>CM035094.1:27268005-27765444 GCA_020205505.1 Panax japonicus | reverse complement strand
TGATGTAGTAGTTTTTTGTGTTGGGTACTGACTGGCTCTGTGAATTATATGAATCTCAATTCTTACTACGAATGTACCAATTGATCTCAATTCATTTTAAAATGTATAAGGTTGAGTGTTATAGTATTTATATTCACATAATTGGGGAAAAGCCGTCCACTTCAGATCCACCCCCTCTCGTGGATTGTAATAGTAGATTGATAGCTATCTCATTTAGTACAGTTAAAACACTATTCCCACCCTCTAATTAGTACAGTTAAAATTAACCACAATAATTAAGTTTCCGAGTGTTTTTATTTCCAAACAATATTCGCTTTAATTATTGAGGAATTGTTTCAGACTGTTTGAACCCAATTTTTTTCCTCTCTCTAAGTTCATACCTATCTGCCGGGTCGAACATACCTTCATTTAACTTTTTATTATTTTTCTTTTCATACAGTTATTCTTCTATTGATGGTTTGTTGAGGAATTCGAGAGAATCAAAATAAACTCACATGTTTGACGAGGAATTATAAGGTAACTTTATATTAATTTATCCCATCAAGTTTGCCTCTGTATACATCTTTGATTTAGTTAAATTTCTTTTACTTTATTTCATAATTATGTAATAATTATGTGTATTGTTCTCCAAACTGGAAACTGGAAACTGAAACTCTCATTTATATAATATTAATATGCCAAATTGCCTTCGAATTTTGATATTCATAAGGTAATCTTATCATGGTTATTTTAACATCTTTAACACTTTTATTTGTTCTCACGGATTATCAGGGTTATTTGGATCTCTATTACTGTTTCGAAAATAAATAAGAGAGTCTGGATTCATTACCATTTTTGCGATGGGTTTGAATATTAACCATAGGAGGATAGAGACAAGTTACGTTAGTTCGTGTTTAATTCTGGTAGCTATATTTTTTGAACTATCATTTTAAGAGTTTTAAAGTCCTTTTAAAGTAAAGTAGAGATGACAATTTTAGTCGATCGGCCTGATATGATATCGTTGTGAAAGAAGTTATAGATTATTTTCCTTTTTGTTGAATGTATTTTGCTGCATGGAAGTGATGATAAAGGGTTGACATTACTCATATATTCTAGAAGTAATGTTTAACAGTGAATTTCATGCCAGTCATCGACAAGGAAGTTTTTTTTTCATGCATGGAGTAGCAATAAGCGAATGAAAAGTACGAAGAATTTAATTAAAAAGAAAAGAGGTAAGCATTTATATTATGAAGTATGGAAATTAGCGCAGCATCAAATTTTTTTTTTATTATATAACGGAGTAGAGCTATGATTTAAGAGGAATTGTTACCAAATCAATATGAACATATGTTGATGCAGTAGTTTTTTTGTGTTGGGTACTGCTCTGTGAATTATATGGATCTCATTCATTACTAAAATGTACAAAATTGATCTCAATTCATTATAAAATGTATAAGGTTGATGTTATAGTATTTATATTCACATAAATTGGGGAAAAGTCGTCCACTCACTGGACCCCCTCGCGTTGATTTGTAATAGCAGATTGATAGCTAACTCTTCATCAATTACTACTACTACTACAAGAAAAAAGGTAAAACTAATCTCCCCTTTATCTTTCTCTCTCTTCTTTTCTTTACTCTTAATTCAATTTTTCCCCTTTTTTTAATTATCTCTTTGATTCTTAGGAATCTAAATCAGTCTGTTTATTTCCTTACAATATTGAGAGAGAATATGTATTTCTCTGCTTATTTGTAGTTTTACTCAAAATTTCATCCAAATTTATTTACATATCTTTCTTGGGGATTATTGTGTGATCTGGGTTGGTAAAAGTCTTTCTCATAGTGTTCATCTTTATACCTTCAATTGAGAGAGAAAGGGTGAACTTAAAATGTTTCTAAGTGTTATATTTTAACCGTTACTGTTGAACCTTAATTTGCTTGAAAAAATCGATGAGATTTTGTAGCGTACTTGCATTGATTTGAAATGGTACTTTGAGTTTGGGAAAGTCCGTAAAAGAAATGTGGATTCCTAATTTATGGCCAAGGAAAGTAACCTTAATCGGGCTGAATTTTTCATTACCAAAGTTAATAGTTAATAGAAGTAACAATGTTGATACTGTAATTCTTGGTTTTATTTTCTTAATTTATCTTTGCGGCATTACATATTTTCCTATCCCGACTAAGTAAAGATGATTTTAAAAAATTGAATCAGTAACTGTATGATTGCTTTAAATTTATCATTTTATTGAGTGAATAAATTAGGAAATAAAATTGAGTTTGAACAGAAAATATTACAAATGCTTTGAATCACTAAAATTTTGAAATATTATTATTTTTAGGAGTTATTTTTTAAGTGGCATAGTGCATCTCAAGTGTTTAATGAAATGAGGCTAAGTTTATCTTTCTAGGTTCGTATGGATCATGGGTCATGCTTATATGCTTTAGAAGATAGTTGTTTTGTCAATCTAGAATTTAAGTTTGCTGATTTGGTTTTTGTTTCTTTGATCAGGAAACTCTTTTAGATCATTCGTCTGAGTTTTCATTGCCTGAGAAAGAGACTTTGACTTTGAGTTGATTATCATGAAGTGATCAAGAATCCAATGGACTTTGCTACAGCGAGGAAGAAGCAAGGAATGAAAAATATGCATCTCTTTTTTCAATATATGATTATCGATTCATTTTCTGATTTGACTCGCATATTTGGATAATTTTTATATTTCAAATTTTGACTCTATTTTTTGCATGTGTGTATTTTTTGTTTTCCGTCTTTTGTAAAGTTAACTAATTACACATGATTATGATGATTTTAGGTATAGAATGATGGTTGTTTTGGCGGTTTGGATATGTATTGATGATTTGTATGTTTTGTAGACAGGTTTAGATTTTTTCTGGATATCTACTTTTAAAGGAAACTTTGTCGAATTTTTTTGAAATTAGTAACGACTAGCTTGATGTTTTGATGGTTGGATATGTATTGATAATTGAGTATGTATTAATTATTGTGATGGTATGGTGAATTATGATCATTGTTATGTCTTATTGTAAGTTATTTTAGGTTACAAAGAGTCTTTAAGTAATGTAGTATTTTTTTGATGTTTAATCAATTTTTTCGTTTCGCCGTGCCTTCAGGCACGGGCAATTACTAGTTTATTAATATTACTTATATTTACTCACAATATTTTTCTAATATTCTCAATATATAGTTATTTAGAGTTCAAAGTTGAAAACACACCTAAAAGTAAAATTCTAATGACTTTTAAGTTAGAATTTTTTATATGACTAAGTAACAAAGTGACTTTGATAAAGAATAAAATTTTTACAAAATTAATAAGTTAATATCAATCATAATATTTTTAGAAAAAAAAAAGAGGTGAACTACCACATATATAATTGGCACGAGCTATCAGACAAAAACGACCTCGATTTGTGTAATTGAATACCCTTGCTCCCATGTTATATATAAAAGAGTATTTTATAATTTTTCAAAATATTGTTATTATATGGAACACCTCATACAAGAATGTGAGGTATACCTTACCTCCGATGCCTTCTAATTCTTTTATATATTTTTATTTCTATAATCTTAGTATATAATTACTTAATTAGAGCACAAAGTTGAGTGAAAACTTAAAAGGTGAAGTCCTAGACATGATTTATAATACTAATGAACTAAACGACTCTTATAAGAAATAAAATTATTGTAAAATAATAAATTACTTTTAAATTTTTCAGTACCATAAATAGGGACAGGTTCTAGTTAAATTTAAGGAGAAACTAAAGCACAGGACGAAAATAGAAAAAAATCAAGTTCTGCCTCTTCTTCTCTCACATCATCCATATCCACATTGTTGGTTACAATATCTTTTTGCTCCATGAATATTCCATAATGTGTGTCCTCCAAATTAAACTTGTGTAAATTGTTGGTCACACTACATGCAGACTCCTTTAAAAACTCAACTTGGGTCGTTTACCTCAGTTGAATTGAAATCCCCTCTACATGAATTTCAAAATCTTTGTAATTGATATGCTAATTTAAACTCCCTAATTAGAGGTTAAAAAAGCTTAAATTAATGTTAACAAATCCTAACAATTAAGAATCTAAAAGTTAAAATTAACAGGCCTAAATACGGATTAATCCCCTATACTTTAAAAAAATCACTCTAGGGATTGTCCTCTCAATTTTTTCAATTAGGGGATTAAATTTTTAATTTTTTTTCTGCTTATGTCTAATTAATAGTGTCATGTCAGAAAATTGATAGCATGACAAAGACACATTACTAAAAAAATACTTATGTGTAATATTGGGTCTCATTTTGACATTTATTTATTTAATTTTTTGTACCAAAAAGGATAAATATAGGACCATTATTAATTTTTAAAAGTAAATTTAATGAAAATTTTACACTTTTCGGTATAAAAAATTAATTATATTTATTATTGATGATTATGAAATAAACATAAAGTTCAGGGTACTAAACTATATTTAGGCCTTAATTTTTTATACCAAAAGGGTAAAATTGTCATTATATTGATTATTGATGATTATGAAATAATTTTTTTTAATTAGTAGTACATATATACATTTTAAAATATTTATCATTATATTGATTATTGATGATTTTTTAAAGTTGAGTTTGTAATGTATTAAATTTATTTTAACAAATTAATAATGGTCATATATTTACCCTTTTTGCTATAATATTAGATAGATTGTATTTTATTAGATAGATGGATGTTAAAAATTGACGGAATAAATGTTAAAATGGAATAAGCATTTTTTAGCCACATGCTGCTGTCATGTAATCAATTTCTGACGTGGTACTATCCATTAGACGTAACCAAAAAAAATTAAAAATTAATCTCCTAATTAAAAAATTGAGAAGACAATCTAAAAGGTGGAAAAAAATTAATTAAGAGTTTAATCTCCTAATTAAAAAAAATTGGGAAGACAATCCTCAAAATAAAAAAAATAAAAAATTTAGAGTATTAATCAATATTTAGCCTATTAAATATTATTAAACATCTTATCTTCACGGTTCAGATTTTAGGTTTTTAATTCTTGGTTGACACTAGTTTTACTTTATGTTTAAACAGATGGGAATGATCTTGATCACAAGAAACTAGCAGCAAGGAAAACTAATATCCACTAGGTAAATAACCTTAAAATAATAATAATAATAATAATTAATTTGAAATCCGCAAAAGAAGTTACAAAAACCCCAAAAGATACAACCTTAATTCAATAACAAGTGTGGATTACTAAAATTAACTGCATAATTTAAATCTATGACAAAAATCTGGTCATTTGATATACTAATTTCAACTCCCTGTTTAAAAATATCCTAACAATTAAGAATCTAGAAGTTAAAATTATACTTTATTGAACATCTTATTTTCACAGTTCAAATTTTAGGGTTTTAATTTTTCTATGGAATTAGTTTTACTTAATGTTTATATTTCCTTTCATTTTCGCTTTTTTTTTCTTCCACAAGTAGTTACAATGAATATTGGCCAAAAATAAGAAAAAAAATAAATAATTAAAAATTATTATTAGTTTTATTTAATTTAAATTACTCTTGTAAGGCAATAAACTTGAGAATTTAAAGAAACATAAGAAGAGGAAAACTTGAATTGCAATTATATCTTTTAATTGTCACCAATTGACTCAAAATCTCTCATTTTATTGAGTAATTTGGACGCTCAACAAAAACAATGGCAAAAATGATTCGGCGGCCTGCTACCCTCTATTTTACATTGGCCACCCCTACAAAGTGCTTGGATACATAATTGATTACATTTGTCATCGTCCTCACTTTCTGGAACACAACGCCCAATATGATTGCTTTTACAACACCTCACCCCATCTTCTTGACCCATCACCCCTTCAAAATCAGAAAATAAATAAATTAAATTGCCAACAAATAATTACTATAACAATAATATAATTTTATTGTGTTTCCGTGTTGTTCTAAATCATGTATGCAAAACTTTACGATGCAAGATCTAATAGCTATGCATGTAAAATATTTGTTATGAATAATAATCCATTTTATATAAACATATATTATATAAGATCATGTACAAACCAATGAATAGTATAAATATAAAGTGCTTCAAAATTTTCAAACAAAATATGGTGAAAAACTTGAAAAACTCTTGTAAGAAGCTGTAAACAATAATGGCTATTAAGTAATAACTAAACCAACAACAACAAAATATTTTTATATATGATAGAAGAAATACTAGAGCACTATGAGTCTATGAGGACTATAACCTGCGCTTAACATGAGCAGTACCAAGAGGGATGTGAAAGCAATAGTCAAGAGTTTGGCCATCCTTTTCTTAAGTGGGAAATTGTCTAGGGTTTGGAGGGAGGAGTAATCCTTTAATCTATGATTCTGTTTATATAGTGGTAATTAAGATGTCTATTATGGTAGTCAGACATACCTTATGGTAATTGATAACATTTATGATATAATTACTACTAAAAATTAATTCGTCAGATTTGATCTAAAATGTATTAAGGAAACATTTATTATGTAATAAACGTAAAACTTTTTGAGGATTAAATTCAGATATCTTGGAGCTTAGGAATCCTACTTTGCAAGTGTTACTTGGTGCTAACACAATTATATCATTTTTTGTACGTTTAAAAATATATTTATAAAGAGAATAGATTATATACGGATGAGCCATAAATTAGAGTTTTATACCCTCCAATAACAGTATGACACAAACATTCAGGTGAAAATTAAGGAATTTGGATTTCAATAAAATTAGTTAAACAGTTTACCATGGTAAATAATAAATACAAAATGTGTCAATGCAATTCAAATCCCTTGATTTTCTCCTAAATTCCCTACATATTATTATTGGAGGTGTAACAAAGGAGGTATTAATAGGCTCCTAAGCTAGTGGTAGTGGCACAGAAACTTCCAATTAAGGTGTTATTATTTTCAATGATACCAACTCTTGTAGGGGACTAATTATAATTTGTTCCAACCCAAGACACAAACAAAGATAGGGATAATTAGACTCGTTAAAACACCCGATGTAAAAGTAAAAACAAAAGGGGGATCTTTTTGACACGAAATGGATATATATATATATATATATATATATATATATATATATATATATATATATATATATATATATATCACTGACTCATATTTAAGAGATAAAACTCTAGTTTTACAAATCATCCGTATATAATTTATTATCATGTATAAAACACAAGATTATTTACTAAAATTTTTTACATGGATTGGCTTTCTTATAAACTTAGTGCCCCGTGTGAAGGTCCACCAGTACAAAGTACCTAATAGACAATGCTTTTTATAAAAATGTTGTGGTTTTTTTTATAACGTTTTTAGAAAAAACGTTGTAGATATATATGCAAAAACGTTATCTATTTAGAAGGACATTATTTTTATTTTAATTAGATAACGTTTTTTTTAAAAAACGTTATCTATTAAGAAAAACACGGAGCTAAAATATAGGCGGTTAAATGAAAACTTAAAATCCGCTCTCTCATTTGTCACCGAGTGTTTTCGTTTCTCATCTCTCTGTTTAGCCTCTTTTCGTTCCATCTGGAAAACAAAAGCTAGGGTTTGCCTAGATTTCTTGAACCTCTCTAAGCTTGCATCTGATTTGGGTTGCTTCTTTGAAGGAGATGAAGCAAAAAGGATAGACATCGTTTTGCTCGGCAAGAAGATTTGGCATTATTGAGCTTCTCGCCTTCGTACTCTAAAGCCGCAGGCCATTTCTTCTTTCAAAGAAGGAATAAGGTTCAAAACTTGACGAAGACACTCGGTGTGGTTAATTTGTGTATCTAAACCCGCAGGCCTTTTCTTACTACCCAAGCCTTCACGTTATTTCAGTCTGATTCGAGTTCCTCTTCTTCCTCTTCCAACTTCGTATTTACTGAAATTCGGCATCAACAGTCTTCGATCCTTCAGAACTTCGTAAGTTCTAGATCATTCGTATCAATACCAAATTAGGTTTTTTTTAAAAAAAATTATTTACCTATTTTGTTTGGTCTTTGCTTTATAGTTCTATTTATGCTTTTATGCTAATCCGACACATGCTTCCGATGTTGTATGAATAGGGTTAGATTTTGATTTCTCCAAAATGTCTAAGGCAGAAGTGGATGTTCCCGCTAAGGGTGGCTTTAGTTTCGGTCTGTGTAGACGGAATGAGATGCTAATGAAGAAGGGTCTCAAACCCTCATCTTTTCTTAAGACCGGGACAACAATTGTTGGTCTAGTTTACAAGGTATGTGTATTTTGAAAATTTTGTCTTTCATGGTATGTAATTTATTAATTTAATTAATTAGTTTCTTGTTTTATTTTAAATGAAATTTCGTAAGGATGAATACTGGACCAGGAATTCGGATTTATTTTAAGGTTTTGATACAACTTGGGTAGCTGCTTTGTTACTTTCTGTATTGTTTGTGATCAATTTGTTTTTGTTGGTAAGAGTTTGGGAAGCCATGGTGGAAAATTTCATACTGGCTTATGTTCTTCATTTTGATAATTCATAGAAGAGGGCAAGGATGTAGATTGGACTTAATACACATTTAATGACAAAAAGTAATTGTGTAGATAATGTTTAATTTAGTTAGGCAACTGGTGTGGTTGAGTGATTCTGTTTGTGCCTCTTTATAAATATACATGATTATTCTGATATTTTGTCTTTTTTATGTTTGAACAATTAATTTGGTTAGGCAACTAGTGTGGTTGAGTGATTCGGACAGGTCGATATAGGAATTTGGATATAGGAATTTGGCTTAATTTGCAGTCAATTTCATAGTAGATAAAAAAATGGATCTTAATTTTGGTATATCTCGCCAGGCAGGGCAGAGGGGTTATTCTTTTTGGTTGTTCAGGATTGCCTGTGTGTTTATGCTTACTGAAATATATGCTGATGCATTGCAATTTTTGTTTAGCACCTGCTGCCTGTTATTTCTTTTTGCTACTTGCTATATTGGTGAATGGAGTTTTGTGATCTTTGGTTTTACATTGCAGATTGAGACTGGAGATGAGGATGATGAATCAGAGATCTCAGATTCAGAATCTAATGACACTTCAATGTTATGTTATGTCCTCAAACTTAAATTATTCTTCTTAATGCAGAGTTCTATTGAGATACTACCTCAAATTTTAATTTGACCAGAATCTTGTATTTGCATATTTATACATGTTTGTTCATTTTTTGTTGTTATTAGCATGTGGTTTCTAGGACTTAGTATGTGATCATAATGGTTGCTGATAGATCCAATATGTTTTGAAGTGTTTTAGATTACCTTGTCAGGTAATAGACCTATGGTACTGATTAGTTAACTTGTTTTGTATCTAATGTATGTCATTTATTTGGAGTGTTATGTATGAACCTTGTTGGCTTGGAAACACTGAATATTCATGGTTTATCATGTAGAAATGGTTGTAAAGGTGGATGACATTGTCAGGTTTGGAAGCTGTATTTGATAGGGTTTTTACTGGTACGAATAATTATTGACATGTAATGCACGGATCTTGTTCTGCATTTAGTCTGCAGCTGAGGTTTAGTTTTAAATTTCTTCTTGTGTTTTTTGGCTACCAGCTTAGGATGTAGCTGTACTTGTCTATTCTAAATGGTATGTATCTGATTTGGGAATATATGGGTTTGTGCTTGTGAAATCATTAGCCAGTCATGTAACAAATAACAGAGAACTTGGTATACCCTGGTTTGCAAATTTGATTTGTTAGGCATGCTATGTTAGTTTTGAATAGGCATTGGCACTTGGTACTTGTAGTTTTGTTATCTCATTTTGAGTTTGACTTTGTTCTCATGTTCGTTTGTCATCTCATTTCGGGTTTGACTTGGTTTTTAGAGAACATAATTCCATGAAACTTAGGAACTTGGAGCTGATATATTCATGAGTGTTATGTATGTTTTATCCACTGAAAAGAGAGTTTGTTTGTCGTATTTAGCCTCCACAGTTTAGGATTTTATATGCTCATTGATTAGTTCCTTGGAAAAATATTACCATCACTAAACTTGTTCACAATATTGCACAATTTTGACGTAGTAGTAGTGCATCCAGTATAATCGGTGCCGGTGTGATATGGTTTTATGGGGTTTTATAATTTCTGTATTACTAATATCTTATCTGTTGATGTCTGCTAATTATACAAGGATTAAGTGTTCTTTATTTTTCTTTTATACTCCTTTCAGAATTTGACAAAGAGAAGTTTAGTGCAGCAAAGGTGGATCCACTGTATCAATTTTCGAAACCTGTCGCGGTATACCCTGCTACAATAATGTTTTATGTTAATACATATTAGCCTATAGGAATTCTATCTAAAATAAAGTTGATAATTTGTACATGTCAAAGGATGAAAATTGATATATAATATTTCTCCAAGTGGACTTTGCTGACATTCTAGATCTGGATAGTCTTGGGTTCAATGTTAAGGTGATGCTAATTTACCATTCCTCTTTACCTGATAGCCTTGGGACTTCATTATATTTTATTCTTCTTGCATATAGTGGGAAATATTAACTAACAACTGAAAGCCTCTTTTATTGAATTGAATGGCTAAGTGGCTCCACTCAGGAGTTAACTTTTATTAAGGGGCTGCTCTTTGCTATCTTAATTTAAATACATATAATGTGCCTACTCTTCTTCTGCAGAGATATGACCCTGACCCAGCGGCAAAAGCAGCTGCTGCAACAGTCCTTGCATCTAAGTTGGGTGCAGATTCTGGCTTAAAAGTGTATATGGGAGATGACACAAAGTTCAATCCCCCTACAAGGATGAGCAGTGATGTTGAGCATCTGCAATCTAGTGGTCTTCGAAAACGCAAGCAGTCAGTCTCCAGATCCAGTAGTGTAGAGAGTGTTGTATTGCATCTGCAATCTATGATGATCTTGATTTGGCTGAGTTCTCACAGTATGTTGATTATACCCTAGTTAGGATCATCAAAGACTAGATTTTACTTTAATAAGGTAGTCTAACTGATAAAATACAATGTAATATTTTGTGGATGTAGTAATGTGAAACTGTAAACGAATGGTATTTATTGGGATGTATTTTGAATGGTTGATACATTTTGGCTTTAAATTTAATTGAGAATTTAGACCTTTTAGTTATATATCATGTCATTAGCATATTGCAGGTGCATTGGTAATATAGGTGAATAACAATATTTTTTTTTAATCTACAACATTTTAAAAACGTTGTGGAATCATACCTTCTACAACGTTTTTAACCAAAAAACGTTGTGGAATCATACTTTCTACAACGTTTTTAAGCATCTGCTAATTTTTTGAAAACAAATACACAACGTTTTTTCCTAAAAAAACGTTGTGTATTGTGCTTAACTACAACGTTTTAAAAACGTTGTGTAAGGGTGTCAAATAGACAACACCCTTAATCACGACGTTTTTCTGACAGAAACCACAACGTTTTTTCCGCGTTGTCTATTTACTGTTTTGTAGTAGTGGTCATATTTGTTTTTCAAATAGCATAATTTTTAATTTCTTTTTTATTTTAAATATAATGATTATAAAATTTTCATAAAAATTTCTCAAATTAACTTACTTTTGCTATTCATTTTTAATTTTTTTTAAATTTATATAAGTAAAGAGCTAAAGGAATCTTATAAAGAATAAAATTTTCATAAAATTCTAAGTTTATTATTATTATATATAAAAATAGAAATTAAAGTTTAATCGTGCATTGACTTTTCCTGATATACGTACATTTTCTTTTAATACTAATTACTATTTAGTGATAACATTTTCTTATATATTTTTAATATATAGTCATTTAGGGTTAGAATTGTTGTAAAATAATAATTACCATTATGATTTTTAGTTTTAAAACTAGTTAGATTTTAATCATTAATCATGTACAAGTTAGAATTGATTTATATGACTAATTAGATAAAGATCTCTTATATAAAATATAATTGGGAACTAGAATTTAATCTTTAATATATTTTTTAATATATACAATTTATTTATTAATATTACTTATATTTACTCACAATATTTTTTCTAATATTTTCAATATATAGTTATTTAGAGTTCAAAGTTGAAAACACACCTAAAAGTAAAATTCTAATGACTTTTAAGTTAGAATTTTTTATATGACTAAGTAACAAAGTGACTCTGATAAAGAAATTTTTTTTTACAAATTAATAAGTTAATATCAATCATAATATTTTTAGAAAAAAAAGAGGTGAACTACCACATATATAATTGCACGAGCTATCAGACAAAAACGACCTCGATTTGTGTAATTGAATACCCTTGTTCCCATGTTATATATAAAAGAGTATTTTATAATTTTTCAAAATATTGTTATTATATGGAACACCTCATACAAGAATGTGAGGTATACCTCACCTCCGATGCCTTCTAATTCTTTTATATATTTTTATTTCTATAATCTTAGTATATAATTACTTAATTAGAGCACAAAGTTGAGTGAAAACTTAAAAGGTGAAGTCCTAGACATGATTTATAATACTAATGAACTAAACGACTCTTATAAGAAATAAAATTATTGTAAAATAATAAATTACTTTTAAATTTTTCAGTACCATAAATAGGGACAGGTTCTAGTTAAATTTAAGGAGAAACTAAAGCACAGGACGAAAATAGAAAAAAATCAAGTTCTGCCTCTTCTTCTCTCACATCATCCATATCCACATTGTTGGTTACAATATCTTTTTGCTCCATGAATATTCCATAATGTGTGTCCTCCAAATTAAACTTGTGTAAATTGTTGGTCACACTACATGCAGACTCCTTTAAAAACTCAACTTGGGTCGTTTACCTCAATTGAATTGAAATCCCCTCTACATGAATTTCAAAATCTTTGTAATTGATATGCTAATTTAAACTCCCTAATTAGAGGTTAAAAAAAAGCTTAAATTAATGTTAACAAATCCTAACAATTAAGAATCTAAAAGTTAAAATTAAACAGACCTAAATACGGATTAATCCCCTATACTTTAAAAAAAATCACTCTAGGGATTGTCCTCTCAATTTTTTCAATTAGGGGATTAAATTTTTAATTTTTTTCCTGCTTATGTCTAATTAATAGTGTCATGTCAGAAAATTGATAGCATGACAAAGACACATTACTAAAAAAATACTTATGTGTAATATTGGGTCTCATTTTGACATTTATTTATTTAATTTTTTGTACCAAAAAGGATAAATATAGGACCATTATTAATTTTTTAAAGTAAATTTAATGAAAATTTTACACTTTTCGGTATAAAAAATTAATTATATTTATTATTGATGATTATGAAATAAACATAAAGTTTAGGGTACTAAACTATATTTAGGCCTTAATTTTTTATACCAAAAGGGTAAAATTGTCATTA
Organism: Panax japonicus; assembly: GCA_020205505.1. Lineage (NCBI taxonomy): Eukaryota > Viridiplantae > Streptophyta > Magnoliopsida > Apiales > Araliaceae > Panax > Panax japonicus. Next base: position 27,752,078 of record CM035094.1, on the reverse strand, counting down.
TATTGATTATTGATGATTATGAAATAATTTTTTTAATTAGTAGTACATATATACATTTTAAAATATTTATCATTATATTGATTATTGATGATTTTTTAAAGTTGAGTTTGTAATGTATTAAATTTATTTTAACAAATTAATAATGGTCATATATTTACCCTTTTTGCTATAAAAATTGATGGAATAAATGTTAAAATGAGACTCAATGTTACACATAAGCATTTTTTAGCCACATGCTGCTGTCATGTAGTCAATTTCTGACGTGGTACTATCCATTAGACGTAACCAGAAAAAATTAAAAGTTTAATCTCCTAATTAAAAAATTGAGAAGACAATCTAAAAGGTGGAAAAAAATTAATTAAGAGTTTAATCTCCTAATTAAAAAAAATTGGGAAGACAATCCTCAAAATAAAAAAAAATAAAAAATTTAGAGTAGTTGTAAGACCCCGAAAATTTTTAAATAAAAAGGAATTTCCTTTATTTATTATTTTGAAATAATAAGGGTGAATTTGATTAATGTAGTTAGTTATGGGTAAAATGCGCAAATATTTTAAATAAGCAGGTGGTTATAAAATATTCATTGTTAACGAGGAATATTCGTTTGGTCGTGGAATATTCTTGCTGTCGGGGAATATTCGTACGACGGCGCAGTCTTTTGTGGGCCCCATAACGGAAAGCGATTGGATGAAGAAAACGACAAGTATAAGTTGTTTATAAAAAACGGCGTAGTTGTTACCGTTAATACTGTTGGAATACCCGGTGGTTAAAACACAGTAATACGCGTTGTTGCACAGTAGCACACGGTATTGCACCAATTATTGATTCTTACGTAAGAAGGTACTACTCAATAATTGTTACAGTAATTACTGTTCAGTATTTTATGTTATTGATTCAATAATTGCTGCATTGATATTTTATATTACTGTTGTTTCAATAATTGTCACTACACAGTATTTTTCATTATCGTAGCAATAATTCATATTATCTGAATAATATTATTTGATAACATTATTGGCAATGTCTAGAAAGTTCTGTCTAAGGAGAGGTTTGGTCACCTAATTGCGTGCCAGTAAGGAGAAATTCTTATTGAAAAGTCCCCTCTTTCCTGGGAACGGCCTGGTTGCCAATATTGTGATTCTGTAATATTATTTGTGAATAATTAATTATTAATTTATATGATGAGAAAAATATTGATTTTATGTGGATATAGATGGAGAAAATTTTTTAATGTGACAATTGTTGAAAATAAATATTTTATCTTTTTCTGATAAAATAATTCATTTAAATATATTTTTTTAATAATATATTAACGGTGATATTTTTATAATGAATGTGTGATATATGAGTATATGAGGAGAAAGAGTATTTTTGTTGCAATAAATATTAAAAACAGATTTTGTGTGTCGGTAGACCTATTTCTTGACTGAAAATTTGATTATAGTCTGTAAAATCGTCCGTTTATAGATTTCGGTCAATTTCTGTTTGGAATTTGGGAAAACTTTCTTCTGCAAAGTTGTAGAGAATTGAATTTCCTATAAAAACTCGCAAGATTCGAATTTTCTGTTAAAAGGGCTATTTATTATGAATTATTGAAGTTCTGAAGCTCCAAAATAATTGATTTTTGGAAGTTTAAAATATTTTTAATTACAAAAACGTTTTTGTCATTTTAGTGGGTTTTGAATGTGTTGGAATTTGCTGAATTCAGATTCTAGAGTGTGTGCGTAGGAATATTTATATATATATATTATTAATATAATAAATTTTCTGCTTTGGTGTTCTAAGCAATTTCCTATAAATAGGTGCTTAGGTTAGAATTGAAAATCACACCAGAAACTGAAGTTTTCTCTCTCTATATTATCGAGCGTATTCTTGTGAGTATTTTGAGTATACTTTGAGTATTGCTATACGGTGCAAGTTCAAGTCATAACCTATATCCGGTGTTTCAACTAGAAGTACTGTCTTTCGAGGTAAGGGATGTTATTTTCTTCTAAAATGATATTATTTCTTCAATATCATTATGCTAAAATGTTGGTTGGAACTTTTTATCAAATTTGGAACTTTTTCATGTCGGGGTTACTATTCACGAGTTACTATTTACGAGTTACTATTCACGAGTTACTATTCACGAGTACTATTCACGAAACGTGATGATGTTTTTTGTGAAATTTCTATCTTTTGGTGTTGGAGTTACTATTCACGAATACGATATTATTCACCGGGAAAAATGAAAAATTTTCTTTTTGTCCAAAATATCTATTCTGGATACTAGTTTTGATTGTATCCATGTTTTGATCATTCTTGAATTTTACTTCAGTATGATTATTTATGAAGTATTTTTGAACTCGGATTGTTTAAAGTACGAATCCTTAATACTTGTTATTTTGTTTCACTGGATTCGTTTCCTTTAAAATATTTTTCATCATCCTCAGTCCTAAATGATGGTGTTACTGAATATCTTTGGCTTGTAGTGCAAAGATGGTTGATTTTATTATGAATATCTTTGGCTCGTAGTGTAAAGATGTACAGGTGTTGAGATGAACATGAACAATTGATGAATATCTTTGGCCCGTAGTACAAAGATGAACAGGTGTTTAGATGAACATGACCAACTGATGAATATCTTTGGCCTGTAGTGCAAAGATGAATATTTGATTTGATTTGAGATATATATTGATTGATGTTACAGGGATAAAATATTGATGATGAACTTTTAAATTCATAGATATTAGTAGATTTTATTCTCTACTTAACTCTTCTAATGAATTGTTGTTTCCGTTGCAGTTGTTGATCTAAAACTTGTTGTCTATTGTATTCTATCAGATTTTTCCCTGTTGAAGATTAAGGATAATTTGTTGTACATTATCTTAGTCATATTATTCTTTACTGGGCTAGTTGAGCTCACCCTTTTCCTTGTTGTTCCATTTTTCTTCTCAGGAGGCGAGAATGTAGCGAGTACTAGTCGGGGTATGGAATGAAGGTTCTAGAGAGAGTTGTTTAGTAGTCCTCACCATTTTTTTTGTAAAATTATGTATCAATAATTATGATGGGGATTTATTTGCATGTGGATATTGTCTAGATGATAATGTTTGTATTCAAACTCACAGCTTATGGGTGGTAAAAGTTGTAGTTGTTTCTGTACCATGTGTATTTGGCAACTCAGAATGGGTTGGATGGAATAGACCTATTTTGGGGTTGTCACATTTGGTATCAGATCTTAGGGATATGATCTCTGGCAGAGATCGGGGAATAAAACTAGGAGGGGAGAGGCGAGTAAATCCTTCGCTAGTGTGTCCTACCTAAGCTTATTTGTTAGTTGGTCAGTATATAGAGATATTATGTGATATATTGATTTCCTTAATTAACCTTTGTTTTATGACAGTATTTGAGAATGTCGACTGAGAATATTAACAGTGGAGTAAATGAGATCGTGGAGATGCCTGTACTTACCAACGAGGAGAACGTGCAGCAGACTGGCAATGTTCCTCCTGTGAACAACGCCACTGAGCAGATGATGAATGACGGGATGTTTAGAAGTTTTTTGCAGTTCATGCAAAAGCAGACGAGGGAGACTCGTGTAAAAAATACAGGTGGTAATGATAACAATGCGCGGCTTGTCACAGCCAAGCAGTTCAAAGAGTTGGGACCACCAGAATTCTTGGGAAAGCCGGATCCGATTAATGCGGAGACGTGGATCAAGCAAATTACCAAGATATTCGATGTCTTGGGATGCACGGAGGAACAGAAGGTTCCATTCGCCACCTTTATGTTCCGTGGTGAGGCAGATTACTGGTAGAAATCTGTGAAGCGTACCCATCCAGCTGCACTCAGCATATCTTGGGAAATGTTTCAGAAACAGTTCAATGACAAGTACTTCCCTGAAAGTATTCATCATATGAAGGAAGTGGAGTTTATTAGACTAGAGCAGAATAACATGACGGTGTCCCAGTACGAGGCGAAGTTCGCGGAGTTATCCAGGTTTGTACCTCATTTGGTGGAGAATGAGGAACGTATGACGCGGATGTTTCTGAGAGGTTTGAAACCCGGTATATGTCAGTATCTCATTTCTCATCAATTTTCTTTCTATTCAGATGTTGTCAACAGGGCTCAGTTATTAGAGCGAGATAACGAGTACGTTCAATCGAGGGACTATAACCAGGATCATACTGGTGACAGCAGTCATCAAAATAACGATAACCAGCGGAGAAAAAAGAATATGGACAAAGGCGGTAACCACTCTGGTGGTAATCACGGCCATGAAAATAGAAGAAGCGAGTTGGGAGGAGATTTTAAAAAGAGGAGATTCAACAACGACCATATGAAGACGTCAGTACCAGCAGCAACTGGTTCCAAGGGAGGAGAAAGACCACCGGTCATATGTTACAAATGCGGGAAAGAGGGACATATCAGCCCAAACTGCCCACAACAGTTCAAGGTATGCTATAATTGTGGAAAGGAAGGACATATCGCTCGAGAGTGTACGGTAGCGAAACCAATTCCAGCGGGGATGGTGATTCAAAAGGCTGTCCCAGAAAAGTCAAAGTCAACAGTTCCTGGAAGAGCGTTTGTCGTGACCGGTCAAAATACGAGGAACCCGAACGAAGTTAGTACGGGTTAGTTAATTATAATTTTTGCGAAGTTTATACCTTACTAGGTACCGATTCTACCCATTCTTTTATCTTTCTTGCTTGCGCTCAACGTTTGAACTTGACTACGGAGAAATTAGACTTTGACCTGTTTATAGAGACTCCGTTAGGAGAAACTTTCATTACATCTGTTGTTTAGAAATCTTGCTTGATTCAGGTTGTCACTATCACATTACATGTTAACCTTATTTCTATAGAGATATTTACTTTTGATGTGATTTTAAGGTTAACTACTCATCATGCCGAAATTAATTGCTTTTGTAAGGTTGTTAGTTTTCATATTCCTAAGCAACCTGATATTTGAACTCAAGCAATCAAACCATTGAAGTCAAACATTTTTATATCAAGCCATGAAGTCATTCGTTTATTGAAAAATGGATGTCATGTTTTCTTAACCCATGTCATGGACTTGAACAAAAGTACATCAGATTTGAATGATATTTCTGTTGCTAGTAAATTTCCTGAAGAATTTCTTGGTTTACTCCCAGAGCGTGATATTAAATTTTGTATCGACTTTGAATCCGGTACAAAACCCATTTCTAAAATTTCATATCGAATGGCTCCTATTGAACTTCAGGAGTTAAAAACCCAACTGTAGAAATTGATACCCGAGCCTTTATCTGGTGACTTCCTTTGTGGAATACACAGAAGCCAGACTCTTCGTAGGGGACACAATATTCGTGCGATAGTAAACTGATAGGTGTCAATGTAACGTGTTATCCAAGGTTGGGATATGAGTCACAGTTGAGAACCACCTAAGTCGATAATCGAAATACGTAGCTTTCTAGGCTTAGTTGATTATTATCAGAGATTCGTTGAAGGATACTCTCGAATCGCTACTCCATTAACGCAGCTGACTCGTAGAGATACAAAGTTTGAATGGAGCAAGGAATGTGGGAAGATCTTTGAAGAACTCAAGAGGAGACTCATTTCAGCACATGTTCTGACCATGTCATCCTGGAAAAACGAACGTGGTAGCTGACGTGTTGAGTAGAAGATCGTATACAAGTACGAGTACGATATTGTCAAAGACTCATTTCGTATAATTTAGAAATAATAGAGATGGAGATGAAAACTCTAGGTATCCACGTGATGATATACGAGTATAATCGACTTTAATCGATAAAGTTAAAGTTGTTCAAGCAACACACTGGAGCTGATGAATTTGAAGAAGGAGGTGCAAGAAGTTGTTATTTCAAAAGCGAGAATTGGCGATGTGAGCAAAGCTCAAACCTTCGATTTATTAATCCATTTGAAATTCTCGATCGAATAAGAACTGTGGCCTATAGACTCGTTTTATCGCCAAGTATGTCGCGTGTTTATAACATTTTTTTTATATCGATGTGGACGACTCGAACCATGTTATTGAGTTAGAACCAGACAAAATAGCTGAAGACTTAACGTACGAGGAGGTACCTGTCAAGATGTTGGATGGGAAGGAGCATGTCCTACGCACGAAGGTCATACCACAAGTTAAAGTTTTGTGGAGAAATCATGCTATAGAGGAAATGACATTGGAGTTGGAAACGGAAATGAAAGCGAGGTATCTTTACCTTTTCGAAATACCAGTTACTTACGTCAATTTCGAGGACGAAATTTCATAAGGAGGGGAGGTTGTAAGACCCCGAAAATTTTTAAATAAAAAGGAATTTCTTTTATTTATTATTTTAAATAGTAAGGGTGAATTTAATTAATGTGGTTAGTTATGGGTAAAATGCGCAAATATTTTAAATAAGCAGGTGGTTATAAAATATTCATTGTTGACGAGGAATATTCGTTTGGACGTGGAATATTCTTGCTGTCGGGGAATATTCGTACGACGGCGCAGTCTTTTGTGGGCCCCATAACGGAAAGTGATTGGATGAAGAAAACGACAAGTATAAGTTGTTTATAAAAAATGGCGTAGTTGTTACCGTTAATACTGTTGGAATACCCGGTGGTTAAAACACAGTAATACGCGTTGTTGCACAGTAGCACACGGTATTGCACCAATTATTGATTCTTACGTAAGAAGGCACTACTCAATAATTGTTACAGTAATTACTGTTCAGTATTTTATGTTATTGATTCAATAATTGCTGCATTGATATTTTATATTACTGTTGTCTCAATAATTGTCACTACACAGTATTTTTCATTATCGAAGCAATAATTCATATTATCTGAATAATATTATTTGATAACATTATTGGCAATGTCTAGAAAGTTCTGTCTAAGGAGAGGTTTGATCACCTAATTGCGCGCCAGTAAGGAGAAATTCTTATTGGAAAGCCCCCTCTTTCCTGGGAACGGCCTGGTTGCCAATATTGTGATTCTGTAATATTATTTGTGAATAATTAATTATTAATTTATATGATGAGGAAAATATTGATTTTATGTGGATATAGATGGAGAAAATTTTTTAATGTGACAATTGTTGAAAATAAATATTTTATCTTTTTCTGATAAAATAATTCATTTAAATATATTTTTTTAATAATATATTAACGGTGATATTTTTATAATGAATGTGTGATATATGAGTATATGAGGAGAAAGAGTATTTTTGTTGCAATAAATATTAAAAATAGATTTTGTGTGTCGGTAGACCTATTTCTTGACTGAAAATTTGATTATAGTCTGTAAAATCGTCCGTTTATAGATTTCGGTCAATTTCTGTTTGGAATTTGGAAAAATTTCTTCTGCAAAGTTGTAGAGAATTGAATTTCCTATAAAAACACGCGAGATTCGAATTTTCTGGCAAAAGTGCTATTTATTATGAATTATTGAAGTTCTGAAGCTCCAAAATAATTGATTTTTGAAAGATTAAAATATTTTTAATTACAAAAACGTTTTTGTCATTTTAGTGGGTTTTGAATGTGTTGGAATTAGCTGAATTCAGATTCTAGAGTGTGTGCGTAGGAATATTTATATATATATATTATTAATATAATAAATTTTCTGCTTTGGTGTTCTAAGCAATTTCCTATAAATAGGTGCTTAGGTTAGAATTGAAAATTACACCAGAAACTGAAGTTTTCTCTCTCTATATTATCGAGCGTATTCTTGTGAGTATTTTGAGTATACTTTGAGTATTGCTATACGGTGCAAGTTCAAGTCATAGCATATATCCGGTGTTTTAACTAGAAGTACTGTCTTTCGAGGTAAGAGATGTTATTTTCTTCTAAAATGATATTATTTCTTCAATATCATTATGCTGAAATGTTGGTTGGAACTTTTTATCAAATTTAGAACTTTTTCATGTCGGGATTACTATTCATGAGTTACTATTCACGAGTTACTATTCATAAGTTACTATTCACGAGTTACTATTCACGAATACTATTCACGAAATGTGATGATGTTTTTTTGTGAAATTTCTTTCTTTTGGTGTCGGAGTTACTATTCACGAATACGGTATTATTCACTGTAAAAAATGAAAAATTTTCTTTTTGTCCAAAATATCTATTCTGGATACTAGTTTTGATTGTATCCATGTTTTGATCATTCTTGAATTTTACTTCAGTATGATTATTTATGAAGTATTTTTGAACTCGGATTGTTTAAAGTACGAATCCTTAATACTTGTTATTTTGTTTCACTGGATTCGTTTCCTTTAAAATATTTTTCATCATCCTCAGTCCTAAATGATGGTGTTACTGAATATCTTTGGCCTGTAGTGCAAAGATGGTTGATTTTATTATGAATATCTTTGGCTCGTAGTGCAAAGATGTACAGGTGTTGAGATGAACATGAACAATTGATGAATATCTTTGGCCCGTAGTGCAAAGATGAACAGGTGTTTAGATGAACATGACCAACTGATGAATATCTTTGGCCTGTAGTGCAAAGATGAATATTTGATTTGATTTGAGATATATATTGATTGATGTTACAGGGATAAAATATTGATGATGAACTTTTAAATTCATAGATGTTAGTAGATTTTATTCTCTACTTAACTCTTCTAATGAATTGTTGTTTCCGCTGCAGTTGTTGATCTAAAACTTGTTGTCTATTGTATTCTATCAAATTTTTCCCTGTTGAAGACTAAGGATAATTTGTTAGATATTATCTTAGTCATAATATTCTTTACTGGGCTAGTTGAGCTCACCCTTTTCCTTGTTGTTCCATTTTTCTTCTCAGGAGGCGAGAATGTAGCGAGTACTAGTCGGGGTATGGAATGAAGGTTCTAGAGAGAGTTGTTTAGTAGTCCTCACCATTTTTTTGTAAAATTATGTATCAATAATTATGATGGGGATTTATTTGCATGTGGATATTGTCTAGATAATAATGTTTGTATTCAAACTCACAGCTTATGGGTGGTAAAAGTTGTAGTTGTTTCTGTACCATGTGTATTTGGCGACTCAGAATGGGTTGGATGGAATGGACCTATTTTGGGGTTGTCACAGTATTAATCAATATTTAGCCTATTAAATATTATTAAACATCTTATCTTCACGGTTCAGATTTTAGGTTTTAAATTCTTGGTTGACACTAGCTAGTTTTACTTTATGTTTAAAAAGATGGGAATGATCTTGATCACAAGAAACTAGCAGCAAGGAAAACTAATATCCACTAGGTAAATAACCTTAAAATAATAATAATAATAATAATAATAATAATAATAATAATAATAAATTTGAAATCCGCAAAAGAAGTAACAAAAACCCCATAAGATACAACCTTAATTCAATAACAAGTGTGGATTACTAAAATTAACTGCATAATTTAAATCTATGACAAAAATCTGGTCATTTGATATACTAATTTCAACTCCCTGTTTAAAAATATCCTAACAATTAAGAATCTAAAAGTTAAAATTATACTTTATTGAACATCTTATTTTCACAGTTCAAATTTTAGGGTTTTAATTTTTCTATGGAATTAGTTTTACTTAATGTTTATATTTCCTTTCATTTTCGCTTTTTTTTTCTTCCACAAGTAGTTACAATGAATATTGGCCAAAAATAAGAAAAAAAATAAATAATTAAAAATTATTATTAGTTTTATTTAATTTAAATTACTCTTGTAAGGCAATAAACTTGAGAATTTAAAGAAACATAAGAAGAGGAAAACTTGAATTGCAATTATATCTTTTAATTGTCACCAATTGACTCAAAATCTCTCATTTTATTGAGTAATTTGGACGCTCAACAAAAACAATGGCAAAAATGATTCGGCGGCCTGCTACCCTCTATTTTACATTGGCCACCCCTACAAAGTGCTTGGATACATAATTGATTACATTTGTCATCGTCCTCACTTTCTGGAACACAACGCCCAATATGATTGCTTTTACAACACCTCACCCCATCTTCTTGACCCATCACCCCTTCAAAATCAGAAAATAAATAAATTAAATTGCCAACAAATAATTACTATAACAATAATATAATTTTATTGTGTTTCCGTGTTGTTCTAAATCATGTATGCAAAACTTTACGATGCAAGATCTAATAGCTATGCATGTAAAATATTTGTTATGAATAATAATCCATTTTATATAAACATATATTATATAAAATCATGTACAAACCAATGAATAGTATAAATATAAAGTGCTTCAAAATTTTCAAACAAAATATGGTGAAAAACTTGAAAAACTCTTGTAAGAAGCTGTAAACAATAATGGCTATTAAGTAATAACTAAACCAACAACAACAAAATATTTTTATATATGATAGAAGAAATACTAGAGCACTATGAGTCTATGAGGACTATAACCTGCGCTTAACATGAGCAGTACCAAGAGGGATGTGAAAGCAATAGTCAAGAGTTTGGCCATCCTTTTCTTAAGTGGGAAATCGTCTTCTAGGGTTTGGAGGGAGGAGTAATCCTTTAATCTATGATTCTGTTTAAATAGTGGTAATTAAGATGTCTATTATGGTAGTCAGATATACCTTATGGTAATTGATAACATTTATGATATAATTACTACTAAAAATTAATTCGTCAGATTTGATCTAAAATGTATTAAGGAAATATTTATTATGTAATAAACGTAAAACTTTATTGAGGATTAAATTCAGATATCTTGGAGCTTAGGAATCCTACTTTGCAAGTGTAACTTTGTGCTAACACAATTATATCATTTTTTGTACGTTCAAAAATATATTTATAAAGAGAATAGATTTTTTGTACGTTCAAAAATATATTTATATCATTTTTTGTACGTTCAAACATTCAGGCGAAAATTAACGAATTTGGATTTCAATAAAATTAGTTAAACAGTTTACCATGGTAAATAATAAATACAAAATGTGTCAATGCAATTCAAATCCCTTGATTTTCTCATAAATTCCCTACATATTATTATTGGAGGTGTAACAAATGAGGTATTAATATGCTCCTGAGCTAGTGGTAGTGGCACAGAAACTTCCAATTAAGGTGTTATTATTTTCAATGATACCAACTCTTGTAGGGGACTAATTATAATTTGTTCCAACCCAAGACATAAACAAAGACAGAGATAATTAGACTCGTTAAAACACCCGATGTAAAAGTAAAAAAAAAGGGGATCTTTTTGACACGAAATGGATATATCCATATATATATTACTGACTCATATTTAAGAGATAAAACTCTAATTTTACAAATCGTCCGTATATAATTTATTATCATGTATAAAACACAAGATTATTTACTAAATTTTTTGTCATGGATTGGCTTTCTTATAAACTTAGTGCCCCGTGCGAAGCTCATATTTGTTTTTCAAATAGCATAATTTTTAATTTCTTTTTAATTTTAAATATAATGATTATAAAAATTTCATAAAAATTTCTCAAATTAACTTACTTTTGCTATTCATTTTTAATTTTTTTAAATTTATATAAGTAAAGAGCTAAAGGAATCTTATAAAGAATAAAATTTTCATAAAATTCTAGGTTAATTATTATTATTATATATAAAAATAGAAATTAAAGTTTAATCGTGCATTGACTTTTCCTGATATACATTTTCTTTTAATACTAATTACTATTTAGTGATAACATTTTCTTATATATTTTTAATATATAGTCATTTAGGGTTAGAATTGTTGTAAAATAATAATTACAATTATGATTTTTAGTTTTAAAACTAGTTAGATTTTAATCACTAATCATGTACAAGTTAGAATTGATTTATATGACTAATTAGATAAAGATCTCTTATATAAAATATAATTGGGAACTAGAATTTAATCTTTAATATATTTTTTAATATATACAATTTATTTATTAATATTACTTATATTTACTCACAATATTTTTTCTAATATTTTCAATATATAGTTATTTAGATTTCAAAGTTGAAAACACACCTAAAAGTAAAATTCTAATGACTTTTAAGTTAGAATTTTTTATATGACTAAGTAACAAAGTGACTCTGATAAAGAATAAAATTTTTACAAATTAATAAGTTAATATCAATCATAATATTTTTAGAAAAAAAAGAGGTGAACTACCACATATATAATTGCACGAGCTATCAGACAAAAACGACCTCGATTTGTGTAATTGAATACCCTTGCTCCCATGTTATATATAAAAGAGTATTTTATAATTTTTCAAAATATTGTTATTATATGGAACACCTCATACAAGAATGTGAGGTATACCTCACCTCCGATGCCTCCTAATTCTTTTATATATTTTTATTTCTATATTCTTAGTATATAATTATTTAATTAGAGCACAAAGTTGAGTGAAAACTTAAAAGGTAAAGTCCTAGACATGATTTATAATACTAATGAACTAAACGACTCTTATAAGAAATAAAATTATTGTAGAATAATAAATTACTTTTAAATTTTTCAGTACCATAAATAGGGACTAGTTCTAGTTAAATTTAAGGAGAAACTAAAGCACAGGACGAAAATAGAAAAAAATCAAGTTCTGCCTCTTCTTCTCTCACATCATCCATATCCACATTGTTGGTTACAATATCTTTTTGCTCCATGAATATTCCATAATGTGTGTCCTCCAAATTAAACTTGTGTAAATTGTTGGTCACACTACATGCAGACTCCTTTAAAAACTCAACTTGGGTCGTTTACCTCAGTTGAATTGAAATCCCCTCTACATGAATTTCAAAATCTTTGTAATTGATATGCTAATTTAAACTCCCTAATTAGAGGTTAAAAAAAGCTTAAATTAATGTTAACAAATCCTAACAATTAAGAATCTAAAAGTTAAAATTAAACAGGCCTAAATATGGATTAATCCCCTATACTTTAAAAAAAATCACTCTAGGGATTGTCCTCTCAATTTTTTCAATTAGGGGATTAAATTTTTAATTTTTTTTCTGCTTATGTCTAATTAATAGTGTCATGTCAGAAAATTGATAGCATGACAAAGACACATTACTAAAAAAATACTTATGTGTAATATTGGGTCTCATTTTAACATTTATTTATTTAATTTTTTGTACCAAAAAGGATAAATATAGGACCATTATTAATTTTTAAAGTGAATTTAATGAAAATTTTACACTTTTCGGTATAAAAAATTAATTATATTTATTATTGATGATTATGAAATAAACATAAAGTTCAGGGTACTAAACTATATTTAGGCCTTAATTTTTTATACCAAAAGGGTAAAATTGTCATTATATTGATTATTGATGATTATGAAATAATTTTTTTTTAATTAGTAGTACATATATACATTTTAAAATATTTATCATTATATTGATTATTGATGATTTTTTAAAGTTGAGTTTGTAATGTATTAAATTTATTTAACAAATTAATAATGGTCATATATTTACCCTTTTTGCTATAAAAATTGATGGAATAAATGTTAAAATGAGACTCAATGTTACACATAAGCATTTTTTAGCCACATGCTGCTGTCATGTAATCAATTTTTGACGTGGTACTATCCATTAGACGTAACCAGAAAAAATTAAAAGTTTAATCTCCTAATTAAAAAATGGAGAAGACAATCTAAAAGGTGGAAAAAAATTAATTAAGAGTTTAATCTCCTAATTAAAAAAAATTGGGAAGACAATCCTCAAAATAAAAAAAATAAAAAATTTAGAGTATTAATCAATATTTAGCCTATTAAATATTATTAAACATCTTATCTTCACGGTTCAGATTTTAGGTTTTTAATTCTTGGTTGACACTAGTTTTACTTTATGTTTAAAAATATGGGAATGATCTTGATCACAAGAAACTAGCAGCAAGGAAAACTAATATCCACTAGGTAAATAATGTGAAACCCCAGATTTTATGAATAAAAGAATTAATTTTCTCGAAATAATTTTTTTTTTATATTATGGTGTGAATTTGAGATAATATTATAGTTATGGGTAGTATTTATAAATTTTGCAAAGTATGCAAGTTGTTATATTATATTCGATTGGTCAGGGAATATTCTTTGTGTCGGAAAATATTCGTACGACGGTACAATTATTGGTGGACCCCACAACAGAATTATTGTCGGATTGAGAAAACGACAAAAAAATATTTTTATTAAAAATAACGGCGGAAATTTTACCGTTGATACTGTTGAACTACTGGGTAGTAAAAGTACAGTAATACGCGTTGTTGCATAGTAGCACACGGTATTGATTATTGATATTTATGTGAGAAGTCGCTCAGTTCTATTTTTATTATTATTCCGTTGGAACATCCTGTCTGTGTGTTTTACACCGGACCTGGTTCCAGTCTTGGTTTCGTCTTTATTATTATTCCGTTGGAACATCCTGTCTGTGTGTTTTACACCGGACCTGGTTCCGTCTTTATTATTCTGTTGGAACATCCTGTCGGTGCAAATTTTGCCTGACCTGGTTCCGTTATTATTATTCTGTTGGAATAACCTGTCGATGCGAAGTACCGCATGCATGGTGATTTCTTTTGTTATTCCATTCTTTATTATACTCAGTTGGTTAAAGTTTTGACTTCTATACTCCATTAAATTAGTAGAATATCCTTGATATTTGCGCTTCATCCAGTATCTTTTCATGGAAATATTCTTCTGATCATTCTTGAATTTTACTCTACAAAACAGTATCATGTTGACAATTTGGACGTTAATAATTTCTGAATAAAATAATTCTTGAACTTGTTTTATTGAATTCTTATATCATTGTCATCATCCTCATGTTTATGTTATGTTCAAAGTCATCTGTGGCCTGTAGTGCATAGATGGACTTGGTATGATTATGACCAGGTATTATTCGGTATAATCATGACTGTAATGTTATAAATGATGTGAAAATTAAAAGTCCTCATTGGCCCGTAGTGCATTGATGGACAGTTTTTGGTATGATTATGGCTATGGATTCTCTTCGGCCAAGGGAGCAAAGATGAATTATTTTATGGCATGATCAGGACCGTTGATGAAAACACGATTATCTTTGGCCCGTAGTGCATGGATAATTCGTGGTCGTGATACTAAAAAATATCCTTGGCCTGTAGTGCAGGGATGATTTAATGATGTGGATTATTTATTGAGCTGAGTCTCAGCGATAAAAGTGATGAAAAACTTTTTAAATCATAAAAGATAGTAGATTCAATTCTCTACTTGACTCTTTTAATGGATTGCTTGTTCCGCTGCAGTTAAACTTGATGTCTATTGTATTTTATCAGTTTAACATTGTTGGAGGCTAACGATAATTTATTTTGCATTATCTTAGTCATAATATTTCTTACTGGGCTAGTTGAGCTCACCCTTTCTTTCACTGTTCTCTTCAGGAAATGAGAACATAGCAGGGACTAGTCGGGGAACGGAGTGACGGTCCAGAGGATAGCATTAGTAGTCCTCACTATTCTGTGAAATAGTGTATTAATAATTGTAATGAGGACTCTTTTTGAGTTTGTATAATCTCTAGTAGACAATAATTGTATTCAAACTCACACTTATGTTCTGTCGTATTGTACACGACAGTTGTATTAGTAAGTTGTATTTGTATTATGTACCATGTATCTGAGGACCCAAGATGGGTGATGTATACCTAATTTTGGGGGCGTCACAGTTGGTATCAGAGCTTAGGGATATGATCCCTGACTAAGATGTGAGATAAGAACTAGGAGGGGATAGACGGGGAATTCCTTCGCTAGTATGACCTACCTAAGTTTATTTGATATTTAATTGGTCGGTCAAAGTATAGGGATAATATGTGATATGTTAATTAACCCTTGTTTTGTGGCAGTGTTTGAAAATGACATCCGAGAATGTTGAGATTATCAATGGAGCACATGAGACCGTTGAATCTCCACAGATCAATAATCAGGATAATGTGCAACTAGAGGACAATACTCCTCATGAAAAAAATAACACCGATGAAATGGTGAATGATGGAATGGTCAGAGAATTTATGCAATTCATGCAACAACAGGCGGAGGCAGCTCAGGTCCAAAATGCAGGTAGAAATACTGATAACTCTCGGACGGTCACCGCTAAGCAGTTCAAGGAGCTGGGACCACCGGTGTTTTTAGGAAAGCCAGAACCACTTAAGGCGGAGACATGGATAAAACAGATTACCAAGATATTTGATGTCTTGGAATGCTCAGAGGAGCAAAAGGTTCCATTCGCCACCTTTATGTTGCGTGAAGAAGCAGATCATTGGTGGGAATCTGTAAAACGTACCCAGACTGACGCACTCAAGATGTCTTGGGAGAAGTTCCAAGAGCTGTTCAACGACAAGTACTTTCCTGAAAGTATTCGTCACATGAAGGAGGTAGAGTTTATCAAGCTGGAGCAAAATAATATGACCGTGTTGCAGTACGAGGCTAAGTTTGCGGAGTTGTCCCGATTTGCATCCCATTTGGTCGATAATGAGGAGCGAATGGCGCGAATGTTTCTGCAAAGTTTGAAACCCGATATACGTCAATACCTCATTTCTCATAAACTTTGTTTATATTCAGATATTGTGAATAGGGCTCAGTTAGTGGAGCGCGATAATGAGTTATCACAACCAAAAGGTAATGACCAGCAACACGATAATAATCATACCGGTGGCAACGGCCATCGGAACAATGATAACTATCGCGGGGGAAATTATCATGCCAAGAATGGTAACCACTTCAGTGGTAATCATGGCCAAGATAATAGAAATGGACATTTCAAGAAGAGAAGGTTCAACAATGACGTAAAGACGTCGGTACCAGCACCCGTTTTAAAGGAAGAAGAACGACCACTGGTCGTATGTTTCAAATGCGGACAGGAGGGACACATCCGTCCAAACTGTACGCAGCAGTCCAAAGCATGTTTTAATTGCGGAAGAGAAGGTCACCTAGCTCGATTTTGTCGTATGATGAAGTCAATTCCAGCTGGGATAATGATGCCAAAGGATGTCCCAGACAAGCCAAAGCCGGTAGTTTAAGAGAGAGCGTTTTTTTTCTCTCGTGACGAGGAACCTGAATAAAATTATCACGGGTAAGTTAATCATAAACTCTTACGAAGTCTATACCGTGTTAGATACCGGTTCTACTCACTCTTTTATTTCACCTAGTTGTGTTCAACGTTTAAATTTGACTCCGAAGAAGTTAAACTTTGACTTATTGGTTGAAACTTCGTTAGTAGGAGCTTTCGTTACCTCCACTGTTTATAAATCTTATTTGATTCAAATCGACACTTTCACGTTACGTGTTGATTTTGTCTCTTTGAAAATACTTGCCTTTGATGCGATTTTTGGAAACGATTGGTTAACTACTCATCATGTTTTTCGTAAGGTTGTTAGCTTTCATATTCCTAACCAACCTATTATGCGAATTCAAGCAACCAAACCACTAAATTCAATCATTGTCATATCAAGCGATAAGTAAAGAGCCCCGATCCTTTTGTTGATGACTTCCTTGTGTGGAATGCACCGAAGCCAGACTTTTTATAGGCGACATCGTGAATGACGATAACAAGTTGATAGCTATCATTGTGAGGTGCTATCTAGGTTAAGGGATAGAAGTCACAGTTGGTATCAATGTGACGTACTATCCAAGTCTTGGATGTGAGTAACAGTTTTGAATGATATTTTTATCATTAATAAATTTCTTGACGTATTCCTGAAGATTTCTTAGTCTACCCCAGAGCGTGAAATCGAATTTTGTATTGACACTAGTACAAAACCCATTTCTTAAACCCTCAAAATAATTTTTTCAACTAAAACGAAAGTAACATGCACCAAAGACGTTGACTCGAGCTGTTGAAGATTACGATCGTACTATTCAATATCATCGTGGAAGAGCGAACGTGGTAGCTGACATGTTGAGTAGAAGATCGTATGCGTTTACAAGTGCGACGTTGTTAACACAAAGACTCATTTCGTATAACTTGCAAATGATGAAGATAGAGTTAAAGACTCTAGGGACCCACGTGAAGATAACGAATATACGAGTAAAATTGACTTTAATCGATAAAGTTAAAGACGCTCAAGCTACATACCCGAATCTGATGAATATGAAGAAAAAGGTTCAAGAGGGTGTTATTTTAGAAGCAAGAGTTGCTGAAGAGAGGAAATCTCAACCCTCGATTTAATTGGCCCATTTGAAATCCTCGATTGAGTAGGAACTGTGGCTTATAGACTCGTTTTACCGCCAAATATATTGCGTGTTCATAACATTTTTTTTCGTATCGATGTTACGTAAATATGTGGACGACCCGAACCACATTATTAATTTAGAACCGGATGAGATAGCGGATGATTTAACGTTTGAAGAGATACGTGTTACAATCTTGGATAAGAAGAATTGTATTCAACACTCAAAGGTTATATCTCAAGAGTTAGAATTTGAAGTTAAGTCAAGGTATCCTCACCTGTTCGGCATACCAGGTACGTACGTAAATTTCGAGGGCGAAATTCCATAAGGAGGGGAGATTGTGAAACCCCAGATTTTATGAATAAAAGAATTAATTTTCTCGAAATAATTTTTTTTATATTATGGTGTGAATTTGAGATAATATTATAGTTGTGGGTAGTATTTATAAATTTTGCAAAGTATGCAAGTTGTTATATTATATTCGATTGGTCAGGGAATATTCTTTGTGTCGGAAAATATTCGTACGACGGTACAATTATTGGTGGACCCCACAACAGAATTATTGTCGGATTGAGAAAACGACAAAAAAATATTTTTATTAAAAATAACGGCGGAATTTTTACTGTTGATACTGTTGAACTACTGGGTAGTAAAAGTACAGTAATACGTGTTGTTGCATAGTAGCACACGGTATTGATTATTGATATTTATGTGAGAAGTCGCTCAGTTTGATTCAATTATTGTCGATTAATAATATGAATTATTATAGCAATGATGACGTTTTGTTTTATTCGTATTATTAACGTAATAAAACAGAAACATCTTTTTATATAAAACAGAATACTTTATTAAAGTTATTCTATAAATAGAATATATTATATTTTATTATGCATAGTGTTGCATAGTGTTTTGCATAGTGTTGCATAGTATTTGCATAGTAAAAATCTTTTTATATAAATAGAATATATTATATTTTATTTAAAAGATTTTTCTTTAAATATGGACCGTCAGATTAAAGTAAATCAATCTGGACCGTTCATGGATTAGTTACTATGCATTTCATTTTCCTATAAATAGAAGCTCATTCCTTCATTATTTTCTTACGAATTCACTGAACTCTAGAGAGAGAAACTATAGAGAGATAGAAGAAAAGCTTTTGCTACTTAACTTTTCTTCTCCTATATCCAGTTTCTGTTACGGTAAGGGGTGTTATTCTTTCTTATTCATGAAGAGAACTGTTGTTATTCCATTTCTTATTATTCTGTTGGAATAACCTGTATACGCGGTCTACCCTATACTTGGTGACATTCTTCTATTATTCTGTTGGAACATCCTGTCTGTATGTTTTACACCGGACCTGGTTCTATTTTTATTATTATTCCGTTGGAACATCCTGTCTGTGTGTTTTACACCGGACCTGGTTCCGTCTTGGTTTCGTCTTTATTATTATTCCGTTGGAACATCCTGTCTGTGTGTTTTACACCGGACCTAGTTCCGTCTTTATTATTCTGTTGGAACATCCTGTCGGTGCAAATTTTGCCTGACCTGGTTCCGTTATTATTATTCTGTTGGAATAACCTGTCGATGTGAAGTACCGCATGCATGGTGATTTCTTTTGTTATTCCATTCTTTATTATACTCAGTTTGTTAAAGTTTTGACTTCTATACTCCATTAAATTAGTAGAATATCCTTGATATTTGCGCTTCATCCAGTATCTTTTCATGGAAATATTCTTCTGATCATTCTTGAATTTTACTCTACAAAACACTATCATGTTGACAATTTGGACGTTAATAATTTCTGAATAAAATAATTCTTGAACTTGTTTTATTGAATTTTTATATCATTGTTATCATCCTCATGTTTATGTTATGTTGAAAGTCATCTGTGGCCTGTAGTGCATAGATGGACTTGGTATGATTATGACCAGGGATTATTCGGTATAATCATGACCGTAATGTTATAAATGATGTGAAAAATTAAAAGTCCTCATTGGCCCGTAGTGCATTGATGGACAATTTTTGGTATGATTATGGCTATGGATTCTCTTCGGCCAAGGGAGCAAAGATGAATTGTTTTATGGCATGATCAGGACCGTTGATGAAAACATGATTATCTTTGGCCCGTAGTGCATGGATAATTCGTGGTCGTGATACTAAAAAATATCATTGGCCTGTAGTGCAGGGATGATTTAATGATGTGGATTATTTATTGAGCTGAGTCTCAGCGATAAAAGTGATGAAAAACTTTTTAAATCATAAAAGATAGTAGATTCAATTCGCTACTTGACTCTTTTAATGGATTGCTTGTTCCGCTGCAGTTAAACTTGATTTCTATTGTATTTTATCAGTTTAACATTGTTGGAGGCTAATGATAATTTATTTTGCATTATCTTAGTCATAATATTTCTTACTGGGCTAGTTGAGCTCACCCTTTCTTTCACTGTTCTCTTCAGGAAATGAGAACATAGCAGGGACTAGTCGGGGAACGGGGTGACGGTCCAGAGGATAGCATTATTAGTCCTCACTATTCTGTGAAATAGTGTATTAATAATTGTAATGAGGACTCTTTTTGAGTTTGTATAATCTCTAGTAGACAATAATTGTATTCAAACTCACAGTTATGTTCTGTCGTATTGTACACGACAGTTGTATTAGTAAGTTGTATTTGAATTATGTACCATGTATCTGACGACCCAAGATGTGTGATGTATACCTAATTTTGGGGGCGTCACAAATAACCTTAAAATAATAATAATAATAATAATAATAATAATAATAATAATAATAATAATAAATTTGAAATCCGCAAAAGAAGTAACAAAAACCCCAAAAGATACAACCTTAATTCAATAACAAGTGTGGATTACTAAAATTAACTGCATAATTTAAATCTATGACAAAAATCTGGTCATTTGATATACTAATTTCAACTCCCTGTTTAAAAATATCCTAACAATTAAGAATCTAGAAGTTAAAATTATACTTTATTGAACATCTTATTTTCACAGTTCAAATTTTAGGGTTTTAATTTTTCTATGGAATTAGTTTTACTTAATGTTTATATTTCCTTTCATTTTCGCTTTTTTTTTCTTCCACAAGTAGTTACAATGAATATTGGCCAAAAATAAGAAAAAAAATAAATAATTAAAAATTATTATTAGTTTTATTTAATTTAAATTACTCTTGTAAGGCAATAAACTTGAGAATTTAAAGAAACATAAGAAGAGGAAAACTTGAATTGCAATTATATCTTTTAATTGTCACCAATTGACTCAAAATCTCTCATTTTATTGAGTAATTTGGACGCTCAACAAAAACAATGGCAAAAATGATTCGGCGGCCTGCTACCCTCTATTTTACATTGGCCACCCCTACAAAGTGCTTGGATACATAATTGATTACATTTGTCATCGTCCTCACTTTCTGGAACACAACGCCCAATATGATTGCTTTTACAACACCTCACCCCATCTTCTTGACCCATCACCCCTTCAAAATCAGAAAATAAATAAATTAAATTGCCAACAAATAATTACTATAACAATAATATAATTTTATTGTGTTTCCGTGTTGTTCTAAATCATGTATGCAAAACTTTACGATGCAAGATCTAATAGCTATGCATGTAAAATATTTGTTATGAATAATAATCCATTTTATATAAACATATACTCCCTCTGTCCCAAATTAACTGCTCAATTTTGACCTTTTTAAGTCAAATTGACTTTTTTTAGAATTAATAATTAAGCATATATAAATATATTTCTAATATTATAAAAATTGGGATTAGTAATAAATTGTATATACTTTCTTTTGGTTATAATCTCTTCACTTACATTTTAACAAAAATAGTAAAAAGATTATTTTTAAAAATGGTCAATTTGACTTTAAAAAGTCAAAACAGAGCAATTAATTTGGGACGGAGGGAGTATTATATAATATCATGTACAAACCAATGAATAGTATAAATATAAAGTGCTTCAAAATTTTCAAACAAAATATGGTGAAAAACTTGAAAAACTCTTGTAAGAAGCTGTAAACAATAATGGCTATTAAGTAATAACTAAACCAACAACAACAAAATATTTTTATATATGATAGAAGAAATACTAGAGCACTATGAGTCTATGAGGACTATAACCTGCGCTTAACATGAGCAGTACCAAGAGGGATGTGAAAGCAATAGTCAAGAGTTTGGCCATCCTTTTCTTAAGTGGGAAATCGTCTTCTAGGGTTTGGAGGGAGGAGTAATCCTTTAATCTATGATTCTGTTTAAATAGTGGTAATTAAGATGTCTATTATGGTAGTCAGACATACCTTATGGTAATTGATAACATTTATGATATAATTACTACTAAAAATTAATTCGTCAGATTTGATCTAAAATGTATTAAGGAAATATTTATTATGTAATAAACGTAAAACTTTATTGAGGATTAAATTCAGATATCTTGGAGCTTAGGAATCCTACTTTGCACGTGTAACTTTGTGCTAACACAATTATATCATTTTTTGTACGTTCAAAAATATATTTATAAAGAGAATAGATTATATATGGATGAGCCATAAATTAGAGTTTTATACCCTCCAATAACAGTATGACACAAACATTCAGGCGAAAATTAAGGAATTTGGATTTCAATAAAATTAGTTAAACAGTTTACCATGGTAAATAATAAATACAAAATGTGTCAATGCAATTCAAATCCCTTGATTTTCTCCTAAATTCCCTACATATTATTATTGGAGGTGTAACAAAGGAGGTATTAATAGGCTCCTGAGCTAGTGGTAGTGGCACAGAAACTTCCAATTAAGGTGTTATTATTTTCAATGATACCAACTCTTGTAGGGGACAAATTATAATTTGTTCCAACCCAAGACATAAACAAAGACACAAATAATTAGACTCGTTAAAACACCCGATGTAAAAGTAAAAAAAAAGGGGATCTTTTTGACACGAAATGGATATATCCATATATATATTACTGACTCATATTTAAGAGATAAAACTCTAATTTTACAAATCGTCCGTATATAATTTATTATCATGTATAAAACACAAGATTATTTACTAAATTTTTTGTCATGGATTGGCTTTCTTATAAACTTAGTGCCCCGTGCGAAGCTCATATTTGTTTTTCAAATAGCATAATTTTTAATTTCTTTTTAATTTTAAATATAATGATTATAAAAATTTCATAAAAATTTCTCAAATTAACTTACTTTTGCTATTCATTTTTCATTTTTTTAAATTTATATAAGTAAAGAGCTAAAGGAATCTTATAAAGAATAAAATTTTCATAAAATTCTAAGTTAATTATTATTATTATATATAAAAATAGAAATTAAAGTTTAATCGTGCATTGACTTTTCCTGATATACATTTTCTTTTAATACTAATTACTATTTAGTGATAACATTTTCTTATATATTTTTAATATATAGTCTTTTAGGGTTAGAATTGTTGTAAAATAATAATTACCATTACGATTTTTAGTTTTAAAACTAGTTAGATTTAATCACTAATCATGTACAAGTTAGAATTGATTTATATGACTAATTAGATAAAGATCTCTTATATAAAATATAATTGGGAACTAGAATTTAATCTTTAATATATTTTTTAATATATACAATTTATCTATATAATAAAACACAACCAATTTTAAATCCTCTTTCACTTAAAAGTTGAGAAACCACAACAAAGGCTCAGATTTATTCTCAAATCTTCTAACTTTATCCAACGGTTCACATCTCATTTCCCAAACAAAAAATCCCGCCCAAAAAAACTCTTCCTATTCTCCCTATTCCAAATCCACTTCTATATTCCTTTCTTCCCCAAAATCAAAATCCCAACTCTACCTCACTCTCTTTCTCTTCCGGATTTCCCCAAAATCAAAACCCCAACTCTATCTCCCTCCCTCCCTTCTCTTCCCGATTTTTCCACAATCAAAATGGAAAGAAGACGAAAATGAGTTTTAGTTGGTTTACGGAAAGAAGAAAGGAGAGAGTCAGGTGGTGGCTTATAAGGGTAAGAAAATTCGACTTCTGTTTCATATATCGACAATTCGAAGGCAGCAGGCGTTCGAGCATGTTTGGTTGCAGAGGAGTGAGGATGGTTCCAGGTTCATTCATCCCCTGGTTAGTTTTCTTGATTTTTTAATCAAGATTTTGGTTAACCTTTTTTCTTAAAAATTCTTTAGTCTACATGTAGTTCGTATGTTGTAGGATCTTCAATTTGGGACAAGCCTATTAACAATTTCATGTAATAGTGGTCTTTACACTTGCTTGAATTTGCCTATGACAGTAAAGTTTTCAAAAGAATGAGAAATCATCCAAACCAAGTGTAATACTTGAATTTGGATCCATTGTGTTTCTGGTGGTTACCCAAGCGAAGCAGAAAAGTTGAGATTTTACTTTATCTTTTTTTCATGAAGCATAATTTTGGTTAGTAAGCTTGGAAAATTTTCTTTTGGCAGCAAAGAAGCTGCTCTAGGATCAATTGTGTACAGCTACAGACATGGATTTTCGGGTTTTGCAGCATTATTGACTCTGTCTCAAGCTAAACTAATTTCAGGTATTCAATGTTGGTGAAGTTTTAAATTTGATCACTTGACAACTCTCAACTTGGTGATGATACATTGAATTGGTATTTGAGGGACAGGTTTTTCAGGAGTTATTTGTGTAGTCCCTAATAAAATTTTAAGTTTGCACGCAACTAGAAGTTGGGATTTTCTGCGAGTACAGCCTCATTTGGTGAACAAAATTCTTTCAAAGAGTCAATCGGGTATTGGAACTATCATCGGTGTCTTGGATATCTTTCTTGGGGATTATTGTGTGAGCATTTAAAAAAGAATTCTTAGTCATAGATTGAAACTAATTTTTTTCAATTTACCTAACACGTAAGTTAGCATAGACCTATTGTCATTTTTCTCTTTAGCAGTATGGGCCTGTAACCTGTAACATTGGGAAGCAGAAAACAGTTTAATCTATTGTCATTTGGATCTTCAGCAGTAAATCAAGTGATTAGAGCTTATCTAAATCAACTAATTGAACCAGGATGAAAAGTGAGGTAATGAGCTTAGCCCATGAGAAAAGAATCAATCGTTCGGCTCTTCCTCTTCTGTTTCCCTTCTCGCTTAAATTCAATCTCATCGTCTCTTTATCTTCTTCATCGTTTACAAACCGAGAACTATTTTCTCTCTTCAATATCATCCCCCACTTCAATGACTGAAAGCCTCCAAAACTCACCTAATATTTTTGCCTCCATGCCAGGTCGCCCACCACAGCGTCGTCACTAGCAATTAAGCTTTCGAGTGTTTTTGTTTCCAAACAATAATCGCTTTAATTATTGAGGAATTGTTTCAGACTGTTTAAACCCAATTTTTTCCCTCTCTCTAAGTTCATACCTATCTGCCGGGTCGAACATACCTTGATTTAACTTTTTATTGTTTTTCTTTTCATACAGTTATTCTTCTGTTGATGGTTTGTTGAGGAATTCAGAGAGAATCAAAATAAAACTCACATGTTTGATGAGGAATTATAAGGTAACTTTATATTAACTTTATCCCGTCAAGTTTGCCTCTGTATACATCTTTGATTTAGTTAAATTTCTTTTTACTGTATTTCATAAATTACGTATTAATTATGTGTATTGTTCTCCAAACTGAAACTGAAACTCTCTTTATATAATATTACTATGCCCAATTTCCTTCGAATTTTGATATCATAAGTTAATCTTATCATGGTTATTTACATCTTTAAATATTTTATTTGTTATCACGATTATCATGGTTATTTGGATCTCATATTGTTTCGAAAAGTAAAATAAAGAGTCTGGATTCATACCATTTTTGCGCGGTACATATCACATTGTTGAAATACCATAGAGGAAGAGACAAGTTACGTTGTTATGTGTTTAATTCTGTAGCTAAATTTTTTGAACTATCATGTTAAGAGTTTCAAAGTCCTTTTAAAGTAAAGTAGAGATGACTAATTTTAGTGATTGCCCTGATATGATATCTTTGTGAAAGAAGTTATAGATTATTTTTCTTTTTGTTGAATGTTATTTTGGTGCATAGAATTGAGGATAAAGGGTTGACATTACTCATATATTCTAGAAGTAATGTTTAACAATGAATATATGACATTTCAAGAAGAATTTTATGCCAGGTCATCGATAAGGAAGTTTTTTTTCCATGCATGGAGTAGCATAAGCGAATGAAAGTACGACGAATTTAATTAAAAAGAAAGAGGTAAGCATTTCAATATTATGAAGTATGGAATTAGCAGCATCCAATTGTTTTTATTATTATTATCATGGAGTAAAGCTATGATTTAAGAGGAGTTGTTACCAAATCAATATGAACATATGTTGATGTAGTAGTTTTTTGTGTTGGGTACTGGCTCTGTGAATTATATGAATCTCAATTCATTACTACGAATGTACAAATTGATCTCAATTCATTTTAAAATGTATAAGGTTGATGTTTATAGTATTTATATTCACATAAATTGGGGAAAAGCCGTCCACTCACTGGACCCCCTTGCGTGGATTTGTAATAGTAGATTGATAGCTATCTCATTTAGTACAGTTAAAACAACCTATTCCCACCCTCTAATTAGTACAGTTAAAATTAAGCCATCAATAATTAAGTTTCCGAGTGTTTTTATTTCCAAACAATATTCGCTTTAATTATTGAGGAATTGTTTCAGACTGTTTGAACCCAATTTTTTTCCTCTCTCTAAGTTCATACCTATCTGCCGGGTCGAACATACCTTCATTTAACTTTTTATTATTTTTCTTTTCATACAGTTATTCTTCTATTGATGGTTTGTTGAGGAATTCGGAGAGAATCAAAATAAAACTCACATGTTTGACGAGGAATTATAAGGTAACTTTATATTAATTTTATCCCATCAAGTTTGCCTCTGTATACATCTTTGATTTAGTTAAATTTCTTTTTACTTTATTTCATAAATTATGTATTAATTATGTGTATTGTTCTCCAAACTGAAACTGAAACTGAAACTCTCTTTATATAATATTAATATGCCAAATTGCCTTCGAATTTTGATATCATAAGTTAATCTTATCATGGTTATTTACATCTTTAAAAAAAATTTTTGTCATCACGATTATCAGGGTTATTTGGATCTCATACTGTTTCGAAAAATAAAATAAAGAGAGTGTGAATTCATACCATTTTTGCGAGGTTGAAATACCATAGAGGACAAGACAAGTTACGTTGTTATGTGTTTAATTCTGTAGCTATATTTTTGAACTATCATGTTAAGAGTTTTAAAGTCCTTTTAAAGTAAAGTAGAGATGACTAATTTTAGTGATCGGCCTGATATGATATCTTTGTGAAAGAAGTTATAGATTATTTTCCTTTTTGTTGAATGTTATTTTGCTGCATGGAATTGAGGATAAAGGGTTGACATTACTCATATATTCTAGAAGTAATGTTTAACAGTGAATTTTATGCCAAGTCATCGACAAGGAAGTTTTTTTTTCATGCATGGAGTAGCAATATGCGAATGAAAGTACGAAGAATTTAATTAAAAAGAAAGAGGTAAGCATTTTAATATTATGAAGTATGGAATTAGCAGCATCCAATTTTTTTTATTATTATTATCACGGAGTAGAGCTATGATTTAAGAGGAATTGTTACCAAATCAATATGAACATATGTTGATGCAGTAGTTTTTTGTGTTGGGTACTGGCTCTGTGAATTATATGGATCTCAATTCATTACTAAAAATGTACAAAATTGATCTCAATTCATTATAAAATGTATAAGGTTGATGTTTATAGTATTTATATTCACATAAATTGGGGAAAAGTCGTCCACTCACTGGACCCCCTCGCGTTGATTTGTAATAGCAGATTGATAGCTAACTCTTCATCAATTACTACTACTACTACAAGAAAAAAGGTAAAACTAATCTCCCCTTTATCTCTCTCTCTTCTTTTCTTTACTCTTAATTCAATTTTTCCCCGTTTTTTAATTATCTCTTTGATTCTCAGGAATCTAAATCAGTCTGTTTATTTCCTTACAATATTGAGAGAGAATATATATTTCTCTGCTTATTTGTAGTTTTACTCAAAATTTCATCCAAATTTATTTACATATCTTTCTTGGGGATTATTGTGTGATCTGGGTTGGTAAAAGTCTTTCTCATAGTGTTCATCTTTATACCTTCAATTGAGAGAGAAAGGGTGAACTTAAAATGTTTCTAAGTGTTATATTTTAACAGTTACTGTTGAACCTTAATTTGCTTGAAAAAATCGATGAGATTTTGTAGCGTACTTGCATTGATTTGAAATTGTACTTTGAGTTTGGGAAAGTCCGTAAAAGAAATGTGGATTCCTAATTTATGGCCAAGGAAAGTAACCTTAATCGGGCTGAATTTTTCATTACCAAAGTTAATAAGTTAATAGAAGTAACAATGTTGATACTGTAATTCTTGGTTTTCTTTTCTTAATTTATCTTTGCGGCATTACATATTTTCCTATCCCGACTAAGTAAAGATGATTTAAAAAAAATTGAATCAGTAACTGTATGATTGCTTTAAATTTATCATTTTATTGAGTGAATAAATTAAGGAAATAAAATTGAGTTTGAACAGAAAATATTACAAATGCTTTGAATCACTAAAATTTTGAAATATTATTATTTTTAGGAGTTTATTTTTTAAGTGGCATAGTGCATCTCAAGTGTTTAATGAAATGAGGCTAAGTTTATCTTTCTAGGTTCGTATGGATCATGGGTCATGCTTATATGCTTTAGAAGATAGTTGTTTTGTCAATCTAGAATTTAAGTTTGCTGATTTTGGTTTTTGTTTCTTTGATCAGGAAACTCTTTTAGATCATTCGTCTGAGTTTTCATTGCCTGAGAAAGAGACTTTGACTTTGAGTTGATTATCATGAAGTGATCAAGAATCCAATGGACTTTGCTACAGTGAGGAAGAAGCCAAGGAATGAAAAATATGCATCTCTTTTTCAATATATGAGTATCGATTCATTTTCTGATTTGACTCGCATATTTGGATAATTTTTATATTTCAAATTTTGACTCTATTTTTTGCATGTGTGTATTTTTTGTTTTCCGTCTTTTGTAAAGTTAACTAATTACACATGATTATGATGATTTTAGGTATAGAATTATGGTTGTTTTGGCGGTTTGGATATGTATTGATGATTGTATGTTTTGTAGACAGGTTTAGATTTTTTCTGGATATCTACTTTTAAAGGAAACTTTGTCGAAATTTTTTGAAATTAGTAACGACTAGCTTGATGTTTTGATGGTTGGATATGTATTGATAATTGAGTATGTATTAATTATTTTGATGGTATGGTGAATTATGATCATTGTTATGTCTTATTGTAAGTTATTTTAGGTTACAAAGAGTCTTTAAGTAATGTAGTATTTTTTGATGTTTAATCAATTTTTTCGTTTCGCCGTGCCTTCAGGCACGGGCAATTACTAGTTTATTAATATTACTTATATTTACTCACAATATTTTTTCTAATATTCTCAATATATAGTTATTTAGAGTTCAAAGTTGAAAACACACCTAAAAGTAAAATTCTAATGACTTTTAAGTTAGAATTTTTTATATGACTAAGTAACAAAGTGACTTTGATAAAGAATAAAATTTTTACAAATTAATAAGTTAATATCAATCATAATATTTTTAGAAAAAAAAGAGGTGAACTACCACATATATAATTGCACGAGCTATCAGACAAAAACGACCTCGATTTGTGTAATTGAATACCCTTGCTCCCATGTTATATATAAAAGAGTATTTTATAATTTTTCAAAATATTGTTATTATATGGAACACCTCATACAAGAATGTGAGGTATACCTCACCTCCGATGCCTTCTAATTCTTTTATATATTTTTATTTCTATAATCTTAGTATATAATTACTTAATTAGAGCACAAAGTTGAGTGAAAACTTAAAAGGTGAAGTCCTAGACATGATTTATAATACTAATGAACTAAACGACTCTTATAAGAAATAAAATTATTTTAAAACAATAAATTACTTTTAAATTTTTCAGTACCATAAATAGGGACAGGTTCTAGTTAAATTTAAGGAGAAACTAAAGCACAGGACGAAAATAGAAAAAAATCAAGTTCTGCCTCTTCTTCTCTCACATCATCCATATCCACATTGTTGGTTACAATATCTTTTTGCTCCATGAATATTCCATAATGTGTGTCCTCCAAATTAAACTTGTGTAAATTGTTGGTCACACTACATGCAGACTCCTTTAAAAACTCAACTTGGGTCGTTTACCTCAGTTGAATTGAAATCCCCTCTACATGAATTTCAAAATCTTTGTAATTGATATGCTAATTTAAACTCCCTAATTAGAGGTTAAAAAAAAGCTTAAATTAATGTTAACAAATCCTAATAATTAAGAATCTAAAAGTTAAAATTAAACAGGCCTAAATACGGATTAATCCCCTATACTTTAAAAAAAATCACTCTAGGGATTGTCCTCTCAATTTTTTCAATTAGGGGATTAAATTTTTAATTTTTTTTCTGCTTATGTCTAATTAATAGTGTCATGTCAGAAAATTGATAGCATGACAAAGACACATTACTAAAAAAATACTTATGTGTAATATTGGGTCTCATTTTGACATTTATTTATTTAATTTTTTGTACCAAAAAGGATAAATATAGGACCATTATTAATTTTTTAAAGTAAATTTAATGAAAATTTTACACTTTTCGGTATAAAAAATTAATTATATTTATTATTGATGATTATGAAATAAACATAAAGTTCAGGGTACTAAACTATATTTAGGCCTTAATTTTTTATACCAAAAGGGTAAAATTGTCATTATATTGATTATTGATGATTATGAAATAATTTTTTTTAATTAGTAGTACATATATACATTTTAAAATATTTATCATTATATTGATTATTGATGATTTTTTAAAGTTGAGTTTGTAATGTATTAAATTTATTTTAACAAAGTAATAATGGTCATATATTTACCCTTTTTGCTATAAAAATTGATGGAATAAATGTTAAAATGAGACTCAATGTTACACATAAGCATTTTTTAGCCACATGCTGCTGTCATGTAATCAATTTCTGACGTGGTACTATCCATTAGACGTAACCAGAAAAAATTAAAAGTTTAATCTCCTAATTAAAAAATTGAGAAGACAATCTAAAAGGTGGGAAAAAATAATTAAGAGTTTAATCCACTAATTAAAAAAATTGAAAAGACAATCCTCAAAATAAAAAATAAAAAATTTAGAGTATTAATCAATATTTAGCCTATTAAATATTATTAAACATCTTATCTTCACGGTTCAGATTTTAGGTTTTTAATTCTTGGTTGACACTAGCTAGTTTTACTTTATGTTTAAAAAGATGGGAATGATCTTGATCACAAGAAACTAGCAGCAAGGAAAACTAATATCCACTAGGTAAATAACCTTAAAATAATAATAATAATAATAATAATAATAATAATAATAATAAATTTGAAATCCGCAAAAGAAGTAACAAAAACCCCAAAAGATACAACCTTAATTCAATAACAAGTGTGGATTACTAAAATTAACTGCATAATTTAAATCTATGACAAAAATCTGGTCATTTGATATACTAATTTCAACTCCTTGTTTAAAAATATCCTAACAATTAAGAATTTAGAAGTTAATAGTGTCATGTCAGAAAATTGATAGCATGACAAAGACACATTACTAAAAAAAATACTTATGTGTAATATTGGGTCTCATTTTGACATTTATTTATTTAATTTTTTGTACCAAAAAGGATAAATATAGGACCATTATTAATTTTTTAAAGTAAATTTAATGAAAATTTTACACTTTTCGGTATAAAAAATTAATGAAGAATTACATATATTAGTACTTTTTTAGAAATAATTACAAAAATCATACACCTATAAAATAATTAAAAAAATATTACACTTTTCCATATTTATTTACAATAATAGTGCAATTAGGATTCCTTAATTTAAGGGATTAATATTAATGGGCTGATATGGCAAATTTGGTGGGTTTTTTTTAAACGCGTGAAATCTTCTTCTTCTTCCTTTTTTTTCTCCCAACTCCCATATCCTTTGTTCTGGTATTTCTCTATCTAAAATCTTCTTCTTCTTCTTCTTCTTCTCTCCGCCCTTACTATTTCTCTCACTCCTCTTGAAGCCACTCGTCGTCAATGGACTGAATCTACTTCTTCAGACGATGGAACCGCCTCCTTTTGGAACCTACCATGCGATATGTACATGGTTGAAGTGATGTTGTCATACTATGAGTCTTTACTTCTCTGGCGACATTCGTTCGATACCAAATTGGCAGTTTAAACTTGCAAATTGTCAAAGAGATGGCAGCACATCTGGGCAACTCTTCCCCATCTGAATTTGTACAAATATAATTTTGGGAGTTGCGCTAAATTTTTCCTATTTCGTACTTTGATTTTGTTGGATATTCATAACAATTTGTTATGATTTGTGAGTCTGTAATGTTTATTGGAGTTTATGTAATCTGGGTTGGATATACAGGTTGTTTCTGTTTTGGTTATCATTATTAAAACTTGTTCTGGTTACTTTCATATAACTATTTGTTTACTTCTTTATTATATTTTGGTTACTGTTATCTTATGGTTTGGCTACTATTATTGTGCCCTCGATGTGGGATTTTGGTTACTTTTATTTTTTTATTTTGGTTAATATATAATTGTTTAGTATATATGGATTGCCTGAACTGAGTTTTATTACATGATATTTCTTTTTTGGTTACCATTAAAACTTGTTCTGGTTACTATCATATAATTATGTTGTGACGCCCCCAAAATAGGTCCATTCCATCCAACCCATTCTGAGTAGCCAAATACATGGTACAGAAATAACTACAACTTTATTATTACAACATATAAACTATTGTCGTCTAGACAATATCCACATACAAACAAATTCCCATCATAATTATTTATACATTATTTTACAAAAATGGTGAGGACTACTAAACAACTCTCTCTAGAACCATCATTACATCCCCCGACTCGTACTCGCTACATTCTCGTCTCCTGAGAAAAAAAAAATAGAACAACAAGAAAAAGGGCGAGCTCAACTAGCCCAGTAAAGAATATTATTACTAAGATAATGTACAACAAATTATTCTTAGTCTTCAACAGGGAAAATATCATCATTATTATATTATTAAAAATATAATAATATATTTAAATGAATTATTTTATCAGAAAAAAGATAAAATATTAATTTTCAACAATTGTCACATTAAAATTTTTACCATCTATATCCACATAAAATCAATATTTTTCTCATCATATGAATCAATAATTAATTATTCACAAATAATATTACAGAATCACAATATTGGCAACCAGGCCGTTCCCAGGAAAGAGGGGGCTTTCCAATAAGAATTTCTTCTTACTGGCGCGCAATTAGGTGACCAAACCTCTCCTTAGACAGAACTTTCTAGACATTTCAAATAATGTTATCAAATAATATTATTCAGATAATATGAATTATTGCTTCGATAATGGAAAATACTGTGTAGTGACAATTATTAAAATAACAGTAATATAAAATATCAATGCAGCAATTATTGAATCAATAACATAAAATACTGAACAGTAATTACTGTAACAATTATTCAGTAGTGTCTTCTTACGTAAGAATCAATAATTGGTGCAATACCGTGTGCTACTGTGCAACAACGCGTATTACTGTGTTTTAACCACCGGGTATTCCAACAGTATTAACGGTAACAACTACGCCGTTTTTTTTAAACAACTTATATTTGTCGTTTTCTTCATCCAATCGCTTTCCGTTATGGGGCCCACAAAAGACTACGCCGTCGTACGAATATTCCCCGACAGCAAGAATATTCCACGACCAAACGAATATTCCCCGACAACAATGAATATTTTATAACCACCTGCTTATTTAAAATATTAGCGCATTTTACCCATAACTAACCACATTAATCAAATTCACCCTTACTATTTTCAAAAAATAAATAAAGGAAATTCCTTTTTATGTAAAAAATTTCGGGGTCTTACATATGTGGTTACTGTTTTATTATGTTACATTATGATTACTGTTATTTAATAGTTTTTGACTACTATTATTGTACAATCAATGATGTATTTTAGTTATTATTTATTGTTTCTTTTAAGTTGTGTTTGCTACAATGTTTGAGATGTACAGTTAGTAACCAAATATGTATATAAAGGTAACCAACTATTATTTTTGATAGTAACCACAGAGTTACAAGCTTGTTTCAGGACATATATCAAATGTGAAGTGTACATGTCATAGTATAATTGGGTTGCCTAAACAAACAATATCACCTTCATTACATGATGCTGGATACACATGTTGTTTTATGTTTTGGTTACCATTAAAACATATTATGGTTACTGTTATATAACTATTTGGTTACTTATTTATTATATTTATTTTACTGTTATTTAATTATTTTTGACTACTATTATTGTACAATCAATGAGGTATTTTAGTTATTATTTATTGTTTCTTTTAAGTTTTGTTTACTACATTGTTTGAGATGTACAGTTGGTAACCAAATATGTATATAAAGGTAACCAACTATTGTTTTGATAGTAACCAGAGAATTACAAGCTTGTTTCAGGACATATATCAATTGTGAAATGTAAATGTCTTAGTATAATTGGGTTGCCTAAACAAAAAATATCACATTCATTACAAGATGCTGGATACACAGGTTGTTTTATGTTTTGGTTACCATTAAAACATATTATGGTTACTGTTATGTAACTATTTGGTTATTTATTTATTATATTTGTTTTACTGTTATTTAATGGTTTTTGACTACTATTGTTGTACAATCAGTGAGGTATTTTAGTTATTATAAGGGTAGCCATTTTAGTTTTTGTTAGTAACCAAATAATTAAAAACTTATATCAGAACAGTTATCAAGTGCTTAATGTACATGTGAGGGTTCCCATTTATCTAGCTGATGGATACTTTTAAATTACATAGTTATAAAAGTTATTTGGAAATGGTCTATGCTAGTTGGTAACTAAATATAAATATAGAGGTAACCATTTTATTTTAGATGGATAACCAAATTAATATAAAAATATTTCAGAACAGTTACAAATTGTTCAATGTATATGTTTACTTTATATTGATAACTCATGATGGAATCAAAAATTAAAATATTAATCAACATCAATTTTGGTTACTGTACACCATCAAAAATGTTACCAACCATGTGGTTAATAGTTACTAGCAGTAAACAATTATATATTTCTGTAAATAATTAAATTTGTTGTATTGGTTACTGTCAATAGCCATTGTCTAACAACTGAATAAACATTGTAAAGTAACCAAATCAATATTAGACAGTAACCAAATTACATAATATTAGTAACCAGAAAATAAACCAAATTTTTACATGCAATTTTGAAGGCCTAAATGATGGAATTCGACCAAAAAACCCTGCAGTTCACCAGCAAAGCTGGTGACTTTTGATCGTTGACCCGTTTCCAATGAAATTAGGATCTAAAAACGCCAAAATCCGACACTCCAAACTTGACAGAAATTGTCAAATTGTCACTGCAACCAAATAAACATTATACTGTAACCAATTAAATAGTATACAACAACCAATATATATAATCAGATTAGCAGTTGTATGAAGGTAACCAATGTATTCAATGAGTAACCACCAATATAAAAGAAACAATTATAAAACTGAATAATAGTATAGAGTAACCAAATAAACACCTTACAGTATCTAAATACATATTATACAGTAACCAAGATATATGTAATTAGTAGCCAAGATTATAAAAAATATTTTTAAATTCATTTTACAACCAAAATAATCAGTAATGACTTTGTTACAAATTAAAGACTAACAGATGTATGAAGGTACCTACCAATGTAGTTAATCAGTAACCATATAATCACTATAAAACACAGTAATATAATGCAGTAACCATTATAATATTACACAGTAACCAAGTCAGCATTATATACTAACCAAATCCAAATTAGATAGTAACCAACATATATTTACTTAGTATACACAAGATAATACATTCTGCATTGCATTTTTATAGTAAAAAATAACTAGTATAATTTGTTTGTTACCAACTAAAGGCAAATTTTTGTAAGAATGTAACCAATGTAGCTAACAAGTAACCATTAATATAAAAAACATAAGTAGAAGTGTACATTAATATGCTTCAGCAACCAATATTACAGTAACCAATTAATCATTACAGTAATTAAGTTTGCATTAGTCAGTAACCAAGTCAGCATTAGTTAGTAACCAAGTCAGCACTATAATTTTACAAAGTAACCAAGTCAGCATTAACAGTTGTATAAAGGTAACCAATATATATAATCAGATTAACAGTTGTATAAAGGTAACTAATGTAGTTAATAAGTAACCACCAATATAAAAAAATAATTATAAACTACAATAACATTATACAGTAACCAAATAAACACCTTACAATATCTAAATACATATTAGACAAGTAAACATTAATATAACCAATGTAGTTAACAAGTAACCATTAATATAAAAATATAAGTATAAGTATAATTAGATTAATGCAGTAACCAGTTCAGCATTAATGAGTATCCATTATATTTTTACATAGTATCCAAATCAGTATTATTCAGTAACCAAAATAATGTTAAACAGTAACCAACTCAGCATTAGTCAGTAAACATATACATATAATTGTTCATACATTTAATTGTTCAGTAACCATATATAACCATAGGAATTTGTAGTAACCATAGGTAAATATATACATATAATTTTTATATTGATACACCTCAATATTAGACAGTAACCAATACAATGTAGTCAATGAGTGACCTCAAATATATAATAATATAAATCAGAATTAGTTAGTAACCAATATATCAAAGTCAATATTAGTCAGTAACTAATTCATCATTTTTCATTAACCAATTCAGTATTGTTCAGTAATATTATACAGTAACCATTATAATTTTAAACAGCAACCAGATCAGCAATATGCAGTAACCACGATAAAGTTACCCAGTAATCAAATCATCATGAATCAGTAACCAATATATTGTTACATAGTAACCTAAGAAGCACTAGACAGTAACTAGCTTATCATTAGATATTATAATGTTACAAAGTAACCAAAACATCAGTATACAGTAACCAACATAGCTTCATACAGTAACCAAGACAACATTAGACAATATAATGTTACAAAGTAACCAAGACAGCATTAGACAGTAACCAACATATTGTCATATAGTAACCAAGATATCATTAGACAGTAACCAAGACAGCACTGAACAATATAATGTTATACAGTAACCAAAACAACAATAGACAGTAACCAACAGTTGCATAAGACCGTAACCAATGTTTATGATGAGTAACCATTAATATAAAAATTCAGTAGAACTCGTTTGAAAATTATAAATTAATCAAATAAACAGTTAGTGAACAGTTTATATTTATTTAGTAACCATAATCTAAAACATATGAATGAATCAACCAAACGCTATAAGAATTTGTAGTAACCATTTTAATTGTGAAAAACTTAATAAAGGTAACCAATATACATACGAATACCGTAGTAACCATATGTAACTATATGCATACGAACTTTAAACTCACATACCTCAGAGTTCAGATTTGTATCGAAGTTGCTGTGATATTGTTTTTGGTTACTGAACTTGAAGTTGATGATGATTTTGTATTCTATTTCGTCTTCTCCGATCTTAGATGTTACCGAAATTGAACTTGAAATTGCTGTGATCTTAGTTGTTGATGATGATTTTGTATGTCGCGATCTCAGAGGTGAGTCGAAAGGGAAACGTCGATCTTGTATGCAACAATCACTGCAGTATTTGGTTACTGATCTTGAAGGCGTTGATTTTGATTGTTATTTTCGATCTTAGAGATGCGTTGCGACAACCAGCTTCGTCTTCTCCGATTACTAGTTTAGTCGCGACAGGAGGCTTCAGTTTCGTTTTTTTGTCTTCTCTGTCGTTGATCTGTTGTTCAGATTTCAAAGTTGCATGATTTTTGGGACGGTTAATTTCAATTATGAAATTGGATAACTGACTGGATAATGACACGTGATTTTAGGCGCGTTATATTGCTTATGTTTTATTTTTGTAATTATTTTGTGTATGTTTTATTTTTGTAATTACTTTCTAAATGTTGTATATTAGTGTAAAGAACCCAAAATTAATTATATTTATTATTGATGATTATGAAATAAACATAAAGTTCAGGGTACTAAACTATATTTAGGCCTTAATTTTTTATACCAAAAGGGTAAAATTGTCATTATATTGATTATTGATGATTATGAAATAATTTTTTTTAATTAGTAGTACATATATACATTTTAAAATCAATAGTCAAGAGTTTGGCCAAGAGGGATGTGAAAGCAATAGTCAAGAGTTTGGCCATCCTTTTCTTAAGTGGGAAATTCGTCTTCTAGGGTTTGGAGGGAGGAGTAATCCTTTAATCTATGATTCTGTTTATATAGTGGTAATTAAGATGTCTATTATGGTAGTTAGACATACCTTATGGTAATTGATAACATTTATGATATAATTACTACTAAAAATTAATTCGTCAGATTTGATCTAAAATGTATTAAGGAAACATTTATTATGTAATAAACGTAAAACTTTTTTGAGGATTAAATTCAGATATCTTGGAGCTTAGGAATCCTACCTTGCACGTGTTACTTTGTGCTAACACAATTATATCATTTTTTTGTACGTTTAAAAATATATTTATAAAGAGAATAGATTATATACGGATGAGCCATAAATTAGAGTTTTATACCCTTCAATAACAGTATGACACAAACATTCAGGCGAAAATTAAGGAATTTGGATTTCAATAAAATTAGTTAAACAGTTTACCATAGTAAATAATAAATACAAAATGTGTCGATGCAATTCAAATCCCTTGTCTTTCTCCTAAATTCCCTACATATTATTATTGGAGGTGTAACAAAGGAGGTATTAATAGTCTCCTGAGCTAGTGGTAGTGGCACAGAAACTTCCAATTAAGGTGTTATTATTTTCAATGATACCAACTCTTGTAGGGGACGAATTATAATTTGTTCCAACCCAATACATAAACAAAGACACAGATAATTAGACTCGTTAAAACACCCGATGTAAAAGTAAAAACAAAAGGGGGATCTTTTTGACACGAAATGGATATATTCATATATATATATATATCACTGACTCATATTTAAGAGATAAAACTCTAGTTTTACAAATCATCCGTATATAATTTATTATCATGTATAAAACACAAGATTATTTACTAAAAATTTTTACATGGATTGGCTTTCTTATAAACTTAGTGCCCCGTGCGAAGGTCCACTAGTACAAAGTACCTAATAGACAATGCTTTTTATAAAAACGTTGTGGTTTTTTTTATAACGTTTTTAGAAAAAACGTTGTAGATATATATGCAAAAACGTTATCTATTTAGAAGGACATTATTTTTATTTTAATTAGATAACGTTTTTTTTAAAAAACGTTATCTATTAAGAAAAACACGGAGCTAAAATGTGACAACCCGAAAATTTAGAAGATCTTGAATGATTAAATTAAATGTTAAAGTTTAAAACCTAGAGTGAAAATAGATGATTTATTTTAAATTTTTAAGAAAAATCTAAGGAAATTGTACGTTGAAATGATTCAACGATAAGGTTACGAGAAAGAATAAGATCTAAACCGATTAAGAATGATTTGGTATTGCGATTCCGGGGACGGAATCCTTATAAGGGGGAAGGAATGTGATAACCCAAATTTTGGGTAATATTAAAATAAGAATTAAATAAATAAAATTCTTATTAGATAATATGTTGTACGATATTATATTGCATAAGTGGGTATGAACTATGCAATATGTGATGCTTATGCTTAATAAATATATTAGTATTATATATGTATTATATGTAAATAAATTGTGAAGGCAAATTATAGAAAGGAAGAGAAGAATAATATACATTAATATAATGTTATATAAACATCAAGAATGAAAAGGAAAGCCAACATGGCTTAGTTATGAAAAATTCTTGACATGAAACTACTTATGTGGTTAATGGAATAATTATATTATAATTTATT
The DNA here is from genome assembly GCA_020205505.1 of Panax japonicus. Classification (NCBI taxonomy): domain Eukaryota; kingdom Viridiplantae; phylum Streptophyta; class Magnoliopsida; order Apiales; family Araliaceae; genus Panax; species Panax japonicus. The sequence goes on along the minus strand of CM035094.1, from coordinate 27,711,783 downwards.
TCATTCAAAAAGTATTATTTGGTAGTAAAGAAGGAAAATGATGAGTACTCAAATAGGCTAATTAAATTACATGGAACCATTATTTTATTAATGTTTGTGCTAATTACAATCTAGCTAGCCTAAATAAGTGTGGTAGATAAATTTACATATATTGATAGGTGTAAGTGTCCACATGTAAATATTGGGCCAACTTAAATTTTTCATGCTTGTGTGCAAGCATTTTAAATTTCTTAAGTGATGAGGGTAGTTGTACTAAGCCCAAAATAAAGTTATATCCACTCTCTCATAATATCCAAATTCAGTAGCCACATTGGGTGACATAAGCTAAGTCTTCTTATTTAGTAGATATCATAACTGGTTCCAAGAAGTTAGAAGTAGTTAACAAAGTTAGAATTCAGTTAACAAGATTAGCGGTTGGTTAGAGGCTAGGAAACAGAGGTTAGTGTTTAGGGGTCAAGTACCCTGCAAGGGATAAGAGTGTCAGACAGTATAGCAGCCAACTGTCTGCTAGGGGTAGTCTCTTAGGAGGCAACTCAAAGAAGGGGGAATAAACTTAGACTAAGTAGATCTGTGTAGGATAATAATGAAGCAGATTAGGGGCCAAGCTTAGAGTGGCTGACTGAAGTTAGGGGACTCAGTTATATAACCCAAGTTTCCCACCCAAGTACCGAGGGTTATACCACTTAACTTAGCCTCCCAGAACTTTAGCACAGTACGAAAGAAGAAGAGATTCTGACCGAGAAGGAAGGGTGATCAAGCAGCACAACTCAGTTATAATCTTAGAACTATCAAGGTAAGATCCTTCCAATCCCTTCAATTCCATTTTCTTGCTATTAGTGGACTGTAATATTCAAGGGACTGCAATAGAACTAAATGACTGTTATGCTATGGTTGTTGTTATGATAACTGTTATACAAACTCTTGCTAAGTTATTTACTGTTATTGCTTGACTTAGGCACAAGGAGATAGGTTGGCTGTGGTGTTATAAGGTGAATTAATGGATTATAGAACAAATCAGTAGCTATGACACCTGTGCTACAAAATAGTGCACGTAGGGTGTTTGTAAAAAGTCCTCTAAGAACTGTTTTGATTAAAAAACCAAGTATTAGGCAAAACTAAAGCTTGGGCTATATATATATATATATATATATATATATATATATATATATATATATCATATACCATATATGATGATAATTAAAGGCATTGAGCATACTAAGTTAAAGCAAAAAGTAATTGGAAATCAAAATAAAAAGTGAAAAACTAGTATGACCGCTGACCTTGAAGTCCATTTCGGGTCTAGTATATGTTTCCAGAAAATTCTGGGCTTTTGTTATGTTATAGTACATTGAATAAGCTTTCCATAGACTCCGGAACGGACTAATTCCGACTTCGGAGCAAAGAGTTACGATCTTTCATAGTAGTCGCGTCAAAACTGTCTAATCAACTCGGGTCAGTCCCTTTGCACGAAATTCTGGAACTCTGTGTTTTGAATTTGGAAATGGTCAAAGAATGAAAGTTGTAGCCTTGGAAGTTATCTTCGCGTGGGCTCAAGAATCGCTCAAAAATGTTTTGAAACGAAGGAGTTATGACCATTTTAGCGAAGGAGGGTCGTGCAGTTTAAAAACAGAACATTCTGTCCACATAGAGCAGATTTCTGTTCTGTTCGGTTTGGAATTTGGATTTGTGATCTGAAGAGAAGTTGTAGTCCCGGAAGTTATCTTCTCGTGGGCTCAAGAATCGCTCAAAAATGTTTTGAAACGAAAAAGTTATGACTGTTTTAGCGCAACAGGGTCAGGCTGGGAAAAAAAATATATATATTGAAAACTAGTATGTCAAGTCAATTTTGAGCATAATGTTGGACAGCCTAACAAGCCTGAAATGGAGGTTTTATAATTTCTAAAAATACTCCCATATGCTATGTACAATATATCTAAAAATTGTTATAAATGAACACCTGGATTAGGAGTATTGAAGTGAGAAAATAGCCATGTGGGTGCAGAGCTGCTGTCATTGGACAGCAGCAGTTGCAGTGGCCGGGCTGGGGGTTCTCCTTTGAGCTCTCAGCCAGCATAACTAGAAGGTTTAAAAAGGTGTTGTCTTTCAATCTAGGAAGGTATGTTATCTATCTTATTTCCAAAAAGGGTAGCACCATAGAAGGCATGAATTGAAATGGCCAAACTGTATGCACTATAAGTAAACCAAAACTGATTTGAAGTAACTGTACTAGCAAACTAGTTAGGGACTGATTTCCCTTGACCATAGTGTGATTTGCATTTCAAGGTGTCTAAACAACCAAATCATGGAGGCAAGTAATAATGATACCTAATTGGAATTTTTAGAAAGCTTGAAACCAAAATAAGCTAAGTTTGGACCTATTTTGCACATGCCAACCTCTGCCACTTTTTTAACTGGCATGATATGCCATTAACCAACTAATTGCCTTGCTAATAAACTAAGAACAGTTCTGGTAATGATTGGGAAAGATATTGTGCAAATCAGTCCATAATAACATCAAAGACATAGCTTAATTTTTGTTGGATTAACAGTTCATGTGTTAGACTGTTTTGGTCAAATAAACAAAGTCTTTAGCCTGTAAGTTTATGTAGCATGTGTATGAAGTAACAATCCATACAACTTGAGCTTTGAAATACTTAGGACTGTTGTGGTAATGTATAACTAATTCATGCTTATACAGATTGGTAAGGGACTGTTTGTGAATGAATGCCAAAACAGTGCTTAAAATCCTAAGAATAGGAACTGTTATGGCCAAATTTAGCTACTGAGATTATAAGGCAGAATAGAGTCCCTAGGTTACCTATATACACTAATTGAAAGTTGTTCGTCAAGTTCACCAAGGTTTAGGAAGTGTGTTGTACAAATTATGTTCAAAAGATATGAAAAGTAAGTTTTTAAGGGTCAACTAACACCCAAGTAAAGAGATACAATACCTGGACCTTGTAAGCAAATTCCAATAGCTAAAATATAACCTAAGTAAGCTACACAAGCTAAGGAAACCAAGTCTAGACTGTTTTAAGTGTTGGTCTTGGCAAAAATCACATTTTAGACAAATAGTGGACTGTTTTGGGTAATTGTTAGCACCTGAAGTTAAGGGGCTGTAATGAACTCATATAAAGTTCCTAATACCTGATTATAACAGTTCCAAATCATGGCCATTACCAAAGCTAGCAAGAGAACCAAGTTAAGACCTCTTTTCAAGCCTAAAGTGAGCTTTGATAGGTCAAAATGGGATAGATGATTAAATAAAGTGTGGCGATACTAAAAGTAACCTTAAGTAACTTAAATATATATGTCTAGACTATCTTAATGGCCAGAACTGGAAAAATTTGGAAAAAGTACAAAATCAATTTTGTAAAAAAAAAAAAGTAAGAAAATGGCTAAGTTTGAGCCCTGTTTTGGAAAGCCTAATGGACATGAACTAGAATCCTAAACCTTGATTAAAATACCTTGTAGTATGGTCTAGAAGTTGGGCCAAGTGGTTAAGCTCTTGGCTTAACAAAGGAGTCTAAACAAATCACCAAACTAACTTGGAAAATCACTAAAACTGCAGTTTTTGCAAATTTGTCTAAGTATGAAAATTTGAGATTTTTCCATTTGACCTAGAACTTAGTTTCGACACCTTAGACAAGTGAGTTAGAGTTATGCTAGGCTATTCCAAGTGTTGGAATGCTAATGTATACAAGAGCTTGAGAAGTTAGTGTGTAAAAGCGTGAAAAAGCTAGGTTTAAAGGGTCAAAACCCAATCTATGCTTGGTAAATCTAAAGGAATGCTAGAAATAGTCTTAACTAGATATAATTCAAGTGTTGGAATGAACTAAAGTGGCTAGAAATTAATTTGGCAAGAATTGACCAAAACTAGTGAACTCAAGAACACATGAACCCATTATGTTCTAAATCTTGAATAAGATGTAAATGATAACCTTAAAGTCATTCCTATTGCATAATATAAGCATGCCAAAACCCATCAAAGTGAAAAATGACTAATGAGAAAACATGGATGATGTATTTGAAAAATGTATACAATATCTCAGATATAGAAATCTAAACTACCACCATGATAACTGAAATTACGTGTTTTGTTATCAATCCCACATACAATGTAGGTTGTGCAAGGAACGCAGAAGTTGGTGTAATGGTAAAACCCCGGTACAGGCAAGTTTCTCAGTTTATTTATGTGGACTTATAATTGCTATAGATAACTGTTAGCATGATGATACTTATGAACTGCATTATTTGCTTTGTGAATAATGAATGTCAAATTATGACTAATTATTGAATTGAGTCGGGGAACTCAATATATATATGTGCAATGAATGGCAAGTACATGACATGTGTAGCATGCTATGGTATGTATCTTGCTACCAACAGGACATAAATGTGATAATATACTTGTAATATGCTTGAACACCAAGAATATAAATGCATGAACTGAATGTGAAACTTATGTGCTACGTGATGCATGATAGACTGTTAGACTTGCTGGGCCGTCGTGCTCAATCTTGCTTAATTTGCAGGTTAAAGCTAGGATGCGATCTATCGTGATTAAGAGCACATGAAAAGAAGGCTAGTGATTTAGTTGAGATTGTGTTGAATCATTTGATGGTATTTTCATGTGTAAATCACAGATGTGTAAATTGTTGAATTATTCGATAGATGAAGATTATTTGTTCTAAAAAGGGAATATGCTTGAAAGAATGAATTGTATATTTATACTCATATCTACTCAGACTAAATAAATCATATAATATGATTCTAGTATAAAGATGAATTGTAAAGGTTGCGATTCAGGGAATGAATGAATGGAAAAAAAAAATTATTCCGTATTTTTGCTATTTTAACATTAAATAATGTTTAAAAGCTAGAACAGGATAATATTAACGCACAAGATTGGGAAGGAAAATAGTTCCGATTTTGGGGGCGTTACAGTTGGTATCAAAGCTATAGGTTATAAACCTTAGGTAGGTGTACCTTAGGCTATAACTGCAGAGATAAGGATAAGGAATAAACTCAAGTAGAGTTTAATTTGTTAAGAGATGAATTTAGGAAATTCATTATTAAGTAAATAGGATTCAAAGAAGAATCTTGAAAAGTTATAAAGATCCAGAGTTACCTAACTCTGATGTTAAAGACAAAAAGTAATAATAAATAGAGTCTATGGGACTAAAAGTATAAAGGGAAAGGAGATCGTAAAACAAAACGATCATAAGATAGAAGAGAATCGTAATATAACACGATTATAAGATAAGATCACGACGTGATCAGATTGAATAGCAGAAAATCTATGAAATGATTGGAATGATATAGCCTGACGCTATAAAGAGAATGTACTATGAAATGGTACTATGCAAACTCAGAAAAGAGTTGTAAATGATGAGATACGGATTAAATAAAATTCGTATTGAGCAAGGGGAAGATATAATTATGTGGGATTTCAATTGAGAACTCATGTCAGCAGCTAAGTTGTATGATTCTTTGTATGGGCGGGGAATTGTACTTGGTGTAACAACCACTTAGCTTCTGGTAGTGATAATCATTGAAATTTTTGTGTCGCGCTATCTGTTATATACCTGTTGAGAAGGTGATTCTTTTCTCATGTGTATAACGGATAGGTAGAGAATATAAGATTAGGTTAGATGATATTAAGATTAGGTATGGTTCTTAAAACTAATGCATATGGTAATTTCGTGACTCATAATCATATGGTATGTTTTCAACCCCTCAGCGAATGGACGCCTATGGTCTGACTAGGATAAGTTTCTAAACTCATATGATTATGGCAAGTTCCTGAATTTCCAAAGTGTGGTAAGTTTGATGAACTGGGGTATAACTAAGTGTGAATGAAGTATTGAGGATGATAGGAATAGATAGAATTATTAAGCAATGGATCATTATAGAAAGTGAAGATGATGGTGGAAGTATAGGTATTCTAAATTTTGCTAGACTTCGAAATTTTTGACATCAAGCTAAATTCGCACTGATGCGCCTTTAAAAATACAAATGAATTTTTGTTATCAGCATCATACGGTGACAAGGGTGTGTATGTGGATTGTGAGCCACTAACATCTCGTTAACTGTTACGACATGATAACACTGAAACTGATTTTCAATGATTTTGAACCGATTAAAGAAGAGTCTATGCTAATTGCTTCAGCTAGACAAAAATGATTTGAAATATATCAAAATGTATTTTATATATCATCAATGCATCATGGAACCTGGTGCAGAGATGATAAAAACGATGGAGTCATCAATGCAATATTACTTAGTGTTGGATGTGATCTAAGGATCGTCAGCCCACTATGGTATGATGTAGTATGATAAAATCACCAAATGACGGAATCCTTAAATGGACTGTAAATACAGTGCGGTATCATGACGTCATAAAACGATTTTCAGAATTTTAAACCAGTTAAAGAAAAGTCAATGCCAATTATAGTGGTTAGACAAATGTTTCGATTGATGTTCGAATTATTGATATGCGTCTAAGCTATTTGATTCAGCTAGACAAATGTTTATAAAAATTCAAGTATTTCTTTGAGAATTTATCCCGAACCAAATTATTTTGGTGCGGAATCTTATGCTAAGTCTGAGGTGAACAACCCGATTGGATAAAATAATCCAATCTAGTAGCGCAAATAGTCGCTAAACAAGATTGATACGTTGTGCACGACGTAGGGTACGGTAGGTTGATCACCTAACGTACTTGTATCTGTACTAGGCTGATCACCTAGTACAACATGTTTACAGAATTGGTTGCGGTGAATACCGTTAAACCTGAGAGTTCATGGTCTATATGACCCCTCAGCATAATATGAAAAGTTTTTTTTTAACTTCCTAAAAAGGGTAGAAATTGTTGAACGAGATGATAGAAGAGAAATCCTCAGAGGAGGAAAATGTAAAGGTTAAATTGAAAACCTATTTTCGGTGAATATGAGAAGCAAAGATTAGTAGACTATAATTTCGGGGACGAAATTCTTAGAAGAAGGGGTGAATGTGACAACCCGAAAATTTAGAAGATCTTGAATGATTAAATTAAATGTTAAAGTTTAAAACCTAGAGTGAAAATAGATGATTTATTTTAAATTTTTAAGAAAAATCTAAGGAAATTGTACGTTGAAATGATTCAACGATAAGGTTACGAGAAAGAATAAGATCTAAACCGATTAAGAATGATTTGGTATTGCGATTCCGGGGACGGAATCCTTATAAGGGGGAAGGAATGTGATAACCCAAATTTTGGGTAATATTAAAATAAGAATTAAATAAATAAAATTCTTATTAGATAATATGTTGTACGATATTATATTGCATAAGTGGGTATGAACTATGCAATATGTGATACTTATGCTTAATAAATATATTAGTATTATATATGTATTATATGTAAATAAATTGTGAAGGCAAATTATAGAAAGGAAGAGAAGAATAATATACATTAATATAATGTTATATAAACATCAAGAATGAAAAGGAAAGCCAACATGGCTTAGTTATGAAATATTCTTGACATGAAACTACTTATGTGGTTAATGGAATAATTATATTATAATTTATTTCATTCAAAAAGTATTATTTGGTAGTAAAGAAGGAAAATGATGAGTACTCAAATAGGCTAATTAAATTACATGGAACCATTATTTTATTAATGTTTGTGCTAATTACAATCTAGCTAGCCTAAATAAGTGTGGTAGATAAATTTACATATATTGATAGGTGTAAGTGTCCACATGTAAATATTGGGCCAACTTAAATTTTTCATGCTTGTGTGCAAGCATTTTAAATTTCTTAAGTGATGAGGGTAGTTGTACTAAGCCCAAAATAAAGTTATATCCACTCTCTCATAATATCCAAATTCAGTAGCCACATTGGGTGACATAAGCTAAGTCTTCTTATTTAGTAGATATCATAACTGGTTCCAAGAAGTTAGAAGTAGTTAACAAAGTTAGAATTCAGTTAACAAGATTAGCGGTTGGTTAGAGGCTAGGAAACAGAGGTTAGTGTTTAGGGGTCAAGTACCCTGCAAGGGATAAGAGTGTCAGACAGTATAGCAGCCAACTGTCTGCTAGGGGTAGTCTCTTAGGAGGCAACTCAAAGAAGGGGGAATAAACTTAGACTAAGTAGATCTGTGTAGGATAATAATAAAGCAGATTAGGGGCCAAGCATAGAGTGGCTGACTGAAGTTAGGGGACTCAGTTATATAACCCAAGTTTCCCACCCAAGTACCGAGGGTTATACCACTTAACTTAGCCTCCCAGAACTTTAGCACAGTACGAAAGAAGAAGAGATTCTGACCGAGAAGGAAGGGTGATCAAGCAGCACAACTCAGTTATAATCTTAGAACTATCAAGGTAAGATCCTTCCAATCCCTTCAATTCCATTTTCTTGCTATTAGTGGACTGTAATATTCAAGGGACTGCAATAGAACTAAATGACTGTTATGCTATGGTTGTTGTTATGATAACTGTTATACAAACTCTTGCTAAGTTATTTACTGTTATTGCTTGACTTAGGCACAAGGAGATAGGTTGGCTGTGGTGTTATAAGGTGAATTAATGGATTATAGAACAAATCAGTAGCTATGACACCTGTGCTACAAAATAGTGCACGTAGGGTGTTTGTAAAAAGTCCTCTAAGAACTGTTTTGATTAAAAAACCAAGTATTAGGCAAAACTAAAGCTTGGGCTATATATATATATATATATATATATATACCATATATGATGATAATTAAAGGCATTGAGCATACTAAGTTAAAGCAAAAAGTAATTGGAAATCAAAATAAAAAGTGAAAAACTAGTATGACCGCTGACCTTGAAGTCCATTTCGGGTCTAGTATATGTTTCCAGAAAATTCTGGGCTTTTGTTATGTTATAGTACATTGAATAAGCTTTCCATAGACTCCGGAACGGACTAATTCCGACTTCGGAGCAAAGAGTTACGATCTTTCATAGTAGTCGCGTCAAAACTGTCTAATCAACTCGGGTCAGTCCCTTTGCACGAAATTCTGGAACTCTGTGTTTTGAATTTGGAAATGGTCAAAGAATGAAAGTTGTAGCCTTGGAAGTTATCTTCGCGTGGGCTCAAGAATCGCTCAAAAATGTTTTGAAACGAAGGAGTTATGACCATTTTAGCGAAGGAGGGTCGTGCAGTTTAAAACAGAACATTCTGTCCACATAGAGCAGATTTCTGTTCTGTTCGGTTTGGAATTTGGATTTGTGATCTGAAGAGAAGTTGTAGTCCCGGAAGTTATCTTCTCGTGGGCTCAAGAATCGCTCAAAAATGTTTTGAAACGAAAAAGTTATGACTGTTTTAGCGCAACAGGGTCAGGCTGGGAAAAAAAATATATATATTGAAAACTAGTATGTCAAGTCAATTTTGAGCATAATGTTGGACAGCCTAACAAGCCTGAAATGGAGGTTTTATAATTTCTAAAAATACTCCCATATGCTATGTACAATATATCTAAAAATTATTATAAATGAACACCTGGATTAGGAGTATTGAAGTGAGAAAATAGCCATGTGGGTGCAGAGCTGCTGTCATTGGACAGCAGCAGTTGCAGTGGCCGGGCTGGGGGTTCTCCTTTGAGCTCTCAGCCAGCATAACTAGAAGGTTTAAAAAGGTGTTGTCTTTCAATCTAGGAAGGTATGTTATCTATCTTATTTCCAAAAAGGGTAGCACCATAGAAGGCATGAATTGAAATGGCCAAACTGTATGCACTATAAGTAAACCAAAACTGATTTGAAGTAACTGTACTAGCAAACTAGTTAGGGACTGATTTCCCTTGACCATAGTGTGATTTGCATTTCAAGGTGTCTAAACAACCAAATCATGGAGGCAAGTAATAATGATACCTAATTGGAATTTTTAGAAAGCTTGAAACCAAAATAAGCTAAGTTTGGACCTATTTTGCACATGCCAACCTCTGCCACTTTTTTAACTGGCATGATATGCCATTAACCAACTAATTGCCTTGCTAATAAACTAAGAACAGTTCTGGTAATGATTGGGAAAGATATTGTGCAAATCAGTCCATAATAACATCAAAGACATAGCTTAATTTTTGTTGGATTAACAGTTCATGTGTTAGACTGTTTTGGTCAAATAAACAAAGTCTTTAGCCTGTAAGTTTATGTAGCATGTGTATGAAGTAACAATCCATACAACTTGAGCTTTGAAATACTTAGGACTGTTGTGGTAATGTATAACTAATTCATGCTTATACAGATTGGTAAGGGACTGTTTGTGAATGAATGCCAAAACAGTGCTTAAAATCCTAAGAATAGGAACTGTTATGGCCAAATTTAGCTACTGAGATTATAAGGCAGAATAGAGTCCCTAGGTTACCTATATACACTAATTGAAAGTTGTTCGTCAAGTTCACCAAGGTTTAGGAAGTGTGTTGTACAAATTATGTTCAAAAGATATGAAAAGTAAGTTTTTAAGGGTCAACTAACACCCAAGTAAAGAGATACAATACCTGGACCTTGTAAGCAAATTCCAATAGCTAAAATATAACCTAAGTAAGCTACACAAGCTAAGGAAACCAAGTCTAGACTGTTTTAAGTGTTGGTCTTGGCAAAAATCACATTTTAGACAAATAGTGGACTGTTTTGGGTAATTGTTAGCACCTGAAGTTAAGGGGCTGTAATGAACTCATATAAAGTTCCTAATACCTGATTATAACAGTTCCAAATCATGGCCATTACCAAAGCTAGCAAGAGAACCAAGTTAAGACCTCTTTTCAAGCCTAAAGTGAGCTTTGATAGGTCAAAATGGGATAGATGATTAAATAAAGTGTGGCGATACTAAAAGTAACCTTAAGTAACTTAAATATATATGTCTAGACTATCTTAATGGCCAGAACTGGAAAAATTTGGAAAAAGTACAAAATCAATTTTGTAAAAAAAAAAAAGTAAGAAAATGGCTAAGTTTGAGCCCTGTTTTGGAAAGCCTAATGGACATGAACTAGAATCCTAAACCTTGATTAAAATACCTTGTAGTATGGTCTAGAAGTTGGGCCAAGTGGTTAAGCTCTTGGCTTAACAAAGGAGTCTAAACAAATCACCAAACTAACTTGGAAAATCACTAAAACTGCAGTTTTTGCAAATTTGTCTAAGTATGAAAATTTGAGATTTTTCCATTTGGACCTAGAACTTAGTTTCGACACCTTAGACAAGTGAGTTAGAGTTATGCTAGGCTATTCCAAGTGTTGGAATGCTAATGTATACAAGAGCTTGAGAAGTTAGTGTGTAAAAGCGTGAAAAAGCTAGGTTTAAAGGGTCAAAACCCAATCTATGCTTGGTAAATCTAAAGGAATGCTAGAAATAGTCTTAACTAGATATAATTCAAGTGTTGGAATGAACTAAAGTGGCTAGAAATTAATTTGGCAAGAATTGACCAAAACTAGTGAACTCAAGAACACATGAACCCATTATGTTCTAAATCTTGAATAAGATGTAAATGATAACCTTAAAGTCATTCCTATTGCATAATATAAGCATGCCAAAACCCATCAAAGTGAAAAATGACTAATGAGAAAACATGGATGAGGTATTTGAAAAATGTATACAATATCTCAGATATAGAAATCTAAACTACCACCATGATAACTGAAATTACGTGTTTTGTTATCAATCCCACATACAATGTAGGTTGTGCAAGGAACGCAGAAGTTGGTGTAATGGTAAAACCCCGGTACAGGCAAGTTTCTCAGTTTATTTATGTGGACTTATAATTGCTATAGATAACTGTTAGCATGATGATACTTATGAACTGCATTATTTGCTTTGTGAATAATGAATGTCAAATTATGACTAATTATTGAATTGAGTCGGGGAACTCAATATATATATGTGCAATGAATGGCAAGTACATGACATGTGTAGCATGCTATGGTATGTATCTTGCTACCAACAGGACATAAATGTGATAATATACTTGTAATATGCTTGAACACCAAGAATATAAATGCATGAACTGAATGTGAAACTTATGTGCTACGTGATGCATGATAGACTGTTAGACTTGCTGGGCCGTCGTGCTCAATCTTGCTTAATTTGCAGGTTAAAGCTAGGATGCGATCTATCGTGATTAAGAGCACATGAAAAGAAGGCTAGTGATTTAGTTGAGATTGTGTTGAATCATTTGATGGTATTTTCATGTGTAAATCACAGATGTGTAAATTGTTGAATTATTCGATAGATGAAGATTATTTGTTCTAAAAAGGGAATATGCTTGAAAGAATGAATTGTATATTTATACTCATATCTACTCAGACTAAATAAATCATATAATATGATTCTAGTATAAAGATGAATTGTAAAGGTTGCGATTCAGGGAATGAATGAATGGAAAAAAAAAATTATTCCGTATTTTTGCTATTTTAACATTAAATAATGTTTAAAAGCTAGAACAGGATAATATTAACGCACAAGATTGGGAAGGAAAATAGTTCCGATTTTGGGGGCGTTACATAAATTATAGGCGGTTAAATGAAAACTTAAAATCCGCTCTCTCATTTGTCACCGAGTGTTTTCGTTTCTCATCTCTCTGTTTAGCCTCTTTTCGTTCCATCTGGAAAACAAAAGCTAGGGTTTGCCTAGATTTCTTGAACCTCTCTAAGCTTGCATCTGATTTGGGTTGCTTCTTTGAAGGAGATGAAGCAAAAAGGATAGACATCGTTTTGCTCGGCAAGAAGATTTGGCATTATTGAGCTTCTCGCCTTCGTACTCTAAAGCCGCAGGCCATTTCTTCTTTCAAAGAAGGAATAAGGTTCAAAACTTGACGAAGACACTCGGTGTGCTTAATTTGTGTATCTAAACCCGCAGGCCTTTTCTTACTACCCAAGCCTTCACGTTATTTCAGTCTGATTCGAGTTCCTCTTCTTCCTCTTCCAACTTCGTATTTACTGAAATTCGGCATCAACAGTCTTCGATCCTTCAGAACTTCGTAAGTTCTAGATCATTCGTATCAATACCAAATTAGGTTTTTTTAAAAAAAAATTATTTACCTATTTTGTTTGGTCTTTGTTTTATAGTTCTATTTATGCTTTTATGCTAATCCGACACATGCTTCTGATGTTGTATGAATAGGGTTAGATTTTGATTTCTCCAAAATGTCTAAGGCAGAAGTGGATGTTCCCGCTAAGGGTGGCTTTAGTTTCGGTCTGTGTAGACGGAATGAGATGCTAATGAAGAAGGGTCTCAAACCCTCATCTTTTCTTAAGACCGGGACAACAATTGTTGGTCTAGTTTACAAGGTATGTGTATTTTGAAAATTTTGTCTTTCATGGTATGTAATTTATTAATTTAATTAATTAGTTTCTTGTTTTATTTTAAATGAAATTTCGTAAGGATGAATACTGGACCAGGAATTCGGATTTATTTTAAGGTTTTGATACAACTTGGGTAGCTGCTTTGTTACTTTCTGTATTGTTTGCGATCAATTTGTTTTTGTTGGTAAGAGTTTGGGAAGCCATGGTGGAAAATTTCATACTGGCTTATGTTCTTCATTTTGATAATTCATAGAAGAGGGCAAGGATGTAGATTGGACTTAATACACATTTAATGACAAAAAGTAATTGTGTAGATAATGTTTAATTTGGTTAGGCAACTGGTGTGGTTGAGTGATTCTGTTTGTGCCTCTTTATAAATATACATGATTATTCTGATATTTTGTCTTTTTTATGTTTGAACAATTAATTTGGTTAGGCAACTAGTGTGGTTGAGTGATTCGGACAGGTCGATATAGGAATTTGGCTTAATTTGCAGTCAATTTCATAGTAGATAAAAAAATGGATCTTAATTTTGGTATATCTCGCCAGGCAGGGCAGAGGGGTTATTCTTTTTGGTTGTTCAGGATTGCCTGTGTGTTTATGCTTACTGAAATATATGCTGATGCATTGCAATTTTTGTTTAGCACATGCTGCCTGTTATTTCTTTTTGCTACTTGCTATATTGGTGAATGGAGTTTTGTGATCTTTGGTTTTCATTGCAGATTGAGACTGGAGATGAGGATGATGAATCAGAGAGCTCAGATTCAGAATCTAATGACACTTCAATGTTATGTTATGTCCTCAAACTTAAATTATTCTTCTTAATGCAGAGTTCTATTGAGATACTACCTCAAATTTTAATTTGACCAGAATCTTGTATTTGCATATTTATACATGTTTGTTCATTTTTTGTTGTTATTAGCATGTGGTTTCTAGGACTTAGTATGTGATCATAATGGTTGCTGATAGATCCAATATGTTTTAAAGTGTTTTAGATTACCTTGTCAGGTAATAGACCTATGGTACTGATTAGTTAACTTGTTTTGTATCTAATGTATGTCATTTATTTGGAGTGTTATGTACGAACCTTGTTGGCTTGGAAACACTGAATATTCATGGTTTATCATGTAGAAATGGTTGTAAAGGTGGATGACATTGTCAGGTTTGGAAGCTGTATTTGATAGGGTTTTTACTGGTACGAATAATTATTGACATGTAATGCACGGATCTTGTGCTGCATTTAGTCTGCAGCTGAGGTTTAGTTTTAAATTTCTTCTTGTGTTTTTTGGCTACCAACTTAGGATGTAGCTGTACTTGTCTATTCTAAATGGTATGTATCTGATTTGGGAATATATGGGTTTGTGCTTGTGAAATCATTAGTCAGTCATGTAACAAATAACAGAGAACTTGGTATACCCTGGTTTGCAAATTTGATTTGTTAGGCATGCTATGTTAGTTTTGAATAGGCCTTGGCACTTGGTACTTGTAGTTTTGTTATCTCATTTTGAGTTTGACTTTGTTCTCATGTTCGTTTGTCATCTCATTTCGGGTTTGACTTGGTTTTTAGAGAACATAATTCCATGAAACTTAGGAACTTGGAGCTGATATATTCATGAGTGTTATGTATGTGTTATCCACTGAAAAGAGAGTTTGTTTGTCGTATTTAGCCTCCACAGTTTAGGATTTTATATGCTCATTGATTAGTTCCTTGGAAAAATATTACCATCACTAAACTTGTTCACAATATTGCACAATTTTGACGTAGTAGTAGTGCATCCAGTATAATCGGTGCCGGTGTGATATGGTTTTATGGGGTTTTATAATTTCTGTATTACTAATATCTTATCTGTTGATGTCTGGTAATTATACAAGGATTGAGTGTTCTTTATTTTTCTTTTATACTCCTTTCAGAATTTGACAAAGAGGAGTTTAGTGCAGCAAAGGTGGATCCACTGTATCAATTTTCGAAACCTGTCGCGGTATACCCTGCTACAATAATGTTTTATGTTAATACATATTAGCCTATAGGAATTCTATCTAAAATAAAGTTGATAATTTGTACATGTCAAAGGATGAAAATTGATATATAATATTTCTCCAAGTGGACTTTGCTAACATTCTAGATCTGGATAGTCTTGGGTTCAATGTTAAGGTGATGCTAATTTACCATTCCTCTTTACCTGACAGCCTTGGGACTTCATTATATTCTATTCTTCTTGCATATAGTGGGAAATATTAACTAACAACTGAAAGCCTCTTTTATTGAATTGAATGGCTAAGTGGCTCCACTCAGGAGTTAACTTTTATTAAGGGGCTGCTCTTTGCTATCTTAATTTAAATACATATAATGTGCCTACTCTTCTTCTTCAGAGATATGACCCTGACCCAGCGGCAAAAGCAGCTGCTGCAACAGTCCTTGCATCTAAGTTGGGTGCAGATTCTAGCTTAAAAGTGTATATGGGAGATGACACAAAGTTCAATCCCCCTACAAGGATGAGCAGTGATGTTGAGCATCTGCAATCTAGTGGTCTTCGAAAACGCAAGCAGTCAGTCTCCAGATCCAGTAGTGCAGAGAGTGCTGTATTGCATCTGCAATCTATGATGATCTTGATTTGGCTGAGTTCTCACAGTATGTTGATTATACCCTAGTTAGGATCATCAAAGACTAGATTTTACTTTAATCAGGTAGTCTAACTGATAAAATACAAAGTAATATTTTGTGGATGTAGTAATGTGAAACTGTAAACGAATGGTATTTATTGGGATGTATTTTGAATGGTTGATACATTTTGGTTTTAAATTTAATTGAGAATTTAGACCTTTTAGTTATATATCATGTCATTAGCATATTGCAGGTGCATTGGTAATATAGGTGAATAACAATATTTTTTTTTAATCTACAACATTTTAAAAACGTTGTGGAATCATACCTTCTACAACGTTTTTAACCAAAAAACGTTGTAGAATCATACTTTCTACAACGTTTTTAAGCATCTGCTAATTTTTTGCAAACAAATACACAACGTTTTTTCCTAAAAAACGTTGTGTATTGTGCTTAACTACAACGTTTTAAAAACGTTGTGTAAGGGTGTCAAATAGACAACACCCTTAATCACGACGTTTTTCTGACAGAAACCACAACATTTTTTCCGCGTTGTCTATTTACTGTTTTGTAGTAGTGGTCATATTTGTTTTTCAAATAGCATAATTTTTAATTTCTTTTTTATTTTAAATATAATGATTATAAAATTTTCATAAAAATTTCTCAAATTAACTTACTTTTGCTATTCATTTTTAATTTTTTTAAATTTATATAAGTAAAGAGCTAAAGGAATCTTATAAAGAATAAAATTTTCATAAAATTCTAAGTTTATTATTATTATATATAAAAAAATAGAAATTAAAGTTTAATCGTGCATTGACTTTTCCTGATATACGTACATTTTCTTTTAATACTAATTACTATTTAGTGATAACATTTTCTTATATATTTTTAATATATAGTCATTTAGGGTTAGAATTGTTGTAAAATAATAATTACCATTATGATTTTTAGTTTTAAAACTAGTTAGATTTTAATCACTAATCATGTACAAGTTAGAATTGATTTATATGACTAATTAGATAAAGATCTCTTATATAAATTATAATTGGGAACTAGAATTTAATCTTTAATATATTTTTTAATATATACAATTTATTTATTAATATTATTTATATTTACTCACAATATTTTTTCTAATATTTTCAATATATAGTTATTTAGAGTTCAAAGTTGAAAACACACCTAAAAGTAAAATTCTAATGACTTTTAAGTTGGAATTTTTTATATGACTAAGTAACAAAGTGACTCTGATAAAGAATAAAATTTTTACAAATTAATAAGTTAATATCAATCATAATATTTTTAGAAAAAAAAGAGGTGAACTACCACTTATATAATTGCACGAGCTATCAGACAAAAACGACCTCGATTTGTGTAATTGAATACCCTTGTTCCCATGTTATATATAAAAGAGTATTTTATAATTTTTTAAAATATTGTTATTATATGGAACACCTCATACAAGAATGTGAGGTATACCTCACCTCCGATGCCTTCTAATTCTTTTATATATTTTTATTTCTATAATCTTAGTATATAATTACTTAATTAGAGCACAAAGTTGAGTGAAAACTTAAAAGGTGAAGTCCTAGACATGATTTATAATACTAATGAACTAAACGACTCTTATAAGAAATAAAATTATTGTAAAATAATAAATTACTTTTAAATTTTTCAGTACCATAAATAGGGACAGGTTCTAGTTAAATTTAAGAAGAAACTAAAGCACATGACGAAAATAGAAAAAAATCAAGTTCTGCCTCTTTTTCTCTCACATCATCCATATCCACATTGTTGGTTACAATATCTTTTTGCTCCATGAATATTCCATAATGTGTGTCCTCCAAATTAAACTTGTGTAAATTGTTGGTCACACTACATGCAGACTCCTTTAAAAACTCAACTTGGGTCGTTTACCTCAGTTGAATTGAAATCCCCTCTACATGAATTTCAAAATCTTTGTAATTGATATGCTAATTTAAACTCCCTAATTAGAGGTTAAAAAAAAGCTTAAATTAATGTTAAAAAATCCTAACAATTAAGAATCTAAAAGTTAAAATTAAACAGGCCTAAATACGGATTAATCCCCTATACTTTAAAAAAAATCACTCTAGGGATTGTCCTCTCAATTTTTTCAATTAGGGGATTAAATTTTTAATTTTTTTTCTGCTTATGTCTAATTAATAGTGTCATGTCAAAAAATTGATAGCATGACAAAGACACATTACTAAAAAAATACTTATGTGTAATATTGGGTCTCATTTTGACATTTATTTATTTAATTTTTTGTACCAAAAAGGATAAATATAGGACCATTATTAATTTTTTAAAGTAAATTTAATGAAAATTTTACACTTTTCGGTATAAAAAATTAATTATATTTATTATTGATGATTATGAAATAAACATAAAGTTCAGGGTACTAAACTATATTTAGGCCTTAATTTTTTATACCAAAAGGGTAAAATTATCATTATATTGATTATTGATGATTATGAAATAATTTTTTTTAATTAGTAGTACATATATACATTTTAAAATATTTATCATTATATTGATTATTGATGATTTTTTAAAGTTGAGTTTGTAATGTATTAAATTTATTTTAACAAATTAATAATGGTCATATATTTACCCTTTTTGCTATAAAAATTGATGGAATAAATTTTAAAATGAGACTCAATGTTACACATAAGCATTTTTTAGCCACATGCTGCTGTCATGTAATCAATTTCTGACGTGGTACTATCCATTAGACGTAACCAGAAAAAATTAAAAGTTTAATCTCCTAATTAAAAAATTGAGAAGACAATCTAAAAGGTGGAAAATAATTAATTAAGAGTTTAATCTCCTAATTAAAAAAAATTGGGAAGACAATCCTCAAAATAAAAAATTTAGAGTAGTTGTAAGACCCCGAAAATTTTTAAATAAAAAGGAATTTCCTTTATTTATTATTTTGAAATAGTAAGGGTGAATTTGATTAATGTGGTTAGTTATGGGTAAAATGCGCAAATATTTTAAATAAGCAGGTGGTTATAAAATATTCAATGTTGACGAGGAATATTCGTTTGGTCGTGGAATATTCTTGCTGTCGGGGAATATTCGTACGACGGCGCAGTCTTTTGTGGGCCCCATAACGAAAAGTGATTGGATGAAGAAAACGACAAGTATAAGTTGTTTATAAAAAACGGCGTAGTTGTTACCGTTAATACTGTTGGAATACCCGGTGGTTAAAACACAGTAATACGCGTTGTTGCACAGTAGCACACGGTATTGCACCAATTATTGATTCTTACGTAAGAAGGCACTACTCAATAATTGTTACAGTAATTACTGTTCAGTATTTTATGTTATTGATTCAATAATTGCTGCATTGATATTTTATATTACTGTTGTTTCAATAATTGTCACTACACAGTATTTTTCATTATCGAAGCAATAATTCATATTATCTGAATAATATTATTTGATAACATTATTGGCAATGTCTAGAAAGTTCTGTCTAAGGAGAGGTTTGGTCACCTAATTGCGCGCCAGTAAGGAGAAATTCTTATTGGAAAGCCCCCTCTTTCCTGGGAACGGCCTGGTTGCCAATATTGTGATTCTGTAATATTATTTGTGAATAATTAATTATTGATTTATATGATGAGGAAAATATTGATTTTATGTGGATATAGATGGAGAAAATTTTTTAATGTGACAATTGTTGAAAATAAATATTTTATCTTTTTCTGATAAAATAATTTATTTAAATATATTATTTTAATAATATATTAACGGTGATATTTTTATAATGAATGTGTGATATATGAGTATATGAGGAGAAAGAGTATTTTTGTTGCAATAAATATTAAAAACAGATTTTGTGTGTCGGTAGACCTATTTCTTGACTGAAAATTTGATTATAGTTTATAAAATCGTCCGTTTATAGATTTCGGTCAATTTCTGTTTGGAATTTGGAAAAACTTTCTTCTGCAAAGTTGTAGAGAATTGAATTTCCTATAAAAACGCGCGAGATTCGAATTTTCTGGCAAAAAGGCTATTTATTATGAATTATTGAAGTTCTGAAGCTCCAAAATAATTGATTTTTGGAAGTTTAAAATATTTTTAATTACAAAAACGTTTTTATCATTTTAGTGGGTTTTGAATGTGTTGGAATTTGCTGAATTCAGATTCTAGAGTGTGTGCGTAGGAATATATATATATATATATATATATATATATATATATTATTAATATAATAAATTTTCTGCTTTGGTGTTCTAAGCAATTTCCTATAAATAGGTGCTTAGGTTAGAATTGAAAATCACACCAGAAACTGAAGTTTTCTCTCTCTATATTATCGAGCGTATTCTTGTGAGTATTTTGAGTATACTTTGAGTATTGCTATACGGTGCAAGTTCAAGTCATAGCCTATATCCGGTGTTTCAACTAGAAGTACTGTCTTTCGAGGTAAGGGATGTTATTTTCTTCTAAAATGATATTATTTCTTCAATATCATTATGCTGAAATGTTGGTTGGAACTTTTTATCAAATTTGGAACTTTTTCATGTCGGGGTTACTATTCATGAGTTACTATTCACGAGTTACTATTCATGAGTTACTATTCACGAGTACTATTCACGAAACGTGATGATGTTTTTTGTGAAATTTCTATCTTTTGGTGTCAGAGTTACTATTCACGAATACGGTATTATTCACTGGGAAAAATGAAAAAATTTCTTTTTGTCCAAAATATCTATTCTGGATACTAGTTTTGATTGTATCCATGTTTTGATCATTCTTGAATTTTACTTCAGTATGATTATTTATGAAGTATTTTTGAACTCAGATTGTTTAAAGTACGAATCCTTAATACTTGTTATTTTGTTTCACTGGATTCGTTTCCTTTAAAATATTTTTCATCATTCTCAGTCCTAAATGATGGTGTTACTGAATATCTTTGGCCTGTAGTGCAAAGATGGTTGATTTTATTATGAATATCTTTGGCTCGTAGTGCAAAGATGTACAGGTGTTGAGATGAACATGAATAATTGATGAATATCTTTGGCCCGTAGTGCAAAGATGAACAGGTGTTTAGATGAACATGACCAACTGATGAATATCTTTGGCCTGTAGTGCAAAGATGAATATTTGATTTGATTTGAGATATATATTGATTGATGTTACAGGGATAAAATATTGATGATGAACTTTTAAATTCATAGATGTTAGTAGATTTTATTCTCTACTTAACTCTTCTAATGAATTGTTGTTTCCGCTGCAGTTGTTGATCTAAAACTTGTTGTCTATTGTATTCTATCAGATTTTTCCCTGTTGAAGACTAAGGATAATTTGTTGTACATTATCTTAGTCATAATATTCTTTACTGGGCTAGTTGAGCTCACCCTTTTCCTTGTTGTTCCATTTTTCTTCTCAGGAGGCGAGAATGTAGCGAGTACTAGTCGGGGTATGGAATGAAGGTTCTAGAGAGAGTTGTTTAGTAGTCCTCACCATTTTTTTTGTAAAATTATGTATCAATAATTATGATGGGGATTTATTTGCATGTGGATATTGTCTAGATGATAATGTTTGTATTCAAACTCACAGCTTATGGGTGGTAAAAGTTGTAGTTGTTTCTGTACCATGTGTATTTGGCGACTCAGAATGGGTTGGATGGAATGGACCTATTTTGGGGTTGTCACAGTTGGTATCAGAGCTTAGGGATATGATCTCTGGCAGAGATCAGGGAATAAAACTAGGAGGGGAGAGACGAGTAAATCCTTCGCTAGTGTGTCCTACCTAAGCTTATTTGTTAGTTGGTCAGTATATAGGGATATTATGTGATATATTGATTTCCTTAATTAACCTTTGTTTTATGACAGTATTTGAGAATGTCGACTGAGAATATTAACAGTGGAGTAAATGAGATCGTGGAGATGCCTGTACTTACCAACGAGGAGAACGTGCAGCAGACTGGCAATGTTCCTCCTGTGAACAACGCCACTGAGCAGATGATGAACGACGGGATGTTTAGAAGTTTTTTGCAGTTCATGCAAAATCAGACGAGGGAGACTCGTGTACAAAATACAGGTGGTAATGATAACAATGCGCGGCTTGTCACAGCCAAGCAGTTCAAAGAGTTGGGACCACCAGAATTCTTGGGAAAGCCGGATCCGATTAATGCGGAGACGTGGATCAAGCAAATTACCAAGATATTCGATGTCTTGGGATGCACGGAAGAACAGAAGGTTCCATTCGCCACCTTTATGTTCCGTGGTGAGGCAGATTACTGGTGGGAATCTGTGAAGCGTACCCATCCAGCTGCACTCAGCATATCTTGGGAAATGTTTCAGAAACAGTTCAATGACAAGTACTTCCCTGAAAGTATTCGTCATATGAAGGAAGTGGAGTTTATTAGACTAGAGCAGAATAACATGACGGTGTCCCAGTACGAGGCGAAGTTTGCGGAGTTATCCAGGTTTGCACCTCATTTGGTGGAGAATGAGGAACGTATGACGCGGATGTTTCTGAGAGGTTTGAAACCCGGTATATGTCAGTATCTCATTTCTCATAAATTTTCTTTTTATTCAGATGTTGTCAACAGGGCTCAGTTATTAGAGCGAGATAACGAGTACGTTCAATCGAGGGACCATAACCAGGATCATACTGGTGACAACAGTCATCAGAATAACGATAACCAGCGGAGAAAGAAGAATATGGACAAAGGCGGTAACCACTCTGGTGATAATCACGGCCATGAAAATAGAAGAAGAGAGTTGGGAGGAGATTTTAAAAAGAGGAGATTCAACAACGACCATATGAAGACGTCAGTACCAGCAGCAACTGGTTCCAAGGAAGGAGAAAGATCACCGGTCATATGTTACAAATGCGGGAAAGAGGGACATATCAGCCCAAACTGCCCACAACAGTTCAAGGTATGCTATAATTGTGGAAAGGAAGGACATATCGCTCGAGAGTGTACGGTAGTGAAACCAATTCCAGCGGGGATGGTGATTCAAAAGGCTGTCCTAGAAAAGTCAAAGTCAACAGTTCCTGGAAGAGCGTTTGTCGTGACCGGTCAAAATACGAGGAACCCGAACGAAGTTAGTACGGGTTAGTTAATTATAATTTTTGCGAAGTTTATACCTTACTAGGTACCGATTCTACCCATTCTTTTATCTTTCTTGCTTGCGCTCAACGTTTGAACTTGACTACGGAGAAATTAGACTTTGACCTGTTTATGGAGACTCCGTTAGGAGAAACTTTCATTACATCTGTTGTTTAGAAATCTTGCTTGATTCAGGTTGGCACTATCACATTACCTGTTAACCTTATTTCTATAGAGATATTTACTTTTGATGTGATTTTAAGGTTAACTACTCATCATGCCGAAATTAATTGCTTTTGTAAGGTTGTTAGTTTTCATATTCCTAAGCAACCTGATATTTGAACTCAAGCAATCAAACCATTGAAGTCAAACATTTTTATATCAAGCCATGAAGTCATTCGTTTATTGAAAAATGGATGTCATGTTTTCTTAACCCATGTCATGGACTTGAACAAAAGTACATCAGATTTGAATGATATTTCTGTTGCTAGTAAATTTCCTGAAGAATTTCTTGGTTTACTCCCAGAGCGTGATATTAAATTTTGTATCGACTTTGAATCCGGTACAAAACCCATTTCTAAAATTTCATATCGAATGGCTCCTATTGAACTTCAGGAGTTAAAAACCCAACTGTAGAAATTGATACCCGAGCCTTTATCTGGTGACTTCCTTTGTGGAATACACAGAAGCCAGACTCTTCGTAGGGGACACAATATTCGTGCGATAGTAAACTGATAGGTGTCAATGTAACGTGTTATCCAAGGTTGGGATATGAGTCACAGTTGAGAACCACCTAAGTCGATAATCGAAATACGTAGCTTTCTAGGCTTAGTTGATTATTATCGGAGATTCGTTGAAGGATACTCTCGAATCGCTACTCTATTAACGCAGCTGACTCGTAGAGATACAAAGTTCGAATGGAGCAAGGAATGTGGGAAGATCTTCGAAGAACTCAAGAGGAGACTCATTTCAGCACATGTTCTGACCATGTCATCCTGGAAAAACGAACGTGGTAGCTGACGTGTTGAGTAGAAGATCGTATACAAGTACGAGTACGATATTGTCAAAGACTCATTTCGTATAATTTACAAATAATAGAGATGGAGATGAAAACTCTAGGTATCCACGTGATGATATACGAGTATAATCGACTTTAATCGATAAAGTTAAAGTTGTTCAAGCAACACACTGGAGCTGATGAATTTGAAGAAGGAGGTGCAAGAAGTTGTTATTTCAAAAGCGAGAATTGGCGATGTGAGCAAAGCTCAAACCTTCGATTTATTAATCCATTTGAAATTCTCGATCGAATAAGAACTGTGGCCTATAGACTCGTTTTATCGCCAAGTATGTCGCGTGTTTATAACATTTTTTTTATATCGATGTGGACGACTCGAACCATGTTATTGAGTTAGAACCAGACAAAATAGCTGAAGACTTAACGTACGAGGAGGTACCTGTCAAGATGTTGGATGGGAAGGAGCATGTCCTACGCACGAAGGTCATACCACAAGTTAAAGTTTTGTGGAGAAATCATGCTATAGAGGAAATGACATTGGAGTTGGAAACGGAAATGAAAGCGAGGTATCTTTACCTTTTCGAAATACCAGTTACTTACGTCAATTTCGAGGACGAAATTTCATAAGGAGGGGAGGTTGTAAGACCCCGAAAATTTTTAAATAAAAAGGAATTTCCTTTATTTATTATTTTGAAATAGTAAGGGTGAATTTGATTAATGTGGTTAGTTATGGGTAAAATGCGCAAATATTTTAAATAAGCAGGTGGTTATAAAATATTCATTGTTGACGAGGAATATTCGTTTGGTCGTGGAATATTCTTGCTGTCGGGGAATATTCGTACGACGGCGCAGTCTTTTGTGGGCCCCATAACGGAAAGCGATTGGATGAAGAAAACGACAAGTATAAGTTGTTTATAAAAAACGGCGTAGTTGTTACCGTTAATACTGTTGGAATACCCGGTGGTTAAAACACAGTAATACGCGTTGTTGCACAGTAGCACACGGTATTGCACCAATTATTGATTCTTACGTAAGAAGGCACTACTCAATAATTGTTACAGTAATTACTGTTCAGTATTTTATGTTATTGATTCAATAATTGCTGCATTGATATTTTATATTACTGTTGTTTCAATAATTGTCACTACACAGTATTTTTCATTATCGAAGCAATAATTCATATTATCTGAATAATATTATTTGATAACATTATTGGCAATGTCTAGAAAGTTCTGTCTAAGGAGAGGTTTGGTCACCTAATTGCGCGCCAGTAAGGAGAAATTCTTATTGGAAAGCCCCCTCTTTCCTGGGAACGGCCTGGTTGCCAATATTGTGATTCTGTAATATTATTTGTGAATAATTAATTATTGATTTATATGATGAGGAAAATATTGATTTTATGTGGATATAGATGGAGAAAATTTTTTAATGTGACAATTGTTGAAAATAAATATTTTATCTTTTTCTGATAAAATAATTCATTTAAATATATTATTTTAATAATATATTAACGGTGATATTTTTATAATGAATGTGTGATATATGAGTATATGAGGAGAAAGAGTATTTTTGTTGCAATAAATATTAAAAACAGATTTTGTGTGTCGGTAGACCTATTTCTTGACTGAAAATTTGATTATAGTCTGTAAAATCGTCCGTTTATAGATTTCGGTCAATTTCTATTTGGAATTTGGAAAAACTTTCTTCTGCAAAGTTGTAGAGAATTGAATTTCCTATAAAAACCCGCGAGATTCGAATTTTCTGGCAAAAGGGCTATTTATTATGAATTATTGAAGTTCTGAAGCTCCAAAATAATTGATTTTTGGAAGTTTAAAATATTTTTAATTACAAAAACGTTTTTGTCATTTTAGTGGGTTTTGAATGTGTTGGAATTTGCTGAATTCAGATTCTAGAGTGTGTGCGTAGGAATATTTATATATATATATTATTAATATAATAAATTTTCTGCTTTGGTGTTCTAAGCAATTTTCTATAAATAGGTGCTTAGGTTAGAATTGAAAATCACACCAGAAACTGAAGTTTTCTCTCTCTATATTATCGAGCGTATTCTTGTGAGTATTTTGAGTATACTTTGAGTATTGCTATACGGTGCAAGTTCAAGTCATAGCCTATATCCGGTGTTTTAACTAGAAGTACTGTCTTTCGAGGTAAGAGATGTTATTTTCTTCTAAAATGATATTATTTCTTCAATATCATTATGCTGAAATGTTGGTTGGAACTTTTTATCAAATTTAGAACTTTTTCATGTCGGGGTTACTATTCATGAGTTACTATTCACGAGTTACTATTCATGAGTTACTATTCACGAGTTACTATTCCCGAATACTATTCACGAAACGTGATGATGTTTTTTGTGAAATTTCTATATTTTGGTGTCGGAGTTACTATTCACGAATACGGTATTATTCACTGGGAAAAATGAAAAATTTTCTTTTTGTCCAAAATATCTATTCTGGATACTAGTTTTGATTGTATCCATGTTTTGATCATTCTTGAATTTTACTTCAGTATGATTATTTATGAAGTATTTTTGAACTCGGATTGTTTAAAGTATGAATCCTTAATACTTGTTATTTTGTTTCACTGGATTCGTTTCCTTTAAAATATTTTTCATCATCCTCAGTCTTAAATGATGGTGTTACTGAATATCTTTGGCCTGTAGTGCAAAGATGGTTGATTTTATTATGAATATCTTTGGCTCGTAGTGCAAAGATGTACAGGTGTTGAGATGAACATGAATAATTGATGAATATCTTTGGCCCGTAGTGCAAAGATGAACAGGTGTTTAGATGAACATGACCAACTGATGAATATCTTTGGCCTGTAGTGCAAAGATGAATATTTGATTTGATTTGAGATATATATTGATTGATGTTACAGGGATAAAATATTGATGATGAACTTTTAAATTCATAGATGTTAGTAGATTTTATTCTCTACTTAACTCTTCTAATGAATTGTTGTTTCCGCTGCAGTTGTTGATCTAAAACTTGTTGTCTATTGTATTCTATCAGATTTTTCCCTGTTGAAGACTAAGGATAATTTGTTAGACATTATCTTAGTCATAATATTCTTTACTGGGCTAGTTGAGCTCACCCTTTTCCTTGTTGTTCCATTTTTCTTCTCAGGAGGCGAGAATGTAGCAAGTACTAGTCGGGGTATGGAATGAAGGTTCTAGAGAGAGTTGTTTAGTAGTCCTCACCATTTTTTTTGTAAAATTATGTATCAATAATTATGATGGGGATTTATTTGCATGTGGATATTGTCTAGATAATAATGTTTGTATTCAAACTCACAGCTTATGGGTGGTAAAAGTTGTAGTTGTTTCTGTACCATGTGTATTTGGCGACTCAGAATGGGTTGGATGGAATGGACCTATTTTGGGGTTGTCACAGTATTAATCAATATTTAGCCTATTAAATATTATTAAACATCTTATCTTCAAGGTTCAGATTTTAGGTTTTTAATTCTTGGTTGACACAAGCTAGTTTTACTTTATGTTTAAAAAGATGGGAATGATCTTGATCACAAGAAACTAGCAGCAAGGAAAACTAATATCCACTAGGTAAATAACCTTAAAATAATAATAATAATAATAATAATAATAATAATAATAATTAATTTGAAATCCGCAAAAGAAGTTACAAAAACCCCAAAAGATACAACCTTAATTCAATAACAAGTGTGGATTACTAAAATTAACTGCATAATTTAAATCTATGACAAAAATCTGGTCATTTGATATACTAATTTCAACTCCCTGTTTAAAAATATCCTAACAATTAAGAATCTAGAAGTTAAAATTATACTTTATTGAACATCTTATTTTCACAGTTCAAATTTTAGGGTTTTAATTTTTCTATGGAATTAGTTTTACTTAATGTTTATATTTCCTTTCATTTTCGCTTTTTTTTTTCTTCCACAAGTAGTTACAATGAATATTGGCCAAAAATAAGAAAAAAAAATAATTAAAAATTATTATTAGTTTTGTTTAATTTAAATTACTCTTGTAAGGCAATAAACTTGAGAATTTAAAGAAACATAAGAAGAGGAAAACTTGAATTGCAATTATATCTTTTAATTGTCACCAATTGACTCAAAATCTCTCATTTTTTTGAGAGTAATTTGGACGCTCAACAAAAACAATGGCAAAAATGATTCGGCGGCCTGCTACCCTCTATTTTACATTGGCCACCCCTACAAAGTGCTTGGATACATAACTGATTACATTTGTCATCGTCCTCACTTTCTGGAACACAACGCCCAATATGATTGCTTTTACAACACCTCACCCCATCTTCTTGACCCATCACCCCTTCAAAATCAGAAAATAAATAAATTAAATTGCCAACAAATAATTACTATAACAATAATATAATTTTATTGTGTTTCCGTGTTGTTCTAAATCATGTATGCAAAACTTTACGATGCAAGATCTAATAGCTATGCATGTAAAATATTTGTTATGAATAATAATCCATTTTATATAAACATATATTATATAAGATCATGTACAAACCAATGAATAGTATAAATATAAAGTGCTTCAAAATTTTCAAACAAAATATGGTGAAAAACTTGAAAAACTCTTGTAAGAAGCTGTAAACAATAATGGCTATTAAGTAATAACTAAACCAACTACAACAAAATATTTTTATATATGATAGAAGAAATACTAGAGCACTATGAGTCAATGAGGACTATAACCTGCGCTTAACATGAGCAGTACCAAGATGG
Organism: Panax japonicus; assembly: GCA_020205505.1. Lineage (NCBI taxonomy): Eukaryota > Viridiplantae > Streptophyta > Magnoliopsida > Apiales > Araliaceae > Panax > Panax japonicus. The sequence continues at coordinate 27,683,018 of CM035094.1, read as the reverse complement.
ATGTGAAAGCAATAGTCAAGAGTTTGGCCATCCTTTTCATAAGTGGGAAATTGTCTAGGGTTTGGAGGGAGGAGTAATCCTTTAATCTATGATTCTGTTTATATAGTGGTAATTAAGATGTCTATTATGGTAGTCAGACATACCTTATGGTAATTGATAACAGTTATGATATAATTACTACTAAAAATTAATTCGTCAGATTTGATCTAAAATGTATTAAGGAAACATTTATTATGTAATAAACGTAAAACTTTTTTGAGGATTAAATTCAGATATCTTGGAGCTTAGGAATCCTACTTTGCAAGTGTTACTCGGTGATAACACAATTATATCATTTTTTGTACGTTTAAAAATATATTTATAAAGAGAATAGATTATATACGGATGAGCCATAAATTAGAGTTTTATACCCTCCAATAACAGTATGACACAAACATTCAGGTGAAAATTAAGGAATTTGGATTTCAATAAAATTAGTTAAACAGTTTACCATGGTAAATAATAAATACAAAATGTGTCAATGCAATTCAAATCCCTTAATTTTCTCCTAAATCCCCTACATATTATTATTGGAGGTGTAACAAATGAGGTATTAATATGCTCCTGAGCTAGTGGTAGTGGCACAGAAACTTCCAATTAAGGTGTTATTATTTTCAATGATACCAACTCTTGTAGGGGACTAATTATAATTTGTTCCAACCCAAGACATAAACAAAGACAGAGATAATTAGACTCGTTAAAACACCCGATGTAAAAGTAAAAAAAAAGGGGGATCTTTTTGACACGAAATGGATATATCCATATATATATTACTGACTCATATTTAAGAGATAAAACTCTAATTTTACAAATCGTCCGTATATAATTTATTATCATGTATAAAACACAAGATTATTTACTAAATTTTTTGTCATGGATTGGCTTTCTTATAAACTTAGTGCCCCGTGCGAAGCTCATATTTGTTTTTCAAATAGCATAATTTTTAATTTCTTTTTAATTTTAAATATAATGATTATAAAAATTTCATAAAAATTTCTCAAATTAACTTACTTTTGCTATTCATTTTTAATTTTTTTAAATTTATATAAGTAAAGAGCTAAAGGAATCTTATAAAGAATAAAATTTTCATAAAATTCTAAGTTAATTATTATTATTATATATATAAATAGAAATTAAAGTTTAATCGTGCATTGACTTTTCCTGATATACATTTTCTTTTAATACTAATTACTATTTAGTGATAACATTTTCTTATATATTTTTAATATATAGTCTTGTAGGGTTAGAATTGTTGTAAAATAATAATTACCATTACGATTTTTAGTTTTAAAACTAGTTAGATTTTAATCACTAATCATGTACAAGTTAGAATTGATTTATATGACTAATTAGATAAAGATCTCTTATATAAAATATAATTGGGAACTAGAATTTAATCTTTAATATACTTTTTAATATATACAATTTATCTATATAATAAAACACAACCAATTTTAAATCCTCTTTCACTTAAAAGTTGAGAAACCACAACAAAGGCTCAGATTTATTCTCAAATCTTCTAACTTTATCCAACGGTTCACATCTCATTCCCCAAACAAAAAATCCCGCCCAAAAAAACTCTTCCTATTCTCCCTATTCCAAATCCACTTCTATATTCCTTTCTTCCCCAAAATCAAAATCCCAACTCTACCTCACTCTCTTTCTCTTCCGAATTTCCCCAAAATCAAAACCCCAACTCTATCTCCCTCCCTTCTCTTCCCGATTTTTCCAAAATCAAAATGGAAAGAAGACGAAAATGAGTTTTAGTTGGTTTACGGAAAAAAGAAAGGAGAGAGTCAGGTGGTGGCTTATAAGGGTAAGAAAATTCGACTTCTGTTTCATATATCGACAATTCGAAGGCAGCAGGCGTTCGAGCATGTTTGGTTGCAGAGGAGTGAGGATGGTTCCAGGTTCATTCATCCCCTGGTTAGTTTTCTTGATTTTTTAATCAAGATTTTGGTTAACCTTTTTTCTTAAAAATTCTTTAGTCTACATGTAGTTCGTATGTTGTAGGATCTTCAATCTGGGACAAGCCTATTAACAATTTCATGTAATAGTGGTCTTTACACTTGCTTGAATTTGCCTATGACAGTAAATTTTCAAAAGAATGAGAAATCATCCAAACCAAGTGTAATACTTGAATTTGGATCCATTGTGTTTCTGGTGGTTACCCAAGCGAAGCAGAAAAGTTGAGATTTTACTTTATCTTTTTTTCATGAAGCATAATTTTGGTTAGTAAGCTTGGAAATTTTGCTTTTGGCAGCAAAGAAGCTGCTCTAGGATCAATTGTGTACAGCTACAGACATGGATTTTCGGGTTTTGCAGCATTATTGACTCTGTCTCAAGCTAAACTAATTTCAGGTATTCAATGTTGGTGAAGTTTTAAATTTGATCACTTGACAACTCTCAACTTGGTGATGATACATTGAATTGGTATTTGAGGGACAGGTTTTTCAGGAGTTATTTGTGTAGTCCCTAATAAAATTTTAAGTTTGCACGCAACTAGAAGTTGGGATTTTCTGCGAGTACAGCCTCATTTGGTGAACAAAATTCTTTCAAAGAGTCAATCGGGTATTGGAACTATCATCGATGTCTTGGATATCTTTCTTGGGGATTATTGTGTGAGCATTTAAAAAAGAATTCTTAGTCATAGATTGAAACTAATTTTTTTCAATTTACCTAACACGTAAGTTAGCATAGACCTATTGTCATTTTTCTCTTTAGCAGTATGGGCCTGTAACCTGTAACATTGGGAAGCAGAAAACAGTTTAATCTATTGTCATTTAGATCTTCAGCAGTAAATCAAGTGATTAGAGCTTATCTAAATCAACTAATTGAACCAGGATGAAAAGTGAGGTAATGAGCTTAGCCCATGAGAAAAGAATCAATCGTTCGGTTCTTCCTCTTCTGTTTCCCTTCTCGCTTAAATTCAATCTCATCGTCTCTTTATCTTCTTCATCGTTTACAAACCGAGAACTATTTTCTCTCTTCAATATCATCCCCCACTTCAATGACTGAAAGCCTCCAAAACTCACCTAATATTTTTGCCTCCATGCCAGGTCACCCACCACAGCGTCGTCACTAGCAATTAAGTTTTCGAGTGTTTTTGTTTCCAAACAATAATCGCTTTAATTATTGAGGAATTGTTTCAGACTGTTTAAACCCAATTTTTTCCCTCTCTCTAAGTTCATACCTATCTGTCGGGTCGAACATACCTTGATTTAACTTTTTATTGTTTTTCTTTTCATACAGTTATTCTTCTATTGATGGTTTGTTGAGGAATTCAGAGAGAATCAAAATAAAACTCACATGTTTGATGAGGAATTATAAGGTAACTTTATATTAACTTTATCCCGTCAAGTTTGCCTTTGTATACATCTTTGATTTAGTTAAATTTCTTTTTACTGTATTTCATAAATTACGTATTAATTATGTGTATTGTTCTCCAAACTGAAACTGAAACTCTCTTTATATAATATTACTATGCCCAATTTCCTTCGAATTTTGATATCATAAGTTAATCTTATCATGGTTATTTACATCTTTAAATATTTTATTTGTTATCACGATTATCATGGTTATTTGGATCTCATATTGTTTCGAAAAGTAAAATAAAGAGTCTGGATTCATACCATTTTTGCGCGGTACATATCACATATTTGTTGAAATACCATAGAGGAAGAGACAAGTTACGTTGTTATGTGTTTAATTCTGTAGCTAAATTTTTTGAACTATCATGTTAAGAGTTTCAAAGTCCTTTTAAAGTAAAGTAGAGATGACTAATTTTAGTGATTGCCCTGATATGATATCTTTGTGAAAGAAGCTATAGATTATTTTTCTTTTTGTTGAATGTTATTTTGGTGCATAGAATTGAGGATAAAGGGTTGACATTACTCATATATTCTAGAAGTAATGTTTAACAATGAATATATGACATTTCAAGAAGAATTTTAGGCCAGGTCATCGATAAGGAAGTTTTTTTTTCCATGCATGGAGTAGCATAAGCGAATGAAAGTACGACGAATTTAATTAAAAAGAAAGAGGTAAGCATTTCAATATTATGAAGTATGGAATTAGCATCATCCAATTGTTTTTATTATTATTATCATGGAGTAAAGCTATGATTTAAGAGGAGTTGTTACCAAATCAATATGAACATATGTTGATGTAGTAGTTTTTGTGTTGGGTACTGGCTCTGTGAATTATATGAATCTCAATTCATTACTACGAATGTACAAATTGATCTCAATTCATTTTAAAATGTATAAGGTTGATGTTTATAGTATTTATATTCACATAAATTGGGGAAAAGCCGTCCACTCACTGGACCCCCTCGCGTGGATTTGTAATAGTAGATTGATAGCTATCTCATTTAGTACAGTTAAAACAGCCTATTCCCACCCTCTAATTAGTACAGTTAAAATTAAGCCATCAATAATTAAGTTTCCGAGTGTTTTTATTTCCAAACAATATTCACTTTAATTATTGAGGAATTGTTTCAGACTGTTTGAACCCAATTTTTTTCCTCTCTCTAAGTTCATACCTATCTGCCGGGTCGAACATACCTTCATTTAACTTTTTATTATTTTTCTTTTCATACAGTTATTCTTCTATTGATGGTTTGTTGAGGAATTCGGAGAGAATCAAAATAAAACTCACATGTTTGACGAGGAATTATAAGGTAACTTTATATTAATTTTATCCCATCAAGTTTGCCTCTGTATACATCTTTGATTTAGTTAAATTTCTTTTTACTTTATTTCATAAATTATGTATTAATTATGTGTATTGTTCTCCAAACTGAAACTGAAACTGAAACTCTCTTTATATAATATTAATATGCCAAATTGCCTTCGAATTTTGATATCATAAGTTAATCTTATCATGGTTATTTACATCTTTAAAAATTTTATTTGTTATCACGATTATCAGGGTTATTTGGATCTCATACTGTTTCGAAAAATAAAATAAAGAGAGTATGGATTCATACCATTTTTGCGAGGTTGAAATACCATAGAGGACGAGACAAGTTACGTTGTTATGTGTTTAATTCTGTAGCTATATTTTTGAACTATCATGTTAAGAGTTTTAAAGTCCTTTTAAAGTAAAGTAGAGATGACTAATTTTAGTGATCGGCCTGATATGATATCTTTGTGAAAGAAGTTATAGATTATTTTCCTTTTTGTTGAATGTTATTTTGCTGCATGGAATTGATGATAAAGGGTTGACATTACTCATATATTCTAGAAGTAATGTTTAACAGTGAATTTTATGCCAAGTCATCGACAAGGAAGTTTTTTTTTCATGCATGGAGTAGCAATAAGCGAATGAAAGTACGAAGAATTTAATTAAAAAGAAAGAGGTAAGCATTTTAATATTATGAAGTATGGAATTAGCAGCATCCAATTTTTTTTATTATTATTATCACGGAGTAGAGCTATGATTTAAGAGGAATTGTTACCAAATCAATATGAACATATGTTGATGCAGTAGTTTTTTTGTGTTGGGTACTGGCTCTGTGAATTATATGGATCTCAATTCATTACTAAAAATGTACAAAATTGATCTCAATTCATTATAAAATGTATAAGGTTGATGTTTATAGTATTTATATTCACATAAATTGGGGAAAAGTCGTCCACTCACTGGACCCCCTCGCGTTGATTTGTAATAGCAGATTGATAGCTAACTCTTCATCAATTACTACTACTACTACAAGAAAAAAGGTAAAACTAATCTCCCCTTTATCTCTCTCTCTCTTCTTTTCTTTACTCTTAATTCAATTTTTCCCCGTTTTTTAATTATCTCTTCGATTCTCAGGAATCTAAATCAGTCTGTTTATTTCCTTACAATATTGAGAGAGAATATGTATTTCTCTGCTTATTTGTAGTTTTACTCAAAATTTCATCCAAATTTATTTACATATCTTTCTTGGGGATTATTGTGTGATCTGGGTTGGTAAAAGTCTTTCTCATAGTGTTCATCTTTATACCTTCAATTGAGAGAGAAAGGGTGAACTTAAAATGTTTCTAAGTGTTATATTTTAACAGTTACTGTTGAACCTTAATTTGCTTGAAAAAATCGATGAGATTTTGTAGCGTACTTGCATTGATTTGAAATTGTACTTTGAGTTTGGGAAAGTCCGTAAAAGAAATGTGGATTCCTAATTTATGGCCAAGGAAAGTAACCTTAATCGGGCTGAATTTTTCATTACCAAAGTTAATAAGTTAATAGAAGTAACAATGTTGATACTGTAATTCTTGGTTTTCTTTTCTTAATTTATCTTTGCGGCATTACATATTTTCCTATCCCGACTAAGTAAAGATGATTTAAAAAAATTGAATCAGTAACTGTATGATTGCTTTAAATTTATCATTTTATTGAGTGAATAAATTAAGGAAATAAAATTGAGTTTGAACAGAAAATATTACAAATGCTTTGAATCACTAAAATTTTGAAATATTATTATTTTTAGGAGTTTATTTTTTAAGTGGCATAGTGCATCTCAAGTGTTTAATGAAATGAGGCTAAGTTTATCTTTCTAGGTTCGTATGGATCATGGGTCATGCTTATATGCTTTAGAAGATAGTTGTTTTGTCAATCTAGAATTTAAGTTTGCTGATTTTGGTTTTTGTTTCTTTGATCAGGAAACTCTTTTAGATCATTCGTCTGAGTTTTCATTGCCTGAGAAAGAGACTTTGACTTTGAGTTGATTATCATGAAGTGATCAAGAATCCAATGGACTTTGCTACAGCGAGGAAGAAGCCAAGGAATGAAAAATATGCATCTCTTTTTCAATATATGAGTATCGATTCATTTTCTGATTTGACTCGCATATTTGGATAATTTTTATATTTCAAATTTTGACTCTATTTTTTGCATGTGTGTATTTTTTGTTTTCCGTCTTTTGTAAAGTTAACTAATTACACATGATTATGATGATTTTAGGTATAGAATGATGGTTGTTTTGGCGGTTTGGATATGTATTGATGATTGTATGTTTTGTAGACATGTTTAGATTTTTTCTGGATATCTACTTTTAAAGGAAACTTTGTCGAAATTTTTTGAAATTAGTAACGACTAGCTTGATGTTTTGATGGTTGTGATGGTATGGTGAATTATGATCATTGTTATGTCTTATTGTAAGTTATTTTAGGTTACAAAGAGTCTTTAAGTAATGTAGTATTTTTTGATGTTTAATCAATTTTTTCGTTTCGCCGTGCCTTCAGGCACGGGCAATTACTAGTTTATTAATATTACTTATATTTACTCACAATATTTTTTCTAATATTCTCAATATATAGTTATTTAGAGTTCAAAGTTGAAAACACACCTAAAAGTAAAATTCTAATGACTTTTAAGTTAGAATTTTTTATATGACTAAGTAACAAAGTGACTTTGATAAAGAATAAAATTTTTACAAATTAATAAGTTAATATCAATCATAATATTTTTAGAAAAAAAAAGAGGTGAACTACCACATATAATTGCACGAGCTATCAGACAAAAACGACCTCGATTTGTGTAATTGAATACCCTTGCTCCCATGTTATATATAAAAGAGTATTTTATAATTTTTCAAAATATTGTTATTATATGGAACACCTCATACAAGAATGTGAGGTATACCTTACCTCCGATGCCTTCTAATTCTTTTATATATTTTTATTTCTATAATCTTAGTATATAATTACTTAATTAGAGCACAAAGTTGAGTGAAAACTTAAAAGGTTAAGTCCTAGACATGATTTATAATACTAATGAACTAAACGACTCTTATAAGAAATAAAATTATTGTAAAATAATAAATTACTTTTAAATTTTTCAGTACCATAAATAGGGACAGGTTCTAGTTAAATTTAAGGAGAAACTAAAGCACAGGACGAAAATAGAAAAAAATCAAGTTCTGCCTCTTCTTCTCTCACATCATCCATATCCACATTGTTGGTTACAATATCTTTTTGCTCCATGAATATTCCATAATGTGTGTCCTCCAAATTAAACTTGTGTAAATTGTTGGTCACACTACATGCAGACTCCTTTAAAAACTCAACTTGGGTCGTTTACCTCAGTTGAATTGAAATCCCCTCTACATGAATTTCAAAATCTTTGTAATTGATATGCTAATTTAAACTCCCTAATTAGAGGTTAAAAAAAGCTTAAATTAATGTTAACAAATCCTAACAATTAAGAATCTAAAAGTTAAAATTAAACAGGCCTAAATACGGATTAATCCCCTATACTTTAAAAAAAATCACTCTAGGGATTGTCCTCTCAATTTTTTCAATTAGGGGATTAAATTTTTAATTTTTTTTCTGCTTATGTCTAATTAATAGTGTCATGTCAGAAAATTGATAGCATGACAAAGACACATTACTAAAAAAATACTTATGTGTAATATTGGGTCTCATTTTGACATTTATTTATTTAATTTTTTGTACCAAAAAGGATAAATATAGGACCATTATTAATTTTTTAAAGTAAATTTAATGAAAATTTTACACTTTTCGGTATAAAAAATTAATTATATTTATTATTGATGATTATGAAATAAACATAAAGTTCAGGGTACTAAACTATATTTAGGCCTTAATTTTTTATACCAAAAGGGTAAAATTGTCATTATATTGATTATTGATGATTATGAAATAATTTTTTTTAATTAGTAGTACATATATACATTTTAAAATATTTATCATTATATTGATTATTGATGATTTTTTAAAGTTGAGTTTGTAATGTATTAAATTTATTTTAACAAATTAATAATGGTCATATATTTACCCTTTTTGCTATAAAAATTGATGGAATAAATGTTAAAATGAGACTCAATGTTACACATAAGCATTTTTTAGCCACATGCTGCTGTCATGTAATCAATTTCTGACGTGGTACTATCCATTAGACGTAACCAGAAAAAATTAAAAGTTTAATCTCCTAATTAAAAAATTGAGAAGACAATCTAAAAGGTGGAAAAAAATTAATTAAGAGTTTAATCTCCTAATTAAAAAAAATTGGGAAGACAATCCTCAAAATAAAAAAATAAAAAATTTAGAGTATTAATCAATATTTATCCTATTAAATATTATTAAACATCTTATCTTCACGGTTCAGATTTTAGGTTTTTAATTCTTGGTTGACACTAGTTTTACTTTATGTTTAAACAGATGGGAATGATCTTGATCACAAGAAACTAGCAGCAAGGAAAACTAATATCCACTAGGTAAATAACCTTAAAATAATAATAATATTAATAATAATAATAATAATAATAATAATAATAATAATAATAAATTTGAAATCCGCAAAAGAAGTAACAAAAACCCCATAAGATACAACCTTAATTCAATAACAAGTGTGGATTACTAAAATTAACTGCATAATTTAAATCTATGACAAAAATCTGGTCATTTGATATACTAATTTCAACTCCCTGTTTAAAAATATCCTAACAATTAAGAATCTAGAAGTTAAAATTATACTTTATTGAACATCTTATTTTCACAGTTCAAATTTTAGGGTTTTAATTTTTCTATGGAATTAGTTTTACTTAATGTTTATATTTCCTTTCATTTTCGCTTTTTTTTTTCTTCCACAAGTAGTTACAATGAATATTGGCCAAAAATAAGAAAAAAAAAATAATTAAAAATTATTATTAGTTTTATTTAATTTAAATTACTCTTGTAAGGCAATAAACTTGAGAATTTAAAGAAACATAAGAAGAGGAAAACTTGAATTGCAATTATATCTTTTAATTGTCACCAATTGACTCAAAATCTCTCATTTTATTGAGTAATTTGGACGCTCAACAAAAACAATGGCAAAAATGATTCGGCGGCCTGCTACCCTCTATTTTACATTGGCCACCCCTAAAAAGTGCTTGGATACATAATTGATTACATTTGTCATCGTCCTCACTTTCTGGAACACAACGCCCAATATGATTGCTTTTACAACACCTCACCCCATCTTCTTGACCCATCACCCCTTCAAAATCAGAAAATAAATAAATTAAATTGCCAACAAATAATTACTATAACAATAATATAATTTTATTGTGTTTCCGTGTTGTTCTAAATCATGTATGCAAAACTTTACGATGCAAGATCTAATAGCTATGCATGTAAAATATTTGTTATGAATAATAATCCATTTTATATAAACATATATTATATAAGATCATGTACAAACCAATGAATAGTATAAATATAAAGTGCTTCAAAATTTTCAAACAAAATATGGTGAAAAACTTGAAAAACTCTTGTAAGAAGCTGTAAACAATAATGGCTATTAAGTAATAACTAAACCAACAACAACAAAATATTTTTATATATGATAGAAGAAATACTAGAGCACTATGAGTCAATGAGGACTATAACCTGCGCTTAACATGAGCAGTACCAAGAGGGATGTGAAAGCAATAGTCAAGAGTTTGGCCATCCTTTTCTTAAGTGGGAAATTGTCTAGGGTTTGGAGGGAGGAGTAATCCTTTAATCTATGATTCTGTTTATATAGTGGTAATTAAGATGTCTATTATGGTAGTCAGACATACCTTATGGTAATTGATAACATTTATGATATAATTACTACTAAAAATTAATTCGTCAGATTTGATCTAAAATGTATTAAGGAAACATTTATTATGTAATAAACGTAAAACTTTTTGAGGATTAAATTCAGATATCTTGGAGCTTAGGAATCCTACTTTGCAAGTGTTACTTGGTGCTAACACAATTATATCATTTTTTGTACGTTTAAAAATATATTTATAAAGAGAATAGATTATATACGGATGAGCCATAAATTAGAGTTTTATACCCTCCAATAACAGTATGACACAAACATTCAGGTGAAAATTAAGGAATTTGGATTTCAATAAAATTAGTTAAACAGTTTACCATGGTAAATAATAAATACAAAATGTGTCAATGCAATTCAAATCCCTTGATTTTCTCCTAAATTCCCTACATATTATTATTGGAGGTGTAACAAAGGAGGTATTAATAGGCTCCTAAGCTAGTGGTAGTGGCACATAAACTTCCAATTAAGGTGTTATTATTTTCAATGATACCAACTCTTGTAGGGGACGAATTATAATTTGTTCCAACCCAAGACACAAACAAAGATAGGGGTAATTAGACTAGTTAAAACGCTCGATGTAAAAGTAAAAAAATGGGGGATCTTTTTCACATGAAATGGATATATATATATAGGGGAGCGATCCATAGCATCTATATGTTATGGGACAATTATTGGCATATAGGCTCTAAACCACGCGTTTTATGGATTAACGGCTGGGATCTAGATTTATAAACCACCGTCCGCTAGTATTACTAGCGGATGCACTTATTAAAATTATTGAACAATTAAGCCCCTTGTTCCTGATCCGCTAGTAATACTAGCGGATATGTCTAAAACTCCAGTATCTAGCGGACGACAGATATATGTATAACAAATTTCTTTACTTCTCCCCCTCTCCTTTCTACCTCGGCGAGCCTACTCTTTTTCTCTCTCTCTCTCTCTATCTTCTCTTTTCTTTTTCTCTCCCTCTCCCTCTCCCTCTCCCTCTCCCTCTCCCTCTAGAACTATATTTAATTTATAACATTAGGGTGGTATAATTAAGATTTGAATAATTAATATATTTTAATAAATTTGATTATCAACTTTAAAAGTTGTTTGGTAACTAAAGAGGGTAAATTAAATCATCTAAATGACTTTTAAATTTAAAAATATTTTAAATTGACTTTTCAAAAATCAATAATAATCTTAAAATTTAGAATTGAGTCAGTAAAATATTTATAGACTCCATAAATTTAATTTTTTTATTAACACAACTCTTAATAATTTGAATTTATATATTCTTTTAACCGATTAAGAGACGTTACGAAGCAAATAAAATTTTACCAACTAATCTTATCGTCCTCCCTAATCAAATAGGAAACTATTAAAAATAAACAAACACCACATAAAAATTATTGTGTATTTATATTTATATTTGTATATCTATCTATCTACATTTTAATATTTTATCTACATGCGTGTGTCCTGTGGGGGCAGCTGGACTAATTAATAGATACAATTAAAGGTGGGTGGGTATATATATATATAGGCAGGCAGGCAGGTAGTTAGGTAGGTATATGTGTGATATTTTGCTGAGACTCTTAATTTCTTCTTGGGTAGCAGCACTAATCACACATTAAAAATACAAAATTAATTTAGAGTGATGAGAAATGAGGAGATCAATTACAAGAAGAAATTCATCATCATCATCATCATCATCATCATCATCATCATCAATCGACAGCAGCAATAGCAATTACCAAACTCCTACTCCTCTTCGTCCGTTAATAATATCATCATCATCATCATCTGATCATCAATTATATTTAACCACTGCTTCCTCCTCCTCTTCTATACTTAATTATCCTCCTAATTCCTCAGTCTCCAACAGAATTATGAAATTATACTGGAGTTTTACATACTGACTTATATCCGCTAGTATTACTAGCGGACGACAGCTTACTGTCAGGAACAAGGGGCTTAATTGTCCAATAATTTTAATAAGTGCATCCGCTAGTAATACTAGCGGACGGTGGTTTATAAATCTAGATCCCAGCCGTTAATCCATAAAACGCGTGGTTTAGAGCCTATATGCCAATAATTGTCCCATAGCATACAGATGCTATGGATCGCTCCCCATATATATATATATATATATATATATATATATATATATATATATATATATATATATATATATTGACACATATTTAATAGATAAAACACTTGTTTTACAAGTCATCCGTATATAATTTATTATCATGTATAAAACACAAGATTATTTACTAATTTTTTTGTCATGGATTGGCTTTCTTATAAACTTAGTGCCCCGTGCGAAGCACATATTTGTTTTTCAAATAGCATAATTTTAATTTCTTTTTTATTTTAAATATAATGATTAAAAAACTCATTAAAATTTCTCAAATTAACTTTCTATTGCTATTCATTTTTAATTTTTTAAAATTTATATAAGTAAAGAGCTAAAGGAATCTTATAAAGAATAAAATTTTCATAAAATACTAAGTTTATTATTATTATTGTATAAAAAATAAAAAATAAAGTTTAATCGTGCATTGACTTATCCTGATATACATATTTTTTTAATATTAATTACTATTTCGTGATAACATTTTCTTATATATTTTTAATATATAGTCTGTTCAGGAGCGTTTTATCGACCCTCATTTGGGCTGAAGGCTTAATATCAGAAGGGCTTGAGAGGCCGATGGGCCGAAGCCCATGAAGATGTTGGAGGTGTTCGGGTCAGCATTTGAGCCCTCCTGGGCCTGAGCCGAACCCAGTTTTGTGGTGTTCGGGGTCGGGTCTTCGAGTCCTTTGGGCCGAAGCCCAGACCGGGTTATAGGACCGTTTGGGCCTGCATAGCGGGCTATCCTGCGTGCAGAGTCTGGGTACCTATTCATATGTATATAAGGTAACTCCAAAAGGTGGTGATGCGGTTGGACTCTACTTGCACCTTTTAAGGAGATTGTGTTGGACCCAAGTTATGGTAACTACCATACACTAGGAGTCCTAATCCGACTGGGAGAAGGATTCTAAGGTGGTGAGTACTATAAATACAAGGCCTAGGTTATCATTATGAGGTAATTCATACTTTTGAGCACTAAACACTTGGCCTCCATTGTTAAACCTTATAACGGCCTATACTCATTCTCACACCGGAGTTGTCCCCCGGCGGCATAAGCCGTCAAACTTCTGTGTAATCTGTTACTGTGCAGGTTCTAGCGCGTGGATTCTGTGATTAGACGCGCCGGCAAAACTTGGCGTTAACATAGTCATTTAGGGTTAGAATTGTTGTAAAATAATAAATTACCATTATGACTTTTAGTTTTAAAACTAGTTAGATTTTAATCAGATCAAAATCATGTACAAGTTAGAATTGATTTATATGACTAATTAGATAAAGATCTCTTATATTAAATATAATTGGTAACTGGAATTTAATCGTTAATATATTTTGTAATATATATAATTTATTTATTAATATTACTTATATTTACTCACAATATTTTTTCTATTATTTTCAATATAAAGTTATTTAGAGTTCAAAGTTGAGAACACACCTAAAAGTAATATTCTAATGACTTTTAAGTTAGAATTTTTTATATGACTAATTAACAAAGTGACTCTTATAAAGAATAAATTTTTTACAAAATAATAAGTTAATATCAATCATAATATTTTTAGACAAAAAGAAAACGTGAGCCACCACATATATATAATTGCCTGAGCTACCATACAAAAACGACGTCGATTTGTGTAATTGAATACCATCGCTCTCATGTTATGTATGTAGGTAGAGAATCCGTACCTTACTAGGGTTAGGGTTTCGTGTTGGCCGAGGAGGAGAGAAATCCACGAAGAGTACGGTCTTGATTGAGTGGTTGAAGAGGGGAGAAGAACAGGTAAGCAATTGCTCGAGTAATACATGGCAGAACTCTTAGGATTCAAGAGCCTTCTTCAAAGTCTTCAGTTCAGAGAGAATTCAAAAGTCGCTTTCTATTGAAATGAAAGGGGGTATTTATAAAGTTTCCTGGAAAATGGTCACGTGCCTTGCACATGTCTGGGTCTTGTGCTTGGCATGTGATTTTAGAGGAAATTCCAAAAATACCCTTAATTACTTAAGTAATGCCTAAATCATCCTGTCCTTCTAGCCACCAATCCAATCCTTCAATCAATTCCCAAAATGAGTCGTCTGCACGTGCCTTCTGCCTCGGGACACGTGGAGACTTCTCGTGGTTCATTTAATTCTTTAGATCACACGTAAGCCCTGATTTTATATTTGGGCTCACAATTGCCCCCTGCACGTGAATCACGCCTTCGCAGTGAGGATCGTGCAAAAATATTTCAAGTCTTTGAATCCTGCTTCAAATTTTCTTAACAATCCGCAGAGCTCGATCTTGCAAGCCTCGTAAAAAAAACAAAAATCTTATGAGAAAGAAATTTTAAGAGAACTCTCCCAAAATATCTTGAAAATTATTTATCAAATTTGTTTCCAAATCTTGCCGAATCAAATTAAATCTAAAAACTTATCAATCAGGGGATTAGTTGCAACAATTAATAATATATATATATATATATATATATATATAAATTATTCTTAATTCGTAAATGAAGATGTATAATAAAATACTTGACGATATGCATTAATTAGAAAGGAAAATATAACACTAAAATATGCCTCAAGAAAAATTTAATTTCGTGGGTAAAAACTAGTGACATCAATAAAACATTAGGATATATAAGTATATATTCTATTAATAAAAAACAGTGCTTAACACGTTGTTTTTTTTTTTAATATATTGTTTATTTATTTATTTTAAAATTGGTTCAAACTTCAAACACCCACAATTAGAGTTTGTTCAAATTTCAAAACACCAACAATTAGAGTTCTAGAACAAAACAATTTCGCAGAGATTGAATATTGCAGAATAACTAGTTTAGTAGGATACTTTGTGCTTTATCACTATTGTATATATAGAAAGGAAAAGGCTGAGTTTATTCTTTGTGGCTGATGAAGAAATACAATATTAGTAATATTGTATTAGGGAGAAGCCTCAAGAAATTAATTTAGGGAGAAAAAATTACGAGATCGCATAGATTTGTTTTCACGTTCAGGTAATAGCGACTGAATTTCTCAGTTCTCGCCATGTGAATATATTGCACAGCTGTAATTGATTTCTTTTTTTTTGTTGCATCAGATTCGTTAAAGCCTGATGTCATTGTTTGTTCTCTTAATTTCACTAGCATAGCTGAAATTTTTTGAATAGTAGGATGATGAAAGAAAGTATAATATTAAAAAAATGATGAAGCCTAAAAGTAGGAAACATACTATGATTACACCTTTCTTATTCGCAACCTTTCATGATTAATGTGTTGTACCGATTTTTTTTTAAGTTCTATACTACAGGGATTTTTTATTTATTTATTTATTTGTTATTATTATTATTTAATTTTTATTTTTATTATTATTTTTAATTCGTGATGGGTAATATACTGTGCATATCTTAAGAATACTACACTGTGACGCAGCAAGATACATGAAAAAGGTTGGCATCTAATAAACACTACAGCACTATGACAATTATAATTCATAAGAAAGAAAGGAACCTTCTTTCTAAGACTTAGTAAACATGATGTGACAATTTATGCATTATAATTCGTTCTTTCTAATCTCATTTTATTTATTTATTTTATTTTATTTTTATTTTTATTTTTTTGCAAATTTGTCACCTATTTTTTTTTTCCGCCACAAGCTGTCGGTTCACAGATTTTTTTCCTTTTTTTTAAAAAATTTTAGATATAAATAAGGAATTAGGAATGTGGCATGCATTTTTTTTTCAAATATAAAAGAAAGACTTACTTTTAAGAAACTTCAAGCGGTAATTTGTTCCGATCAATCAAACAACGAACCAAGAAAGGAAGCACGTTACCATACTTGGACTATCCTGGGTGGACGAACCCTAGTAGGGAACGAATCCTAGGGTTGTTGAACCTTAGGAGGTCGAATCACAACGTGGTCGAATTTCGAGGTGACCGAACCATAGAGGTTTTTTTTGTCGTTTGATAATTTTGTTCCTTTTTCTTTTCAGGTGTCCTTAATCTCTCCTTATCCGGGTTAAATCTTCTTATTCGAGTTTAGACTTTTTCGCGCCGGACATTGTTAAAAGGAGATTGTTTTCCAAGGCGACCTCGTTTGTTCAGTATTCATAATTTCTCTTTTACCATGGTAAGTACTATATTTTGAATGCTTTCCACTTCGTTTTCCTGTTTCATAGAATTCTCATATTAAATCGCCCTCGTTGTAGGCTAACTCTGACGAACGTTCTGCGAACCCAAAAACTACTAAGGAAATCCCGATCATTAGCGAGTGGGGAAAAGCTCCCTTCTTTGGGCCTTTTGACGATTTCTGGGAACAAACCAAGAATTTTGATCGTGCAACTTTTCATGCACCTGACAAAGGAGGTCTATTTCTATATGTTGCAGCTAACAAAAGTGCGGATAGCTTTCCCTGCTCTGCTCACATTCTCCGTATGTTCATAAAAAAAGAAGAGTATCCTTTCAGTTCCGTTCACTTTCTATCCGACTCATCTAGTCGCCTTCAGGGATGGCAGTCTTGGACTGACGAGATCCTTAGGAATTCCGATTATGTGAAGTTGTTGGACAAAGCTGGGATTCTGCGTTGTGTTCGACTATGTAGGGATCTTCGTATCCAACAGGACTATGATGCCCTTAATTTATTGATTTCACGTTGGTGCTCTTCTACATGTACATTTGTCACCGCTTTGGGGGAGTTCACCCCTACTCTAGAGGATGTCTATGCCATTTACCAGTAATTCTTTTCTTTTGTTTTGTACATTCGTCCTCATTTTTTCTTGGGTTATGTATTTATTTTGAACTATATCTTGTAGCCTACCTGCTGCTGCTTCAGCTTCTTGTGGTTCATCCAGCATGTCCTCTAAGGATATCGAATGTGTCGAGTATTTGACAGAAGCTTTCAAGCGAGCATCCAATTACACCACGAGGTTCCAAGGCAATATAATCCTTTCAGACTTTGAGACGCCCAACCATCCATAGACTTCCTGGCTATCTTGGGTCCGCTATTTCTTTCGGGATTACAAGCCTGGCCACTGGAATAGTTCTGTTTATAGAGAGTCCGTTCTTGCTCTTCATAAGGAACCTTGTCCTTTTCCTTTAGCTGCTTATCTGGCTATGTGGTTGTCCCACTTTATCTTCCCCGGGTTACCTATGGACGGTCCCTCGGCCCGTATGTTTAGCTTAGCGGCTTTATTATCTCGGGGTCTGGAGGTTCCTCTTGCTGCTCTCTTTTTGGGGACCTTGTATCGTCGCTTGGATAAAACTGTCCTCGCCATAAGAGAATCTGTCGGAAGGTACCCCTTTTCAATTTTACTTATTTATTATATATATATATTGCTTATTAATATATTTTAATTTATTCAGGTATGACGTGAATCGCTTCGTTCCATGTTCCTTTCTTCAGATATTCCTCTTCGAGCACTTTTGGGGCCATTCTACATCTATGCACTTGTCACAGAAACGAAGGAAATATCCATCTTTTTCATCGCCCAATATTGTTCCTCGCAATGCTCGCTGGATCGATCATAAGATTACCTCAGATTTGTGTCTTTATATTGATAACTTTTTTTGTTTCACTGCTCGTCCGTACACCATTATTCCAGAGGGAGGTTCTATGCCTCGCTTATATAAGAGGGACTTCCGTTATTTTTCAAATGTCAGGGAATTGACTGGTTCTTTACTTTCTTGGTTCATATTCCTCCGAGCTGCGGAACTTCCTTATCTTGTTGAGGACAATGGTTTTGGTACTGTACTTTACTCTCCTCATAGAGTCATGAGGCAGTTTGGATTTGATCAGAATCGACCTTTTGGCCTCTCTTGCCAGAAGGATTACGAGAGTGCTCTCCTCAATTTTGTCCCCACAACATCCTAATTTACATGGGAGTTTCCAAAACCATCTACTGCTCCTTATGACCCTCTTCATTTCGTTATACCAGATGATTCTCGGCAAGGGCGCTATACTACTTTTGAACGCAGCTACTGGCTCAACAACCTTAAAAAATGGCAGGATAATACTATGATTTGTTCACCATCAATTTCTCATCCCGAACGTCTTCAATGGGCCAGAATGTTATGTTCTCCTAGAACTAATACTCGTTCAGAGCGTTGGCCAACTAGTAGTCGGATTCTTGAGCGTAGGGCTTTAATGTCTGAGTCTCTTCCTCCTCAGTCAGTAGATCCAGACGTTTCTCCCGTGCAGGTCCCTACTGCTTTCTTGAATCTTTCATCACGAGCTTCATCTCAGATACTTCCTTCAGTTCCTCCCCAGGGATCCTCTGCTGCCGAGGAAATCAAAGTTACTTCTAAAATTAGAGCATCTGCTATTACTAACTCAAAGGTGATGCCCCCTACAGATTCTACCGTGGTTCTTGCTAGTCATTCTGTCACTAGACGAATGCCAAATGGGCAAACACTTATCTTAAAGCCTTTGGCAAAGCGCCCTCTTGATAACTCTAGCTTTAGTATGTCGGCAGCTGAGGATCCGGTTAAGAAACAACGCAAAACTTTGGTAAAATTTGTAGCATTTTCATTTGTCTTTCAACCATTCATACAATTATTTTCGTGTTTCCCTATGTTATTATTTCCTTATTTTTTAGATTGTCGATGCTGATGAAGAAGATGTTCATGATGTTCCTATTGGGCTTTCTACGGGTGCTGTAAGTGAGACGATCCCGGCTTCCACTACTTGTGAGCCTCCTCAGCCTATCACGGTTGCTATCGAATCTTCTTCACCGCGTGATGATCGTGTTAGTCTTGATGCTGAGGATTCTTTATCTGATGTGAGTTCGAGTCATGTTTTAGATTGTACAACTCTCTTTTCACGTCTTCTTATAGCACCTCTTCATGAGATTCTAGAAGGTACCGGTGATGCTCCTATTTTCTCGAAGGAGAATCCGTCTGAGCTTATTGCTGATATTCCGCTTTTAGCGGCATTTCATGACTCTTTATCCATCAGTGTGAGTATTTTCTTTAGTTGACATATAATTTTTTTTTTCTATAATATACTATGTTTTATCATTTTTCTTCTTCTTTGCCTCTTTTTTTTTAGAGTGAGGAGAAAGATTTGCTCTTATCTGTCGAGTCGCTTGCTTTATTTGATGTTCTCCATCCGGGTGTCGCCACCTTACTGTCTAATGATGACCTTGGTTATCCTCGTACTGACCAAGGCTTAAAGGATTTATCAGCAACACAACAGCAACCTGTTTCTTCATCCTTTGTTAAGGAGTCATCAGCATCACATCAACCACCTGTGTCTTCATCTGTTGTCCCAAATGATTCTGTGGTGGCTTCTAAAATGGCTCCTACTAGGGCTTCCTTCAATCCATGTGGAGATCTTATTTCTTGGAGGGGTTTTCAGATATCTTCTTCCAGCCAGGAAATTCTCGATCGCCTCTTAACTCGGTTTCCACAAACACTTGACCATCTGACTATCTGCATATCCCCCATCCAGACTTTCTTTTTGGATCGACTTGCTATCCTTATTCTTGAGTTGCACAGTCTTTCTTTCTATTCTTTGCGAGCCGAAGACTTAGATAGATTTAGAAGTGAGCTTAATGACTTCTCCATTGTTGGCATTGATATGTCCCCCTTTCGGGCTCGGTTAGATCTTCTCAGTTCCACTTTTCAGATCATTGCACTACGATCAGAGGTTACTATGTATCAATGTGAGAATAACTCATTTTTAGAACAACTTTCGGATCTTGAGAAAACCGCAAACGAACTGGAGACCCAACTTCAGGGTTTAAAGTCAAATATCCAAACTTTTCAGAAGCTGAAAGTCGCCAATGTAAAGGCTCGCGACGCTGCCATTGCTAAATTGGAAGCCCTAGCTTTGCCCCCGTTTCAGTTTGATATGTCATGACCCTTAGATCATGACTTTTTGTAGTTTTTTTTATATCAAAAAACTCATTTACGTATATTCCTTTTATCGAAAATAAAGTTTCTTTAGCCTTGTTAATTGTCTTTAATTTGAATTTCTTTTTTAAGACTCAATGATTAACATTGAATCCCAAGTTATTCAAATTAATATTCTAACACCATACTTTGAATAATAAAAAAGGCAAACATGAATGTGAATAAAACACATTTTTTTTTGCAAACCAATACTTGAATCCATATTTTTAAAATCAGAAAAAATATTCAAGTATAAGTGAAAGTTTGACATTTTATTGATAATCATGTTGCTTTTAATGAAAAGCATAACGTTTTAAATTGTCATAATAATAAATTTTGCTTTTATCGGTGAAAGCATAACGTTCGCCACTTTTAGAGATAAAGTGTAACTTTCTTGGATTTAAGGACTTAAACTCAGGTGCCTTAATTACTTTTCAAGTTGAAAGTATAACTTTTCTGTGATGACTATCTCATGTATAATATTTCTTTACCCATTTCAGGTTCAATGGGCCTGAGATAGCATCTGATCCCACACGAGATATTTTGCAATATCCGCTTTCGGAGATCTCTCACACCCTATACGGGCCTTCCCATTTGGGAAAAAATTTGGTGGTTGGTGTTCCCCTCATGACTTGATTCGCTGTCTTGAGCACCAAGTCCCCCACCAGAATTTGTCGAGGTACCACTGTAGTATTGTATTGTTGTCGTAGTTTTTCACGGTACCATTCTAATTTTTTTAGCTTTGTCTCGGAAGTCAGCTAATGCTTCTAGAGCAGCTGGTCGGTTCTCTTCTTCGACTAAGCTTCGGAGTCTCATCCTTGCCGAAGGGATCTCTATTTCAGCAGGCAAGACAGCTTCTTCACCATATACTAGCGCGTATGGGGTTTCTTCTGTAGGCTTTCTTTTTGAAGTTCGATAGGCCCATAGTGCTATTGGTAACTGTTCTGCCCATGTTTTCGGGTGATCGTCCAGGGTTTTCGAGAGAATCTTGATCAAAGTTTTGTTTGTGGCCTCTGCTTGTCCATTGCCTTTCGGGTAATAAGGAGATGATTTGTAATGTTTTACCCTGTATCTATCTATCAGGCTCTTGACATCCCTATTGATCAAGGGAGTTTCATTATCTGATAAAATGACATTTGGGATTCCGAAACGACAAATAATATGCTCCTTGATGAAATTTGCCACTGTTGGTCCTGTAGCCCTCTTCAAGGGTATTGCTTCTACCCACTTTGTGTACATCTCAGTGGCGGTCAAGATCCAGATGTTCCCCTTTGAATTGAGATGAATAGGACCTATAAGATCCATTCCCCATGTATGAAAAGGCCATGGTGTTGCTAAGGTTCGCAAATCCACAGCGGGAGCATGAATCAAGTTTCCGTGAATTTGGCATACGTGACACTTCTTGGCAAACTCTAAGCAATCGCCTTCCATTCTAGGCCAGTAGTAACCATGATCAATCAACTGTGTATAAAACTTGGCTTCTCCTTGGTGTTCATCTTTATGCATTTGGTAGACCAAATCCTTGGCCTCTCCTAATTCCAAACACCGTAAGGGCTTGCCCTTAAATCCTCTTCTAAATAATTCTCCGTTTTGTAAGAAGAATCGTTGTGCTTTCTTCTTTATAGTGACTTCATCCTTCTTTTCGACAGGAAGACTACCGCTTTGTAAAAACTCTATATATGGGCTTCACCAGTCTGCTATGTCATCGATGAAGGCGCATTCCTCCTCCCCAGGGTATTCTTGGCATGGAAGACATTGTCGTTGAAGTGCATCTGCTTCTTTCTTCATTTCGGGCCAATAATACCCTTGGCGTTGCAACCTTCGATATAATCCAATGTCTGCCAATCCGCAGTTTTCTTCATGTACCTGATATAAAATCCTATTTTCTTCATCCTTCCCCAAGCATCTTGTCAAAACACCATCTGCTTCTTTATGGTACAATACTCCTTTAATGATGCGATATTTCTGAAGCTCCGCCGATGATATATTTCCTTCCTTTGTTTGTAATTGATGAAAGATGACATGTCTCCAATCTTCTGTCAAATCTTTGGGGAATAATTCTAGCACCGTGGTTGTGAGGATTCTTTTGATTACCTTTACATCCAAGTCTTCTCCTTTGACATACACTCTAGATGCTACTGTGGCTAATGCATCAGGTTGTCTATTTTGTAATTTTGGCACGTACTCAATCACTACCTTCTTGAAGGCTTCCATCACTTTTTGCGCTACAGTTCGGTATGGTGCCAAAATATGTTCCTTTACTGCGAATTGACCTCTTATTTGTTGAACTATCATATTTGAATCTCCCTTTACTTTGAGGCACTTGGCTCCCAATTCTCTAGCCGCTAATAATCCCAATATGAATGCCTCATATTCTGCTTCATTGTTCGTGCAAGGGAAATCCAGTTTATATGACAAGGCCACTTCTTTTCCCTCCTTGGTATTTAACACCACACCTGCTCCTCCCTTTCCTTCTGCGGATGACCCGTCAAAGGCCAAATTCAACCACTCCGAATCTTCATCCACTGCATCAATTTTTTCTACTTCTCCCCCTAGAAGATCTTCTGAAGGAGGTTCATATTCTCCATGCGAAAACTAAGCGAGCAGGTCTGCTAATGCCTAACATCTGATTGCCTTTGGTGTTACACACTTGATGTCATATTCTGAAAAGATCATCATCCATGTTGCAGGTCTTCCTACCAACGCTGGCCTAGTTAGCAAGTATCTGATCGGGTCAGTTCTCGTTGCAAGTTTCACTTCGTGTGCCAAAAAATAATGACGCATTTTCTGTGTGATAAACACCAGTGCCAAACAATGCCTCTCCAACTGTGAATACCTGGTCTCTGGTCCTCTAATTATTCGGCTGATGTAGTTCACAGGCTTTTCTTCCCCATCTACCTCTTGCGTGATCAATCCTCCTACAGACTTTGCGGTAGATGTGATATACAGCTGCAATGGTATTCCTCTCTGTGGTACCACCATCGTTTTTGCTGAGGCCAAAATTTCTTTTACTTTCACAAAGGCTTGTTGCTGGTCCTGCCCCCAGTCCCATTTTGTCTTTCCCTTTAATAACTTTCCAAAAGGTTCCGTGACTTCTGCTAATGTTGGCATGAATCTCCTCATGTAGGAAACTTTCCCTAGAAAGCTCTTCAACTGTTTTTGTGTTTTTGGTGGAGGCATATCTGTGATAGCCTTCGCCTTGTTTGGGTCTACCTCCAAACCTTTGTTATGCACCAAGAAGCCCAAAAATTTTCTAGCTGTCATCCCAAAGGCGCACTTTTTCGGGTTCATCTTTAACTTATACCTGCGACAACGTTCAAACACCTTTCTTAAATCCCCTATGTGGGTTGTCTCCTTTTTAGATTTCACCACTATGTCATCCACATAATCTTCCATAATGTCATGAATCATGTCGTGAAAGATGGCGTGCATTGCCCTTTGGTAAGTTGCTCCCACGTTCTTCAACCCGAATGGCATTAATACATAGTAGAAATTCCCAAACGGGGTACGGAAGGTTATCATCTCCGCATCCTCTACTGATATTTTTATCTGATTGTAGCCTATGAACCCATCCATGAATGACATCATCTCATGATTTGCTGTTGCATCCACCAAAGTGTCTATATTGGGTAGTGGATACATGTCCTTTGGGCACGCCTTGTTCAAGTCTCTGAAATCCACACATATTCGTAACTGCCCATTAGATTTCTTTACTGGAACTATGCTGGATAACCATACTGGATGTTGAATTGGTTTGATGAATCCTACATCTAACAACTTCTTTATCTCTTCTTTTATTTGTGTTTCAACTTCTGGTGCATAGGTGCGAGGCGCTTGCTTCGCTGGTTTAGCTCCCGAGCTTAAGTTCAGATTATGCTCTACCAACTCCTTGTCAATCCCCGGCATCTCATTATAGTTCCAAGCAAACACATCCACATACTCTCGTAGTATCTTCACCAGCTCTTCCTTTTGGTTGTCGTTCAGCTCCTTGTTAATGTAAGTTGGCTTTGGCGTTCCTTCTCCTGTCGCCAAATCAACTTCCTCCAATTCATTTTTTTGAGGTTTTGGCCGGTCCTCAAAACATTCTGGAGCTGGTTCTACCTTCTGCTGCACGATTTCTTCCTTTTTGTTGCTACTGGAGTGGGGGGCCCCTCCTGAGCCCTCAAGTTTGGGTGTACCTTCGAGCTCTTCTCCCTTGCACCATCACATGCGAAACACTATCTTTCCATCTGGTCTGACTACTCTTTCCCACTTTGTTTTCTGTTCTTCTTTTCTTTTATTTACTTTGTCAGCTTCTGTTTGGGCCGTCCGTTTGGCATTGATTATATTTCAGGCATCCTCTGAGTCTGCTGCCCGCTTTCTTGGGTCTTTTTCTTCTTTATCTGCATCTACTAATACAGGTTTATTATTTTTGAAACATTCACCTTGTTCTAAGGTCTGCTTCTTTTCCTTTTTCACAGGCACAAACTTATCCTCTTGTACCTCCTCCCAGCTTGCTAATTTCAGAGAATCAGGCTTGGCAATATGGTTTTCTCCTTCTTCGGCGACATCATCAAAAAAAGCTGCTTCGGTGATATGTGCCTCCTCTGGCCCAAAAGGGTTCCTTGTCATCGGTACTTTGACCTCCTTGCCTTTCCAAATTGTCTTCATGTACTGATGAAAAACTGATGGTACCACCCCCATAATCATTCTGCCAAGCTCTTCCTAGCAACACATGATATGCTGCATCAACTTCTGCTACATGGAACATCACAGGTCCTCGGATCTTCCCCACTTGCATATCCACCTTGATGTATCCGAGGGTTCTCGTGCTTTGATTAGCGAACCCCGTGAAGTTTGTCTTTTCCTTCACGATCTTCTTATCAGGCATACCTAACTTTTTAAAGACGGTGTAAGGCATGATATTTACAGATGCTCCATTATCGATGAACGCTCTTCGCACTTCTATGCCGTTAATTATTGCTGTCACATATAGTGGTCTATTATGTTGATATCTCACCTCTCTATCAGCCTTAGAGAAAGTGATTTTGTTCTCCTCCTCTTCTACCGTCCTCACAAACCCTTTGCTAACTGCCATACAAGTCTCTTGTGCTTTGGCAACTTTGATAATTGCCTTGGTCGCTTCTATCCTTGCTTCCTTGGTTAATCCGATCTAATCAAAAAATTTCCTGAACTTAGCTCCGTTCATCAATGCGGTCACCTGCAGACTTGGATCAGAATCGTCCTCCATCCTTTCTGTGTTCTCCATCATCTCCACCTCTCTTCCCTCTGGTGATTCACTATGAGTAATAGTGTTGCACGTTTCTTTCTCTTTGTGGTTAGGAAGTGGCTTGTCCAGTACGTTGTTTCCTCCTTCCAGTTCGATTTCTCATGCCGCCAATTTCTCGTGGTAAATCCTTCGTAAACTGTAACAATCTATAGTGGAATATCCGGCGTACTGGTGGTATACACAAAAGTCTGGCCTCCTCTTTATCTCTTCTGTTACAACAAATCTAGGCCTTGGAGGTTTTACAACTCCATATTCTACCCACTGCTCGTACAAATCCCTAAATGCCTTCTCACTGCACGTAATAGCCCCTGGGATTGGTAATCTGGAAAACTTTTCTCCTGGTTTTCCATGGTTCCTTTCATTCTTTCCATTCTTTTCCCTCTTGCCCCCTTGTGGCTTTTGCTGTGAATCTGCTAAAGCCAGAGTAGCAGTTCTTTTGCCCTTCCACGTAACATTCGCATGGCTTACGGGCAAAGTCATAATTCCTCCCAAGTCTTGTGCAAATGTTGATAGTGTTGCAAAGGAATCACATGCTTTAGTGACCAAGTGGGGCTTAAAGGTATCTAGGGCACCATTGTTACATATGCTCACTAGATTCTTCTCCTCAATCGGCTCCACACATTTTTGTGCCTGAGCCCTGAATCTGTCCACGTAATCTGACAGCTCCTCATTCAACTTCTGTTTGAATCTCATTAACTCCACGATGGTCACCTGTTTCTGCATATAGAAAAACTTCTTAAAAAATTGTAACTTCAAATCGTCCCAATCTTGGACTGACCCTTTCTCTAGATTGTAGTACCAACTGAAGGCACTATCTGTCAACGTTTTATTGAACTCACGGAGCAAGAGGTTATGGTTGATTACTTCATCATAACCCAACCACGGAGACATCGACTCTACAAACCTGGCTATATGTTCTCTTGCATTCCCTTTTTCTCCATTGTACTTCGGGAATTATGGTGGATGCTCAATATACCCTGCTGGGTAAGGCTATCTCTGTATATGTGTTGGGTATGGTGGAGTGAAGTCCAATTCTGATGGTCTGGTTGTCTGTCTTCGGAGTTGATTGATTACATCAAGTATATCATCTTTTGTCACATACTGACTTGTTGTATGGACTCTCTGAGGGGTTGTAGTGTATTGTTGCGCTGGCGGTGTATATGGTAAGGAGATCTGCTGGTGTACACTGGCATCATGTAAAGCTTGCATTGCTTGTACTTGTTGGCTTATTTGTTGGGCGTGGCTCGGTATAGTTGGTATCTGCACTTGTGAAAAAGTTAGGAGTGTGGTGGGAATGACGATTGATTGAGGCTGGCTTGTTTCCACTCTGGGTTATGGTACATCACCACTGGTTTGGGGATCTAAATGGATAATTGGAATCGGCTGACTCTCCGTTATTGGAGGCACATTCTGATTGTCCTTGTTGACATCCACTCCTGTTCGTTCTACCTGTGAACTTCCTGGAAACATAGCTTTGAAGGTTGGAATCTGCATTAATTGTTGACAAAAATTTCCCATCTCTTCTTATTGCTTCCGCATTTCTGACATCATGACCATCATCATCCCTTGTCCATCTCTTGCCTCCTTTAAGGCCTTGAGCATCTCCAACTGCACATCATTTGTGGTTATTTGCTCTCCACTTGCTTCCTTACCTTGTCCTCCTGTGCCCATCTGCCTGACATTGGTTTGTTGTTGATCAGCCATATGTGGTGATGTTGAACTTCCTTCAGAAACGTCTTCTACGAGGGGTTGATCGAGATCCAGATTTCTATCTTGGAAATATTGATTTGTCTGCCTCGGAACCGGATCCGGTGAAGTAATGCTAGGTGTCGGTGAAACTCTTCCTATAGTTCTCCCACTTCGAGTCGTGGGCATACCCTTCACGAATTCTACACCTCCCCAACAGAGTCGCCAAATAAATGTAGGTAGAGAAACCGTACCTTACTAGGGTTAGGGTTTCGTGTTGGCCGAGGAGGAGAGAAATCCACGAAGAGTACGGTCTTGATTGAGTGGTTGAAGAGGGGAGAAGAACAAGTAAGCAATTGCTCGAGTAATACGTGGCAGAACTCTTAGGATTCAAGAGCCTTCTTCAAAGTCTTCAGTTCAGAGAGAATTCAAAAGTCCCTTTCTATTGAAATGAAAGGGGGTATTTATAGAGTTTCCTGGAAAATGGTCACGTGCCTTGCACATGTCTGGGTCTTGTGCTTGGCATGTGATTTTAGAGGAAATTCCAAAAATACCCTTAATTACTTAAGTAATGCCTAAATCATCCTGTCCTTCTAGCCACCAATCCAATCCCTCAATCAATTCCCAAAATGATTCGTCTGCACGAGCCTTCTGTCTCGGGACACGTGGAGACTTCTCGTGGTTCATTTAATTCTTTAGATCACACGTAAGCCCTGATTTTATATTTGGGCTCACAATGTATAAAAGAGTATTTTATAATTTTTTAAAATATTGTTATTATATGGAAAACCTCATATAAGAATGTGAGATATACCTCACCTCCAATGCCTCCTATTTTTTTAAATTTTTATTTCTATATTCTTATACAAAGTTGAGTGAAAACTTAAAAGGTGAAGTCCTAGACATGATTTATAATACTAATTAACAGAACGACTCTTATAAGAAATAAAATTATTGTAGAATAATAAGTTACTTTTAAGTTTTTCAGTATCATAAATAGGGATTGGTTCTAGTTAAATTCTAGAAGAAACTAAAGCATAGGACGAAAATCAAAAAATCAAGTTATGTCTTATTATATATTTATATAGATATAGATTGATGGTACTCATCTGTTTCAAATTATAGGATTAAAGTTAACTTTATGAAGCCAATTTGAGATTTTTCCAAATTTAAAACGGAAATGTATACTTTTAATTTTAGACAATCATTTATTTATCGAGTCGAACTCAAACAATACATGCAGACTCGTTTAAAAACTAAACTTGGGTTGTTTAACTCTTTTGTGGGGTTAAACTCATGAAGTTAAAATTTGAATCAACTTAGCTTGTTTATAACCTTAGTTGAATTGAAATCTCCTCCACATAATGATAAATCAACAATTTTTATTCCATTTTAATCACTTATATTTGATAAAATGTAACAAATTTTTAGAAATGGATACAAATTGTAGCTACTTTAAAGTCTTAAGCTAGACTATTTCAAAGAAAGAGGGAGAAGAGAAAGAAGAAAAGAGGTTTGAAATCAAAATATTCATTCATATCCCAGATTATTACAATGATTAGCTAACAAACATAACTAACTTAACTACCATTTGGACTTAGATTTACCCTTTTTACCCTTGACATAGTTGACCATCCAGGTAGGCTCCCTAACCACTCTTCGTAACCTAGCCAAATTCGTTTAAAGCCACTAGTGCTTCCAGCTCATCTTCTTCTCTTTCAACTTCACAGATTGCCTCTTCTTCTCTCACATCATCCAGATCCACATTGTTGGTCACAATATCTTTTTGCTCCTTGAATGTTCCATAATGTGTGTCCTCCAAATTAAACTTGTGTAAATTGTAATATTAGATTCTTCACTTGGTTTAATAGCTTTGATCCCATTATTATGGGTAGACAGCTAGAATTCCTCAGTTTTCTTAGCAGCTAGGCCATTTTCCTTCGCTATATATGTGACAATGCCCACCCCCTTAAAAATACAACTTGTCCTCAAGGTGAAAATATGGAACATTGAATGTACTTTGGATGTCTCATGTAACTGAAGTTTATAAGTTATTTTTCCTATCTTAGTAATCACAGGATATGGCCCAAAGAACCTTTTGCTGAGTTTTTGAGAAATCCTTGGGTTCATACTTTTTTGCTTGTATGGTTGTAACTTTACTAGCACGAATTCTCTCATTTGTTGGTGAACGAAATAAAATATATAATTCAACTATCATATAAAAGAAGGGACTCTTATAAGAAATAAAATTATTGTAGAATAATAAGTTACTTTTAAGTTTTTCAGTATCATAAATAGGGATTGGTTCTAGTTAAATTCTAGGAGAAACTAAAGCGTAGGACGAAAATCAAAAAATCAAATTCTGTCTTATTAGATATTTATATAGATATAGATTGATGATACTCATCTGTTTCAAATTATAGGATTAATGTTAACTTTATGAAGCCAGTTTGTGATTTTTCCAAATTTAAAATGGAAATGTTTACTTTTAATTTCAGACAATCATTTATTTATCGAGTCAAACTCAAACACTACTTGCAGACTCGTTTAAAAACTAAACTTGGGTCGTTTAACTCTTTTGTGGGGCTAAACTCATGAAGTTAAAATTTGAATCAACTTAGCTCGTTTATAACCTTAGTTGAATTGAAATCTCCTCCACATAATGATAAATCAACAATTTTTATTCCATTTTCATCACTTATATTTGATAAAATGTAACAAATTTTTAGAAATGTATACAAATTGTAGCTACTTTAAAGTCTGAAGCTAGACTATTTCAAAGAAAGAGGGAGAAATGACAGAAGAAAAGAGGTTGGAAATCAAAATATTCATTCATATCGTAGATTATTACAATGACTAGCTAACAAATGTAACTAACTTAACTACCATTTGGACTTAGATTTACCCTTTCTACCCTTGACATAGTTGACAATCCAAGTAGGCTCCCTAACCTCTCTTCTTGACCTTCCAAATCCATTTAAAGCCACTAGTGCTTCCAGCTCATCTTCTTCTCTTTCAACTTCACAGATTGCCTATTTTTTTCTCACATCATCCAGATCCACATTGTTGGTCACAATATCTTTTTGCTCCTTGAATGTTCCATAATGTGTGTCCTCCAAATTAAACTTGTGTAAATTGTAATATTAGATTCTTCACTTGGTTTAATAGCTTTGGTCCCTTTATTATAGGTAAAGAGCTGGAATTCTTCAGTTTTCTTAGCAGCTATGCCATTTTCCTTTGTTATATATGTGACAATACCCATCCCCTTAAAAATACAAATTGTCCTCAAGGTGGAAATATGGAACATTGAATGTACTTTGGATGTCTCATGTAACCGAAGTTTGTAAGTTATTTTTCTTATCTTAGTAATCACATGATATGGCTCAAAGAACCTTTTACTGAGTTTTTTAGAAATCCTTGGGTTCATAATTTTTTCCTTGTATGGTAGTAACTTTACTAGCGCCAAGTCTCCCACTTGTTGGTGAACTAAATAAAATATATGATTCAACTATCAAATAAAAGAAGGGACTCTTATAAGAAATAAAATTATTTTAGAATAATAAGTTACTTTTAAGTTTTTCAGTATCATAAATTGGGATTGGTTCTATTTAAATTCTAGGAGAAACTAAAGCTTAGGACGAAAATCAAAAAATTAAGTTATGTCTTATTATATATTTATATAGATATAGATTGTATATACTCATCTGTTTCAAATTATAGGATTAATGTTAACTTTATGAAGCCAATTTGAGATTTTTCCAAATTTAAAACGGAATGTATACTTTTAATTTTAGACAATCATTTATTTATTGAGTCGAACTCAAACACTACTTGTAGACTCGTTTAAAAACTAAACTTGGGCCGTTTAACTCTTTTGTGGGGCTTAACTCATGAAGTTAAAATTTGAATCAACTTAGCTCACTTATAACCTTAATTGAATTGAAATCTCCTCCACATAATGATAAATCAACAATTTTTATTCCATTTTCATCACTTATATTTGATAAAATGTAACAAATTTTTAGAAATGGATACAAATTGTATCTACTTTAAAGTCTGAAGCTAGACTATTTCAATGAAAGAGGGAGAAGAGAAAGAAGAAAAGAGGTTGGAAATTAAAATATTCATTCATATCCCAGATTATTACAATGACTAGATAACAAACATAACTAACTTAACTACCATTTGGACTTAGATTTACCCTTTCTGCCCTTAACATAGTTGACCATCCATGTAGGTTCCCTAA
The DNA here is from genome assembly GCA_020205505.1 of Panax japonicus. Taxonomy (NCBI): domain Eukaryota; kingdom Viridiplantae; phylum Streptophyta; class Magnoliopsida; order Apiales; family Araliaceae; genus Panax; species Panax japonicus. Next base: position 27,651,210 of record CM035094.1, on the reverse strand, counting down.
CCTCTCTTCTCGACCTTCCAAATCCATTTAAAGCCACTAGTGCTTCCAGCTCATCTTCTTCTCTTTCGACTTCACAAATTGCCAATTCTTCTCTCACATCATCTAAATCCACATTGTTGGTCACAATATCTTTTTGCTCCTTGAATGTTCCATAATGTGTGTCCTCCAAATTAAACTTGTGTAAATTGTAATATTAGATTCTTCACTTGGTTTAATAGCTTTGGTCCCTTTATTATGGGTAGAGAGCTGGAATTCCTCAATTTTCTTAGCAGCTATGCCATTTTCCTTCGTTATATATGTGACAATACCCACCCCCTTAAAAATACAACTTGTCCTCAAGGTGGAAATATGGAACATTGAATGTACTTTGGATGTCTCATGTAACCGAAGTTTGTAAGTTATTTTTCCTATCTTAGTAATCACAAGATATGGCCCAAAGAACCTTTTGCTAAGTTTTTGAGAAATCCTTGGGTTCATACTTTTTTGCTTGTATGGTTGTAACTTTACTAGCACCAAGTCTCCCACTTGTTAGTGAACGAAATAAAATATATGATTCAACTATCAAATACAAGAAGGGACTCTTATGAGAAATAAAATTATTGTAGAATAATAAGATACTTTTAAGTTTTTCAGTATCATAAATAGGGATTGGTTCTAGTTAAATTCTAGGAGAAACTAAAGTAGAGGACGAAAATCAAAAATCAAGTTCTGTCTTATTATATATTTATATAGATATAGATTGATGATACTCATTTGTTTCAAATTATAGGATTAATGTTAACTTTATGAAGCCAATTTGAGATTTTTCCAAATTTAAAACGGAATGTATACTTTTAATTTTAGACAATCATTTATTTATCTAGTCGAACTCAAACACTACATGCAGACTCGTTTAAAAACTAAACTTGGGCCGTTTAACTCTTTTGTGGGGCTAAACTCATGAAGTTAAAATTTGAATCAACTTAGCACGTTTATAACGTTAATTGAATTGAAATCTCCTCCACATAATGATAAATCAATAATTTTTATTCCATTTTCATCACTTATATTTGATAAAATGTAACAAATTTTTAGAAATGGATACAAATTGTATCTACTTTAAAGTCTGAAGCTAGACTATTTCAAAGAAAGAGGGAGAAAAGAAAGAAGAAAAGAGGTTGGAAATCAAAATATTCATTCATATCCTAGATTATTACAATGACTAGATAACAAACATAACTAACTTAACTACCATTTGGACTTAGATTTACCCTTTCTACCCTTGACATAGTTGACCATCCATGTAGGTTCCCTAACATCTCTTCTTGACCTTCCAAATCCATTTAAAGCCACTAGTGCTTTCAGCTCATCTTCTTCTCTTTCAACTTCACAAATTGCCTCTTCTTCTCTCACATCATCTAGATCCACATTGTTGGTCACAATTTCTTTTTGCTCCTTAAATGTTCCATAATGTGTGTCCTCCAAATTAAACTTGTGTAAATTGTAATATTAGATTCTCCACTTGGTTTAATAGGTTTGGTCCCTTTATTATGGGTAGAGAGCTGGAATTCCTCAATTTTCTTAGCAGCTATGCCATTTTCCTTTGCTTTATATGTGACAATACACATCCCCTTAAAAATACAACTTGTCCTCGAGGTGGAATTATGGAACATTGAATGTACTTTGGATGTCTCATGTAATCAAAGTTTGTAAGTTGTTTTTCCTATCTTTGTAATCACATGATATGGCCCAAATAAACTTTTGCTGAGTTTTTGAGAAATCCTTGGGTTCATACTTTTTTGCTTGTATGGTTGTAACTTTACTAGCACCAAGTCTCCCACTTGTTGGTGAACGAAATAAAATATATGATTCAACTATCAAATAAAAGAAGGGACTCTTATAAGAAATAAAATTATTATATAATAATAAGTTACTTTTAAGTTTTTCAGTATCATAAATAGGGATTGGTTCTAGTTAAATTCTAGGAGAAACTAAAACATATGACGAAAATCAAAAAAATAAAGTTTTATCTTATTGTCTATTTATATAGATATATATTGATGATACTCATCTGTTTCAAATTATAGGATTAATTTTAACTTTATGAACCCAATTTGAGATTTTTCCAAATTTAAAACGGAAATGTATACTTTTAATTTTAGACAATCATTTCGAGTCGAATTTTAGTAGCTATCTGTTCGCTCCGGTTCGACTCGTTTACACCCTTAATTAAGACTCTGTGTCCTTGACTTCAAGAGAAGTTGGGACAAGTTCTAACCATTGGTGGAGTTTTCCTACAACAACAATTATCAAGCAAGTATTGGCATGGCTCCATTTGAGGCATTGTATAAAAAAAAGTGTCATTCTCCAGTATGCTGGGATGAGGTGGGTTAAGCAACATTGTTGGGACCGGAGTTGGTACGTATGACTACGGGAAAAATTCAAACGATCCGACAACGTATAATAATCTCACAAGATTGACAAAAGAGTTATGTTGATCTTCATCGAAAAGATGTGGAATTCAAAATTAGAGATCTTGTGTTGTTACGTATTGCTCCATGGAAAGGAGTTATGAGATTTGGAAAAAGAGGAAAGCTCAATCCTCGATTCATTGGCCCATTTTTAATCCTCGATTGAGTAGGAACTGTGGCTTATAGACTCGCCTTACCGCCAAGTATGTCTCGTGTTCATAACATTTTTCACATATATATGTTACGTAAATATGTGAAAGACCTGAACCACATTATTGAATTAGAACCGGAAGAGATAGCAGAAGATTTAATGTATGAAGAGGTATCTGTCAAAATTTTGGATAAGAAGGATCATATTATACACTCCAAGGTTATACCTCAAGTCAAAGTTTTGTGGAGAAACCACGATGTTGAGGAAATGACCTGGGAGTTAGAATGTAAAATGAAGTCAAGGTATCCTCACCTCTTCGACATACCAGTACGCACCCTAATTTCGAGGACGAAATTTCATAAGAATGGGTGGTTGTAAGACCCTAACTTTTATGAATAAAGATTAATTTTTCTCGAAATATATTTTTGAATATTATGGTGTGGATTTGTTATAATTTTATAGTTGTGGGTATTATTTATAAATTTTCCAAAGTAAACAAGTGGCTATATAATATTCGATTGGTCGGAGAATATTCGTTTTAACAGGGAGTATTCGTACGACGGCACAATGTCGTAGTTAGAAAATGACAGAATTATCTTTTTATAAAAATAACGGCAAAAGTTTTACCGTTAAACTGTTGAACTACCCGGTCATAAAAGTACAGTAATACGCGTGGTTGCATAGTAGCACACGGTATTGATTATTGATGCTTACGTGAGAAGTCACTCAATTATACTCAATTATTTCTACAGTAATTGTTGTATCATATCTCTCATATTATTGATTCAATTATTGTCACAGTATCATCTGCATAATATATATTATTATTAAATCAATAATTGAGACGACAAAGTTATTCATATTATTATTTGCAATATTGATAATGTCTAGAAGTTCTGTCAAGGAGAGGTTTGGTCACCTAATTGCGCGCCAATAAGAAGAAATCCTTATCGAAAAGCCCCCTATTTCCTAGGAACAACCTGGTTGTTAAATATTATGAGTTATAATATTAATGATGAATACGTTCGTGTTGATTAAAGATGAAATTGATAGTTCCATTGTGTTGGGATTATTAGTGTTAGTGGAAATCGATATTTATTTCGATAATAATTGATGTCTGGAGGTTATATTAACCAATCGGGTAATTAATTAATCTGATAAATGAGTAATTAATTGCTATTATTTCACATGCTTATAACTATTTGTTCACATGTGTCTACTATTGATTCACATTCGTGTACTATTAGGGGAGGTGGTGCAAGATTGATAATACTTGCATGACTAAATTAAAAATGGAGGTATAGATGAAGGTACTATAATGTAATTAGTTTTTTTACATGATTATACTATTAAGTGATCAAATGAATGAACTATTAATTCACATTATTTACTATTAGGGGAGGTGGTGCAAGTTTAATAATACTTGTAGGATTAAATTAAAAATGAAGAAAAAGAGGAAGGTATTATACTGTAATATTTCGAGCCCCAAAATGTGCAATTATCAAAACTATATTTTCCTATAAATAGAAGCTCATTCTTCTTTCATTCTCACCAATTCACTAAGTCTCACATGCAAGAGCAATTATTATAGAGAGAAATTATAGAGAGAAAGAAGAAGAAAAGAGAAGTCTGCTACTTCACTGTTCCAGTATCCAGTTTCTTTTAAGGTAAAGGGTATTATTTCTTTTGTATTCATGAAGAGAGTTATTTTCTTTCAATTCTCGTCAGGGTTGCTATTCCATTCTTTATTATTCTGTTGGAATAACCTGTATGTGCGGTATATCGCATGCCTGGTGAAGTCTTTTGTTATTCCATTCTTTATTATTCTGTTGGAATAACATGTATGTGCGGTCTATCGCATGCCTGGTGAATTCTTCTATTATTCCATTCTTTATTATTTTGTTAGAATAACATGTTTGTGCGGTCCATCGCATGCATGGTGAATTCTTCTGTTATTCCATTCTTTATTATTCTGTTGGAATAACCTGTCTATGTGGACTACCGCATGCATGGTGAATGATCCTTCGTATTCATTCCTTATTAAATTATGGAAATTATCTGTCTACGTGGATTACCGCAAGGCGGCCAAAAATCTATTTGCAGTTTCATATATTCTATTATACTCAGTTGGTTAAAGTTTTGGCTTCTATACTCCATGAAATTAGTAGAATATCCTGGATATTTGCGCTTCATCCAGTATCTTTTCATGGAAATATTCTTCTGAGCATTCTTGAATTTTACTCCACAAAACAGTATCATGTTGACAATTTGGACGTTATGTTTTATTGAATTCTTATATCATTGTCATCATCCTCATGTTTATAATATGTTGAAAGTCATATGTGGCATGTAGTGCATAGATGGACTTGGTATGATTATGACCATGGATTATTCGGTATAATCATGACCGTAATGTTACAAATGATGTGGTAAAAGTCCTCATTGGCCGTAGTGCATTGATGGACAGTTGTTGGCATGATCATGACCATTGATGAATACACGAATATCCTTGGCCCGTAGTGCATGGAAAATTTGTGGTCGTGATACTAATTAATATCCTTGGCCGTAGTGCAGGGATGATGTGGTTTGTTTATTAAGCTGAGTCTCAGCGATAAAAGTGATGAAAAAACCTTTTAAATCATAGAAGATAGTAGATTTTATTCTCAACTTGACTCTTCTAATGGATTGCTTGTTCTGCTGTAGTTAAACTTGATGTTTGTTATATTTTATCAGTTTAACACTATTGAAGGCTAACGATAAATTATTCTGCATTATCTTAGTCATAATATTTCTTACTGGGCTAGTTGAGCTCACCCTTTCTTTCACTGTTTTCTTCAGGAAATGAGAATATAGCTGGGACGAGTCGGGGAACGGATTGACGGTCCAGATGGTTGTTTTGGTAGTCCTCACTATTCTATAAAATAATGTGACAATAAATGTAATGAGAACTCCATTGAGTGTGGATATTGTCTAGATGACAATATTCTTATTAAAACTCTTAGATTATATTTTGTCGTATTTTACACGACTGTTGTATAATTAAGTTGTATTTGAATTTTGTACCATGTATTTGGCGACTCAAGATGGGTGATGTATACCTATTTTGGGGGCGTCACAGTTGGTATCAAAGCTTAGGGATATGATCCATGGCTAAGATGTAAGACTAGAACTAGGAGGGGAGAGACGGGGAATTCCTTCACTAGTATGACCTACCTAAGTTTATTTGGTATTTAATTGGTCAGTCAGAGTATATGGATAATATGTTGCATGTCAATTAACCCTTGTTTTGTGACAGTATTTGAAAATGACATCTGAGAATGTTGAGAATAGCAATGGAGCACAGGAGACCGTTAAGTCTCCACAGATCAATAATCAGGATAATGTGCATCAAGAATACAACAATCCTCATGCAAACAACAACACTAACCAAATGATAAACGATGTAATGTTTAGAGGCTTTACGCAATTCATGCAACATCAGGCGAGAGCGGCTCCTGTCCAAAATGTAGATGGAAACACTGGAAACTCTCGGACGGTCACCGCTAAATAGTTCAAGGAGCTGGGACCACCGGAGTTTAGTGGAGAGCCAAAACCACTTAAGGCGGAAGCGTGGATAAAGTAGATCACCAAGATATTTGATGTCTTGGGATGCTCCGAGGAGCAAAAGGTTCCCTTTACCACCTTTATATTGTAAGGAGAGGCAGATTATTGGTGGGAATCGGTAAAGAATACCCAACATGCCTAACTGAAGATGTCTTGGGAGAACAATATGACCGTGTTGCAGTACGAAGCTAAGTTTGCCGAGTTGTCCTGGTTTGCGTCTCACTTAGTTGATAATGAGGAGAGAATGACGCGAATGTTTCTAAGAGGTTTGAAACCCGAGATACGTCAATACCTTATCTCTCATAAACTGTGTTTGTATTCAGATGTTGTGAATAGGGCTCAGTTATTGGAGCGCGATAACGAGTCAACCCAACCAAGAGAAAGCAGCCAACAAAATGATAATACCAGTGGTAGCAGTCATCGAAGCGGTGAAAGTAAACGTGGAGGGAATCAACATGCCAGAAATGGTAACCACTTCAGCGGTAATCATGGTTAAGATAATAAGAGTGGACATTTCAAGAAGAGGAGATTCAATAATGATGGAAAGGCGTCAGCACCAGCACCCGTTGTTAAGGAAGGAGAACGACCACATATCATATGCTTCAAATGCGGAGGGGAGGGATACATCAGTCCAAACTGTGCGCAGCAGTCCAAAACGTGTTACAATTGTGGAAGAGAAGGTCAACTAGCTAGATTTTGACGTAGTGGGAAGCCAAGTCCAGTTGGAACGGTGACACCAAATGCCATCCCAGACAAGTCAAAACCAGTAGTTTAAGGGAGAGCGTTTGTCATGACCTTCCAGAAGGCAAGGAACCCGAACGAGGTCATCACGGGTAAGCTTATCATAAACTCTAGCAAAGTATATACCTTATTTGATATCGGTTCTACCCATTCTTTTATTTCTTCTACTTGTGCTCAAAGTTTAAATTTGACTCCGGAGAAATTAGACTTTGACTTATCTGTTGAAACTCCGTTGGGAGAAACCTTCATTACATCCACTGTTTATAAGTCTTGTTTGATTCAAATCGGTAACCGTACGTTACGTGTCGATCTTATCTTCATAAAAATACTTGCATTTGACATGATTCTAGGGATTAATTGATTAACTACTCATTATGCTAAAATTGATTGTTTTCGTAAGGTTGTTAGCTTTCATATTCCTAATCAACCTATTATGAGAATTCAAGCGACCAAACCATTAAAATCAATCACGATCATCTCAAGACATAAAGCTATTCGTTTATTAAAAAATGAATGTCAAGCTTTCTTATCTCATGTCACAGATTTAACTAAAAATACGTCAGATTTGAATGATATTTCTATTGTTAATAAATTTCCTGACGTATTCCCCGAAGATCTTCCTGGCCTACCCCCGGAGCGTGAAATCGATTTTGGTATCGACCTTGAACCTTGTACAAATCCCATTTCCAAAGCCCCATATCGAATGGTTCCTATTGAACTTCAAGAGTTAAAAACCCAACTGCAGGAATTGTTAGACATCGGTTTCATTCGACCTAGTACGCCTCCTTGGGGTGCTCCTTTTCTATTCGTGAAGAAGAAAGATGGAAGTATGCGATTTTGTATTGATTATCGGGAGTTGAACCATGTCACTGTCAAAAATAGATATTTGTTGCCTCGCATTGATGACTTGTTTGGCCCGTTGCAAGACACCAAATTCTTTTCAAAAATCGATCTTCGTTCTGGATATCATCAGTTAAGGATTAGAACCGATGACATTCCAAAGATGACTTTCAGAACTCGATACGGGCATTACGAATTTATAGTCATGTCTTTTGGATTGACTAATGCTCCTACAGCCTTCATGGATATGATGAACCGAGTATTCAAGTAATATTTGGATCACTTTGTGGTCGTCTTTATTGATGACATCCTCATATATTCCAAAAGCCGTGAAGATCATGAGCAACACTTGAGGCCGATACTCTAAAAGCTTCATGAAAATAAGCTTTATGCCAAGTTGAAGAAATACGAGTTCTGGCTTGAGGAAGTAGCATTTCTTGGGCACGTAGTATCAAATCATGGAATATCTATTGACCAGGCAAAGATTGAAGCTATTCAAAGCTGGGAGCAACCTAAATCAGTGACCGAAGTACGTAGCTTTCTCGGCATAGCTGGGTATTATCAGAGATTCATAGAAGGGTTTTCTCGAATTGCTACTCCATTAACTCAGCTGACTCAGAAAGATACAAACTTTGATTGGAGCGAGGAATGTGAGAAGAGTTTTCAAGAACTCAAGAGGAGGCTTATTTCAGCACCTGTTCTGATAATACCATCTGGCTCGGAGGGATTTGTCATCTATAGTGATGCTTCAGGCAAAGGGTTAGGATGTGTTCTCATGCAACATGGAAAAGTCATAGCCTATGCCTCACGACAACTCAAAGAATATGAGAGGAATTATCCTACCCATGATCTAGATTTGGCAGCTGTCGTTTTTGCGCTTAAGATTTGGAGGCATTACATGTATGGAGAGAAGGTGGAGATCTATACTGATTATAAAAGCCTCAAATATTTCTTCACTCAAAAGGAACTCAATAAGCGGCAATGACGATGGCTTGAACTATTGAAATATTAAGATTATACCATTCAATACCATCCTGGAAAAGCGAACGTAATAGCTGACGCATTGAGTAGAAGATCATATGCAGGTACGAATGCGATATTGTCAATGCAAAGGCCCATTTTGTATGACTTACAAAGGATGGATATAGAGTTAAAGACTCCAGTGACCCATGTGATGATGGCGAATATACAAGTAGAACCGACTTTAATCGATAAAGTTAAAGCTGCTCAAGCTACAGACCTGGAGCTGATGCGTATGAGGAAGAAAGTGTAAGAAGGTGCTATGCCAGAAGCAAGAATTGATGAAGAAAGAATACTTCGAGTCAACTCCGGACTTTATGTTCCTAACGACCCTGATTTAAAGTTTAAAATTATGATGAAGGCGCACAAAACACCGTTTTCAATCCATCCAGGGAGTACCAAAATACATCGTGATCTTTTCCATACATTTTGGTGGAGCAATGTGAAGAAAGAGATCGCAGAGTTTATCTCAAGGTATCTAACTTGTCAACGAGTCAAGGCGGAGTATCAAGTGCCAAAAGGTCCATTACAACAACTTGAAATTCTAGAATGGAAGTGGGAGCACATTACCATGGATTTCATTACCGGTCTTCCTAAGGTTTCTCAAGGCATAGATGCGATTTGGGTCATTGTTTATAGATTGACCAAGTCTGCTCATTTCTTACCAATACGAGAAACTTATACACTTGAAAGTCTTGCTAGTATGTACATAAATGAGATCGTAAGATTGCATGGTATGCCAGTATCCATAGTTTCTGATCGAGACCCAAGATTCACTTTAAGATTTTGGGTTAGTTTGCAAAAAGCTATGGGCACGGATTTATGATTTAGTTCGGCATATCATCCTCAAACGGACGGGCAGTCGGAGATGATTATTCAAACTTTTAAAGATCTATTAAGACTAAGGCTGTAAACGAGTCAATACAGCTCGAGCTCGATTCGGGCTTGACTTGAAAAAATACGAGCGAGACTCGGATTCGTTAATAATATGATCCAAATCTGAGCATTAAAATTAGTTCGAATAAAAATATAAGTAGAATCTGAGATAGGTTATACTCGACTCTTTTAAGATTCAAACTACTCGAATTCTTGATTGTGATTCGATACATACTCGGTTAATACATATTCGATTAAATGTTCGATGCATTCTCTTATAATATATACAAATTTAAATCAAATTGGGATAAATAGTTTTTTTTTTGCTTTGTTTTCAATTTTAATTATGATTTTATATTTTTAAAGTGTAATAATAAATATATTTTCTCATTTTTAAATAAAATAACAAATTTAATTTATAATTATATTTATTATAAAACTAGTTATTACATGGAGACTCGAATTCGAGCATGAATTTGAAGCTCGCGAGTAGTTTGAATAAATATTCGAGTCGAGTCAGATCAAATTCGAGTAATAAATATTCGAGTTGAGTCGAATCAGAGTAGGATTTTTCAAATATAATTCGAATTCGAGCCGAATTCGAGTACGAATTTATCATTTCAAGTCGAATTCGAGTAGCTATTTGTTCGCTCTGGTTCGACTCGTTTACACCCTTAATTAAGACTATGTGTCCTTGACTTCAAGGGAAGTTGGGACAAGTTCTTACCATTGGTGGAGTTTTCCTACAACAACAGTTATCAAGCAAGTATTGACATGGCTCCATTTGAGGCGTTGTATGGAAAAAAGTGTCATTCTTCAGTATGCTGGGATGAGGTGGGTGAAGCAACATTGTTGGGACCGGAGTTGGTACGTATGACTACGGAAAAGATTCAAACGATCCGACAACATATAAAAACCTCACAAGATCGACAAAAGAGTTATGCTGATCTTCATCGAAAGGACGTGGAATTCAATATTGGAGATCATGTGTTGTTACGTGTTTCTCCATGGAAAGGAGTTACGAGATTTGAAAAAAAAAAGAGGAAAGCTCAATCCTCGATTCATTGTCCCAATTTTAATCCTCGATCGAGTAGGAACTGTGGCCTACAGACTTACCTTACCGCCAAGTATGTCTCGTGTTCATAATGTTTTTAACATATCTATGTTACGCAAATATGTGAAAGACCCGAACCACATTATTGAATTGGAACCGGACGAGATAGCAGAAGATTTAACGTATGAAGAGGTACCTATTAAAATCTTGGATAAGAAGGATCATATTCTACGCTCCAAGGTTATACCTCAAGTCAAAGTTTTGTGGAGAAACCACGATGTTGAGGAAATGACCTGGGAGTTAGAATCTGAAATGAAGTCAAGGTATTCTCACCTCTTCGACATACCAGTACGCACCCTAATTTCGAGGACGAAATTTCATAAGAAGGAGAGGTTGTAAGACCCCAACTTTTATGAATAAAGATTAATTTTTCTCGAAATATATTTTTGAATATTATGGTGTGGATTTGATATAATATTATAGTTGTGGGTATTATTTACAAATTTTTCAAAATAAGCAAGTGGTTATATAATATTCGATTTGTCGGGGAATATTCGTTTTAACAGGAAATATTCGTATGACAGCACAATCATTGGTTTATCCCACAACGGAATTATTATCGTAGTTAGAAAATGACAGAATTATCTTTTTGTAAAAATAACGGCGAAAGTTTTACCGTTAAACTGTTGAACTACCCGGTGATAAAAGTAAAGTAATACGCATGGTTGCATAGTAGCACACGGTATTGATTATTGATGCTTACGTGAGAAGTCACTCAGTTATACTCAATTATTGCTACAGTAATTGCTGCATCATATCTCTCATATTATTGATTCAATTATTATCACAATATCATCTGCATAATATTTATTATTATTAAATCAATAATTGATATGAAAAGGTTATTCATATTATTATTTGCAATATTGACAATGTCTATAAGTTCTGTCAATGAGAGGTTTGGTCACCTAATTGCGCGCCAATAAGGAGAAATCCTTATCGAAAAGCCCCCTCTTTCTTGGGAACGACCTAGTTATTAAATATTGTGAGTTATAATATTAATGATGAATATGTTCGTGTTGATTAAAGATAAAACTGATAGTTCCATTGTGTTGGGATTATTAGTGTTAGTGGAAATCGATATTTATTTCGATAATAATTGATGTCTGGAGGTTATATTGACCAATCGGGTAATTAATTAGATAAATGAGCAATTAATTGCTATTATTTCACATGCTTATAACTATTTGTTTACATATATGTACTATTGATTCACATTAATGTGCTATTAGGGGAGGTGGTGCAAGATTAATAATACTTGCATGACTAAATTAAAAATGGAGGTATAGATGAAGGTACTATACTGTAATTAGTTTTTTCACATGATTATACTATTAAGTCACATGAATGAACTATTAATTCACATTCATGTGCTATTAGGGGAGGTGGTGCAAGATTGATAATACTTGCATGACTAAATTAAAAATGGAGGTATAGATGAAGGTACTATACTGTAATTAGTTTTTTCACATGATTATACTATTAAGTCACATGAATGAACTATTAATTTACATTATTTACTATTAAGGGAGGTGGTGCAAGTTTGATAATACTTGCAGGACTAAATTAAAAATGAAGAAAAAGAGGAAGGTATTATATTGTAATATTTTGAGCCCCAAAACGTGCAATTATCGAAACTATATTTTCCTATAAATAGAAGCTCATTCTTCTTTCATTCTCACCAATTTACTAAGTCTCACGAGAGCAATTATTATAGAGAGAAATTATAGAGAGAAAGAATAAAAGAAGTCTGCTACCTCACTATTCCAGTATCCAGTTTCTTCTAAGGTAAGGGTATTATTTCTTTCGTATTCATGAAGAGAGTTATTTTCTTTCAATACTCGTAAGGGTTGTTATTTTATTCTTTATTATTCTATTGGAATAACCTGTATGTGCTGTATATCGGATGCCTGGTGAATTCTTTTGTTATTCCATTCTTTATTATTCTGTTGGAATAACCTGTCTGTGCGTTATATTTCATGCCTGGTGAATTCTTCTGTTATTCCATTCTTTATTATTCTGTTGGAATAACCTGTATGTGCGGTATATCGCATGCATTGTGAATTCTTTTGTTATTCCATTATTTATTATTCTGTTGGAATAACCTGTCTATGTGGACTACCGCATGCATGGTGAATGATCCTTCGTATTCATTCCTTATTAAACTGTGAAAATGATTTGTCTACGTGGATTACCGCATGGCAGGCAAAAATCTATTTGCAGTTTCATATATTCTATTATACTCAGTTGGTTAAAGTTTTAGCTTCTATACTCCATGAAATTAGTAGAATATACTGGATATTTGTGCTTCATCCAGTATCTTTTCATAGAAATATTCTTCTAAGCATTCTTGAATTTTACTCCACAAAACAGTATCATGTTAACAATTTGGACGTTATTGATTTCTGGATAAATTAAATTATGAATCTTTAAAAATTTAACCTTGAACTTGTTTTTATTGAATTCTTATATCATTGTCATCAGCCTCATATTTATAATATATTAAAAGTCATATGTGGTCTGTAGTGCATAGATGGACTTGGTATGATTATGATCAGGGATTATTCGGTATAATCATGACCGTAATGTTACAAATGATGTGGTGAAAGTCCTCATTGGCCGTAGTGCATTGATGGACAGTTGTTGGCATGATCATTACCATTGATGAATACACGAATATCATTGGCTCGTAGTGCATGGATAATTTATGGTCGTGATACTAATTAATATCCTTGGTCGTATTGCAGGGATGATGTGGTTTATTTATTAAGCTGAGTCTCAGCGATAAAAGTGATGAAAAACCTTTTAAATCATAGAAGATAATATATTTTATTCTCTACTTGACTCTTCTAATGGATTGCTTGTTCCGCTGCAGTTAAACTTGATGTTTGTTATATTTTATCAGTTTAACACTGTTGAAGGCTAACGGTAAATTATTCTGCATTATCTTAGTCATAATATTTCTTACTGGGCGAGTTGAGTTCACCCTTTCTTTCACTGTTCTCTTCAGGAAATTAGAATATAGCTGGGACGAGTCGGGGAACGGATTGTCGGTCTAGATGGTTGTTTTAGTAGTCCTCACTATTCTATAAAATAGTGTGACAATAAATATAATGAGGACTCTATTGAGTGTGGATATTGTCTAGATGACAATATTCTTATTAAAACTCTTAGTGTGACGCCCCCAAAATAGGTATACATCACCTATTCTGAGTCGCCAAATACATGGTACAGAATACAAATACGACCTTAACTATACAACATGAGCTGTGAGTTTTAATACAAATATTGTCTTCTAGACAGTATTCAAACTCAAAATAAGTCCTCAATACATTTATTATCACACTATTTCATACAATAGTGAGGACTATTAATGCTATCATCTGGACCGTCACTCCATTCCCCGACTATTCCATGCTACGTTCTCATTTCCTTAAGAGAACAATGAAAGCAAAAGGGTGAGCTCAACTAGTCCAGTAAGAAATATTACGACTAAGATAATGCAAAATAAATTATCATTAGCCTTTAACAGTGTTAAACTGATAAAATATAACAAACATCAAGTTTAACTGCAGCGGAACAAGCAATCCATTAGAAGAGTCAAGTAGAGAATAAAATCTACTATCTTTTATGATTTAAAAGGTTTTTCATGACTTTTATCGCAGAGACTCAGCTTAATAAATAATCCACATCATCCCTGCACTATGGCCAAGGATATTCATTAGTATCACAACCACAAATTATCCATGCACTACGGCCAAGGATATTCATGTATTGATCAATGGTCATGATCATGCCAACAACTTTCCATCAATGCACTACAGGCCAATGAGGACTTTTACCACATCATTTGTAACATTACGGTCATGATTATACTGAATAATCCCTGGTCATAATCATATCAAGTCCATCTATGCACTACATACCACAAATGACTTTCAACATAATATAAATATGAGGATGATGACAATGATATAAGATTTCAATAAAAACAAGTTCAAGAATTAATTTATCTACGAACTAATAACGTCCAAATTGTCAACATGATACTGCTTTGTAGAGTAAAATTCAAGAATGCTCAGAAGAATATTTTCATGAAAAGATACTGGATGAAGCGCAAATATCAAGGATATTCCACTAATTTCATGGAGTATAGAAGTCAAAAATTTAACCAACTGAGTATAATAAAGAATGGAATAACAAAAGAAATCACCAGGCATACGATAGACCGCACAGACAGGTTATTCTAATAGAATAATAAATAATTAAACCAGGTCATGCTAAACGCACAGACAGGATATTCTAACAGAATAATAAACAACGGAACCAGGTCATGCGTAAACGCACAGATAGGATGTTCCAACAGAATAATAAATAACGGAACCAGGTCATGCATAACGCACAGACAGGATGTTCTAACAGAATAATAAAGAATGGAGTAATAGAAGAATTTCACCAAGTATAGGGTAGCCCGCGTATACAGGTTATTCCAACAAAAATAATAAAGAATGGAATAACAGAAGTTCTCCTCATGAGTAAGAAAGAAAGAATACCCTTTACGAGTACAATGAATAATATCCCTTACCTTTGAAAGAAAAGTACTGGATATAGGAGTAGTGAAGTAGCAGAATACTTTTCTTCTTTCTCTCTATAATTTCTTTCTCTAGAGTTTCAGTGAATTCATAAGAAATAACGAAGGAATGAGCTTCTATTTATAGGAGAATGGAAGGGGTACTGTTAAGAAACGGAAGCAGCAGTTATTTTTTAAAATTTACGGATGAAACAACACAACTTCACGGTTCCTAAGTATTGGTATTCATTTTCAAGGAGTTGACCAATGAGAAAAATGAACACATGCCAATATAATAGCCTTGACCAATTAGAATGCATCCTAATTTTCAAGTTATCAATAATACTGCATGAGTGGAAAAGTCTGGCCAATTAATGTCTAGGCTTGAAAAAACATCCCACAATCTGCCAAATAAAGCTAGACATTCTTTGAAAATAAGTAAGGGCCCCCCACCCCTAATCAACATCATCAATATATATATATATATATATATATATATATATATATATATATATATATATATCAACAACATTCCACCAAATTCACTCCACCCGTGAATTTGGTTTCCTGCCCCCAGATAACCTAATTATATATATATATATATATATATATATATATATATATATATATATATATATATATATATATATATATATATGATACAAAAATTGAGATAACTTCTCCCGATTATTTTGAAAAATGAGTAGGTAGGGGTTCATAAAATACGAAAAAAATTTACAACAAATACTTCATATAAAAAATCCCCTCAATATTTTTAACAACATTCATCATCATTATTATAATTCAAAATATTAAACGACCAGGTCGTTCCCAGGAAAGAGGGGAATTTCCAATAAGGATTTCTCCCCATTGGCGCGCAATTAAGTTACCAAACCTCTCCTTGACAGAACTTCTAGACATCGTTAATATTGTAAATAATAATATTAATAACTTTGTCATCTCAATTATTGATTTAATAATATATAAAATATCGAAAATAATTGAATTAAATAACGTGAGATACTATGCAGCAATTATTGTAACAATAATTGAACAAAACTGAGTGACTTCTCACGTAAGCATCAATAATTAATACAGTGTGCTACTATGAAACCACGCGTACTACTGTACTTTTAACACCAGGTGTTTTAACAGTTAACGATAAAAACTTCCGCCGTTATTTTCATAAAGTAATTTTGTCATTTTCTCAATCCGACAATAATTCTGTTGTGGGGTCCACAAATGATTGTGTCGTTGTACGAATATTCCCTATTAAAATGAATATTCCCCGACCAATCGAATATTATATAACAACTTGTGTACTTTGCAAAATTTATAAATATTACCCACAACTATAACATTATATCAAATTAATTCCATAATATTCAAAAATGATAATTAAAGAAAATTCATCTTTATTCTTAAAAGTTGGGGTCTTACAACCTCCCCTTCTTATGAAATTTCGCCCTCAAAATTAGGGTACATACCTGGCATGTCGAAGAGGTAAGGATACCTTGATTTCATTTCAGATTCAAACTCCCAAGTCATTTCCTCAACATCGTGGTTTCTCCACAAAACTTTGACTTGAGATATAACTTTTGAGCGTAGAGTATGTTCCTTCTTATCCAAGATTTGAACAGGAACCTCTTCATACGTGAAATCATCCGTTATTTTATCCGGTTCTAACTCAATAATGTGGTTGGGTCTTCCACATATTTACGTAACATGGATATGTAAAAAATGTTATAAACACAAGATATACTTGGTGGTAAAGTGAGTCTATAGGCCACAGTTCCTACTCGATCGAGGATTAAAAATGGGCCGATGAATCGAGGATTGAGCTTTCCTCTCTTTCAAAATCTCGTAACTCTTTTCCATGGAGCAACATGCAACAACACATGATCTCCTATATCGAATTCCACATCCTTTCGATGAAGATCAACATAACTCTTTTGTCGATCTTGTGAGGTTTTTATACGTTGCCGGATCGTTTAAATTTTTTCCGTAGTCATACGTACCAACTCCGGTCCCAATAACGTTGCTTCACCCACCTCATCCCAACATACTAGAGAACGACACTTTCTTCCATACAACGCTTCGAATGGAGCCATGCCAATACTTGCTTGATAACTATTATTGTAGGAAAACTCCACCATGTTGCATGAGAACACATCCCAACCCTTTGCCCAAAGCATCACTGTAGATGACAAATCCCTTCGAGCCAGATAGTATTGTCAGAACAGGTGCTGAAATGAGTCTCATCTTGAGTTCTTGAAAACTCTTCTCAGATTCTTCGCTCCAATCGAACTTTGTATCTTTCTGAGTCAGCTGAATTAATAGAGTAGCGATTCGAGAAAATCCTTCCACGAATCTCCGATAATAACCAGCTAAACCGAGAAAGCTACGTACTTCGGTCACTGATTTAGGTTGCTCCCAACTTTGAATTGATTCAATTTTTACCAGGTCAACAGATATTCCATGACTTGATACTACGTGCCCAAGGAATGCTACTTCCTTAAGCTAGAACTTGCATTTCTTCAACTTGGCAAAAAGCTTGTATTCACGAAGCTTTTGGAGTATCAGCCTCAAGTGTTGCTCATGATCTTTACGGCTTTTGGAATAAATAAGGATGTCATCAATAAAGACGACCACAAAGTGATTCAAATATTCCTTGAATACTCGATTCATCATATCTATGAAGGCAGCAGGAGCAATAGTCAATCCAAAGGACATGACTAGGAATTCATAATGCTCATACCGAGTTCTGAAAGCTGTCTTTGGAATGTCATCGGTTCTAATATTCAATTGGTGATATCCGGAACGAAGATCAATCTTTGAAAAGAATTTGGCTCCTTGTAACTGGTCAAACAGGTCATCAATACGTGGCAATGGGTACCTATTTTTGATGGTGACATGATTCAACTCCCGATAATCAATACAAAGTCGCATACTCCCATCTTACTTCTTCACTAATAGAACAGAAGGACCCCAAGGAGAAGTACTAGGACGAATAAAGCCAATGTCTAACAATTTTTGCAGTTGTGTCTTTAACCCCTGAAGTTCAATAGGAGCCATTCGATATGGGGCTTTGGAAATGGGTTTTGTACCGGGTTTAAGGTCGATACAAAATTCAATTTCACGCTCTGGGGGTAGGCCAGGAAGTTCTTCAGGGAATACGTCAGGGAATTTATTAACAATAGAAATATCATTCAAAACTGACGTATTTTTATTTAGATCCGTGACATGAGCTAAGAAAGATTGACATCCGTTTTTCAATAAACGAATAGCTTTATGGCTTGAGATGACTGTGACCGATTTTAATGGTTTGGTCACTTGAATTCGCATAATAGGTTGATTAGGAATATTAAAGCTAATAACCTTACGAAAATAATCAATTTTAGCATGATGAGTAGTTAACCAATCAATCCTTAGAATCACATCATAGCAAGTATTTTCAATAAAATAAGATCGGCAGGTAATGTGAGGGTACCGATTTGAACCAAACAAGACTTATAAACAGTGGATGTAATGAAGTTTTCTCCCAACAGAGTTTTCACAGATAAGTCAAAGTCTAATTTCTCCGGTGTTAAATTTAAACATTGAGCGCAAGTAGGAGAAATAAAAGAATGGGTAGAACCGGTATCAAATAAGGTATAGACTTTGTAAGAGTTTATGATAAGCTTACCCGTGATGACCTCGTTCGGGTTCCTTGCTTTCTTGGAGGTCACTATAAACGCTCTCCCTTGCACTACTGGCTTTGACTTGTCTGGGATGGTATTTTGTGTCAGCGTTCCAACTGGACTTGTCTTCGGTGCACGACAAAATCGGGCTAGGTGACATTCTCTTCCATAATTATAAAATGCTTTGGATGACATCACGTAGTTTGGACTGATATGTCCCTCCCCTCCGCATTTGAAGCATATGATAGGTGGTCGTTCACCTTCCTTAACCACGGGTGCTGATGCTAACGTCTTTCCATCATTGTTGAATCTCCACTTCTTGAAATGTTCATTCTTATTGTCTTGGCCATGATTACCACCGAAGTGGTTACCAATTCTGGCATGTTGATTCCCTCCACGTTTGTTGTCACCGCTTCGATGACTGCTACCACTAGTATTATCATTTTTCCGGCTACTTTCTCTTGGTTGATTTAACTCGTTATCGTGTTCCAATAACTGAGCCCTATTAACAATATCTGAATACAAACACAGTTTGTGAGAAATTAAGTATTGACGTATCTCGAGTTTCAAACCTCTTAGAAACATCCGCGCCATTCTCTCCATATTATCAACCTAGTGAGACGCAAACCGGGACAACTCAGCAAACTTAGCTTCGTATTGTGACACGGTCATATTGTTTTGCTCCAATTTGATGAACTCTACCTCTTTCATGTGAAGAATACTTTCGGGAAAGTACTTGTCGTTGAATAGTTCCTGGAACTTCTCCCAAGACATCTTCAGTTCGGCAGGTTGAGTACGCTTTACCGATTCCCACCAGTAATCTGCCTCTCCTCGTAACATAAAGGTGGCAAAGGGAACCTTTTGCTCCTCGGAGCATCCCAAGACATCAAATATCTTGGTGAACTACTTTATTCACGCTTCTTGAACTGTTTAGCGGTGACCGTTCGAGAGTTTCCAGTGTTTCCACCTGCATTTTTGATAGGAGCCGCTCTCGCATGATGTTGCATGAATTGCATAAAGCCTCTGAACATTCCGTCATTCATCATTTGGTCAGTGTTGTTGTTTACATGAGGATTGTCGCCTTCCTGATGCACATTATCCTGATTATTGATATGTGGAGACTCAACGGTCTCCTGCGCTCCATTGATATTCTCAACATTCTCGGATGTCATTTTCAGATACTGCCACAAAATAAGGATTAGTTATCATATCACATATTATCCCTATACTCTGACCGACTAATTAAATACCAAATAAACTTAGGTAGGTCATACTAGCGAAGGAATTCCCCGTCTCTCCCCTCCTAGTTCTAGTCCCACATCTTAGCCAGGGATCATATCCCTAAGCTTTGATACCAACTGTGACGCCCCCAAAATAGGTATACATCACCTATTCGGAGTTGCAAAATAAATGGTACATAATACAAATACAACCTTAAATATACAACATGAGCTATGAGTTTTAATACAAATATTGTCTCCTAGACAGTATTCTAACTCAAAATAAGTCCTCAATACATTTATTATCACACTATTTCATAGAATGCGGAGGGGAGGGACACATCAGTCCAAACTGTGCGCCGTGATAAGTGGGTTTTTTACCTACATATTGAATACCAATTCACACGAACTATGCCCATCTCAAGTATATTTTAGTGTGTTTTTAGTACATTTCATGTTATTTTGCATTGCATATACTTAAAACTCCTTTTGGTGAAAAAGTGCAGGAAACGGCCTAATTTGGTGGAATTAGAAGGCACGGGGTGAATGGACGTATGAAGCTAGGCACAAGTTGGGATATACATGGCATGAAGATCAAGTGGAGCAGAAGATTAAGCGTGGATGGACAAAGGAAGGAACAGCGAAACAGATCAGTTGTAGCAGCAGAACCAGGACTTAAAATTGTAGATGCCGCGCGGCAGGACATGCTTGGGGTCGCGCGCCCGCGCGAGCACCTGGCTGGACAACATTACACACTGCAAGTTGCTCGCCCGCGCGAGGAGTACATTGGGGGGAGCGCGCGGTCGCGCGCGATGCTGATTAATGCTGAGCTGTTTATTTTAATTTTCAATTTTAAGGGTTGTAATTGGTTTTAAAAATGATTTCTGACTGGTGTCAGACGCATCATTATTTAGTTTTTACGTATTTTCATTTTCAAAACTAGGGTTTACACTCGAAGAGAGATTCCAACGTAGAGCGAAGCCTAAACTCTACTTTTCTAATTCTTCTTGGGATTCTCTTCAGGAGTGGATATTTATTAACATTTTGCTGGATTTATATGAGGATTTGAACGTTAATAGTGGATTGTAATCAGCAATTAGTTTGATCATTTCTATCTTTCATCTTTCAATTGTTTGTTTATTAGCCATGTTTAGCTTTGATCCCATAATGGCTTTTGGTTCAGTCATGAACTAAACTCCATTATAGGATTCTAACGGATTTTAATATGTAGTTTGGTTGCATGCTTGAATGCTGGACTGTATTACATATCATATGGGATTTCTATTATGATTATTTTGCATGTATGAATGTTTAATCACCATTCACTTTTAGTATTTGTATGGAATTGACAATGAACATGCAAGTATAGATTGTAATCATGATAGTATACGTATATGGGGTTGTTTTATATGGCTTGTGTATTTCGTGAATCAGATAGACATATATTGTTTCACCGTATAAGTTAGAATAAGGGCTTGTGCTTAAATTCAATATAATTGCAATTTCTCATAGACATATAGTGATTTTGGTTATATTGATGATTACATAGAGTCTATCATTTGTGGATGTTGTGTAAGTAGGTCATAGTACATTAAAAAATGGCTATGACTCTTTTAGTGCTCTTGACTACTTTCCTGTGATATGTGAACACGTCTTGCATGATAGTGGTGATTAAATGAAATATTAAATGAAGTTAGGATCCCATTACTTTCAAATTTGATTTATTACATCTTTATTATTGTTTTAGTCGTTATTGGCGATTAGAGTAATTCACCAATCATATTCATTAGTTTGAGCATATAAATATAGTGATTTAATTAATGTATAGTAATTTAAATTAAACAACTTTCCATGTGGGATCGATACTTTACTTTCTCTGTATTACTTGTTGACACATGTATGCTTGCATGAGTTAGAGCTCTTTTGTAGAACTAAAAAAGTGGCAACAAGTTTTTGGCACCGTTGCCGGGGAAAGGCATTTAAATTATTATTAGTATCATTAGTTTTAAGCTATATTGTATGACTTAGACAAATCTATTCTTATCTCATTTCCATTTTTATTTCTGTTTTTGTTTCAGGAACTTGTATAAATTTTTATGCGCACGCGGTCATCCAACCCCGAATTAACACCTGTTCAGGACAACAAAAATAGAAGATGTTGGAAAACGAGTGTTCGTAGAAATTTACAAGCACAGTAAGAAAGTACTACAACTAATATGGCAGCCGAGGTACAAGGAGAAGAGCAAAGAGAGGAGCATAGGGCTCTAAAAGAATTTTCCATGCCCAATATTAATGGATTACAGTCTAGCATCGTCAGACCAGCGATAGCAACCAATACATTAGAGATAAAAATGGGCACTATTCTTATGGTACAAAATTCGGTTATTCCCATTCTCATTGAGGGATAAAGCACGAAGTTGGCTTCATTCTTTGCCAGCAGGATCAATCACTACATGGGAGGACTTAGCACAAAAATTCTTAGCTAAGTTTTTCCTAATGGCTAAGACTGTAAAGATAAGGACAGTTATCTCTTAGTTTGAGCAACAACAGGGCGAGTCCTTATATGAAGCATGGGAGAGATATAAAGAGATGCTGAGAAAGTGTCCACATCACGGTATGCCAAATTAGATGGTGATTGTTGGTTGATTTCGCAATCAATGAATACGCGCAAGTATACATGGTCAACAAGTAATACAGTGATAAGATAGAGTGTCGATCCCACAGAGAATTCTAATCAATAAATCCCAACTACTACTACTATATCAATCCAATTTTATTTAAACAACTATAAATTGTGATTTTCTAAAATAATGAAATTAAATTAAACAATTAAAGAGAGATTACTCTAAAATAAAGCAAATAAATAAAACTAAGATTTGAATGAATGAATTCAGATAAATAAGGATTAAGACTTCAATATCCCCAATTATGAATTATAAATCAATTATCCAATTATCCCAATTATTATGCCTACTGAATTGTTAACACGAATTCTCAAATGTCAACAGCCCTTTTCCAAGTGATCAATTGACTTCTATTTAATCCAGATTTATCTTTCTATATTCGTATGCAAAACAATTGAATTAAACTCCTTCAACTCCAATTCCTTATGTGTTACATGCGGTGAACAGATATTTCCATTCAATTCACAAACCTAATTATTCACCATGCAAATAACTAAGTCACATGTTATCATGCCTAGTTCTAACCCTAGAATTCCTCTTCCAATTCCTTCTAGAGTAACAAGGTAATTATTGGCCAAATAATTAAGCAATAAGCACAAGACAAGATAAACAATTCACTTTGACACAAATAATTGGAATAAATCGAATAACTAATTTATAGACATAAAAGGTTCAATTGAAATCTTAATTAAAGAATCAGTTCGTAACAGAAATAAAAACCAACAATCTTTTGCAAAACATCCTTAAGGAATTACACAAATTGAAAATAAGAAGAAGGAGAAAAACTCTAGAGCCAATCCTTCAATCTTCAAGTAATCCCTTGCTTAGCCTCCAATTGTGGTCGATAGCCTCCTCATTCAATCATAATAGCCTTTATATACTCCAACCACAATCCTTTTTCAACTCAACTTATCAAATAACCTCCTCGTTAATGAAAGTCAAACACCTGGCCAACGCGCGTATCCAGTCAACAAGACTTCCGCCCCAACACCCCGGCGCTGTGGAATGCACTGGCTAGAGCGCCCCGGTGCTGGACTTCGAATTAATTACCAAACTACCATTTATTTGCTCGAATTTCCCAATTTGCCCCTGTAGCTCCCGAATCTACAAAATAACAACTAAACACAATAAAAATGCTTCTAAATAACTTGAGAATGCAATAATTTAAGCCCAAACATATCCGATTTATGGGTATATTACCCAATCATCAAATACCCCCAAACTTAAATCGTTGTATGTCCTCAAGCAACAAGACACAAAAAAATGAAAAACTAACCACCATGCAAATGCAAACTATCTAAACATTCTTAATTCCAGCAATCCAATAGCACACATATATTCATAAGCCGCAAAAAAATCACAAAAACATGTTAATACATCATGTTAAGGCAGTTCAATAATATCCCAACAATTAATGAATCTAAATCTGTTATTACTGATACCGTGAGTGTGTGTTCAACAACTATGCTAACCAATGAAGGACACAAATATGACAGATAATAAATTTCTTAGTAAGCATCATACAGTGTAAATTAGAGAACTCATCAAATACGCTTGATTCGGCTGAAATCAAACAACTACCAAAGTTCAAGGGTCAAAATAGAATAATTATGCTTCTTCTTTTTTTCTTTTTTTTATATATAACGGGGGCTTTTTGCACTTTTCCCGCTTTATTATTACTTTTTTTCGTCATGACTAAGCATTGTCTTATTCTCTTAGGCTTTTCAGTGTTACCTTAACGATCTTTCGACCAATGATTCCCAAGCCATTAAAACCTTAGGGCGCTAGGTGTAGAGACAATCCCTCGGGCTTACTTACTCAAGTAACAAAGGCCACAAAACTAGACAAGCATGCCACGATTTTTTTTATATATATTTTTTTTTAATTTTTTTTAAGCTTATATATTCCAAATATTTTTCCCCCAAACTTGAGTTTATGTCTAAATTCAATCTTCACTAGCTATTCAAATTGTTCCTTCATTTCACTAACATTCATGCTTTAGAAGTCTATTATCTATCCATTTAATACTTCCTTTAGCTAACATGGTCATTTTTTTTAAAACGTGATATCTTTATAATATCAGTGTCAAACATATAAAGATTTCACATATGTCAAGAAAATCATATCACTAACTTCACAATCCTTACTAGACTTGTTCATGCAATTTTAATTTCATCATTGGCCCCAAACATACGTACTATCAAAAGCTGGAATTAACATACAATCCTAAATGCATTATTTAACTAACAATAACAATCCAAATCCATAAACTACTAACAAACTACGACTGTAAGTAAAAATTAACTACCCCCAAACTAATTTAGAGCAATGTCCTCATGCGAAAAATAAAGCAAAATATAACAAAGGACTTCCCTGACGATCTTATTCCTCGGGTGGAGCATCATCATCCTCGCTCATCTCTAGATCGGAAGGGGGGAACACAGGCAGAATAGGAGCAGTGGGGAACTGGCTGAGATTAACACCCAGGAACAGCTGGGTGTTCATGGCATTTTGAGCAGCAAACTGGTCAACCAAGTACTTGTAGATAACATCTTGACGTTCAGACAAACGGGCATTCTGGGATTCAAGGTTGTAAAACCAACCGTCAATTTCACGTTGGACAGCTTCAGGAACCACACCACGATGAGCTGTTGAGGACAGACAATAAGTAGGTAGAGCTTGAGGTGGTGGGGCTTGTGTAGCTTCAACTTGGGGAATTATGAAACCCAATCCCCTAGGGTGGTTTTCCCCACCTGTCCACACTTTATACCTGCTTATCAACTTATGGTCCAAAACTGGCATAGGCGTTTGAATCATCTCATCCGATTTCTATTTGACCACAAACTTAGCACACAAAACGTAAATGAGAGACGGATGGGGTAACCCTCATGTGGTCCCTCCTCGTGATGCTCGGAGAATAGACTGCTAAATAAGGTGGCCAACATCAATTTTTAAGCCTTGAATTATCGAATATAGCAGTACCGCCCTCTCTTTGGTGACATGGCTCACATGTGTGCATGTTATGAGTTTGGCGCAAATAAAGGCATACCACGCCTTCCCATATAAACTGAGGTGAGAATGGGGGAAAGTCATGTTGCCACGTTCATGCACTGTCCATGTGGTGCCCGGTTGATAAAGCTCACGGATTATCTTCTCATAGTCTGAACCTTGACTCAAAAGATTGGCATATTCGTCATTGAGTCCCTCTAATGGCAGTTGATAACAACCATTAATGTCTTCGTCACCAATTTCGACAGTCTTGCCCCTCACAAACACCCTATAGTAGAAGTACTCGGACACGTTGGCGTAGAACTCTTTGACGATGGCAATCACTGCTGGATCGGGTTGTTCGGTGAGGGAGAACCAGTTCCTTTCAGTAATCATCACCGCTATCTCCCCATCCTTGGATTGATCGGGCCGTAAACCACGTTTGGGGACTAATGAGCGTGTGGCCATGCGGTTATAGCGTTCCTGTGCTTCGACGAAGACAAATCGTCGGCTATCAAATTTTGGCGGGGCAGAGGCAGAACCGTAACCTTCGCCGCGTTGACGCTTTGAAGCCATGTAGAAAAGTCTGCAAAACTTCTCATGCACATATATTAGAATTGAGCATTATGTGAATATGTAAAAGCTTACCCACATCACAACCCCCAAACTTCAAAACAAACATATGTGGAGTGTATGGGTGGGGTAAAATGAGACAAAAATTCGCAGGATCGTTAGAATTTGAGCAATTATTCTCATTCTATATTTTCAAAGCATATGTGATCAAAGAAGTGCGCGAGATACCCAAGAGATGTGACGTGTAACAATTATATTGCAAATGACTGCGTACATGTTGGGCATGGGTTATGCAGAACATTTTGGCCATAAATTAAGAGCAAGCAAGCACACTTTCACAAGGGAAATACATGCCTTCACAAGGAAATAGCAATTCAAGTTCATTGAGGCAATACATCAAACACCTAGTATGCTTGATGTAAATCTCTGGATTTTCATACTTAGGAGGCACATCATATACACAACCCATTCATCCACTAGTATCAACATCACCTTCATGACCCAATTCAGAATACAAGTGGTCCATAAGAGTTGATAAATTCGACTAACATGCATAATCGTAAAAGATTGTCATGCTACTAAAAAGAATTTGGGCATCCATGATTAAAGTGAATGCACTGGATACCTTTAATTCGTAGCATGATAGAAGAGGATGGAAGATGAATTTGAGTGTACACATACCTTGTACTTTGAGATAATGAATTAAAATTAGATATGGAGCGGGAGTGCGTAAATTACCAAGTGATGATGCGACTGAGGTATGAGATATGAGATGCAAATACAGAGATAAACTTTAAACGGGTGTATGTGTTGGAGATCGATTAGAATTTAAAAAGGAATGAGAGTTATGGGGAATGAGGAGTCCGTGCAAAAACAAAATGGTTTAACTTCATAACCGATCCCAGCGCCGGGGCGCTGGGTTATACACTGGACAGAGTGTCGGGGCGCTAAGGGTCAGGGGATACAAGAGGCTTTCAGCGCCGGGGAGCTGTAGCATGACTTGTGGGAGCGCCGGAGTGCTGGGCTGTGCTGAAGTTCCTGGAGTCTAGAGCTGGGGCGCTGTAGGTCAATGATGCTTGGGCGCCGGGGAGCTGTGTCTCGACAGACTCTCCTAGAGTCTAGCGCCGGGGTGCTGTGGGCTATATAAGAGTGGGTGTCGGGGCGCTGTGGGCTGGTGACTAGTGACATTGTGGCCTGTTTAGCCCGTGTCGTGCCACTTTGTTCAAGTATTGCTTTAGCTTGCCTCTTATGCACGAGTAAGCAATGAAATAGGCAAGAAGAGTATGAAAGATATTAGTGTACTATAGTATACCATGGAATGTAAGTACTGCAATTGTTAACAAGAAGAAAAATTGAACTGAACAAATATAAGATAAAAGAAATGGGGTTGCCTCCCTAAAACGCTTGGTTTATAGTCGTCAGCCCGACTTTTTGGTGTTGCTCAATTGGTCGCTGGATCGGAGAGGTGTATGGCCGTAGATTGGTGTTCGATAGGCCCACTCCAATAATGCTTAAGTCGTTGACTGTTTACCTTAAATGTTCGCTTTAAATTTGGTTCATCTATTTCGATGTTTCCGTGTGGTGCGACGGAGATGATCACAAACGGCCCGGACCAACGAGATTTCAACTTATCGGGGAATAAACGCAAGCGTGAGTTGAACAGTAATACTTGTTGGCCCGTTTTAAATGTCCGATCCAGAATTTTCTTATCATGCCAGGCTTTAACTTTCTCCTTATAGAGCTTTGCGTTCTCATACGCATTGAACCGGAATTCGTCCATCTCGTTCAGTTGAAGTAATCTTTTCACACATGTTGCTTGTAAATCGAAATTAAGTTTTCGAATAGCCCAATGTGCACTATGTTCTAATTCTACCGAGAGATGACATGCCTTTCTGTAGACCATTCTGTAGGGTGACATGCCTATAGGATTCTTGTAAGCTATTCGATATGCCCATAGGTCATTGTCTAGACTCATTACCCAATCCTTCCGTGATAGATTTACCACCTTCTCCAGGATTCTTTGACTTCCCGATTGGAGACTTTTGCTTGACCATTGGTTTGGGGGTGATACGCAGCTGTAATTTTATGACGAACCCCATACTTTATAAGCAATTTAGTGAACTGCTTATTACAGAAATGAGTTCCCTCATCACTTATTATCACCCTTGGCGTCCCAAATCATGTGAAGATGTTCTTCTTTAAGAATCAGAGGACAGCGTTGGCATCATTCATGGGTAACGCCACGGCTTCTACCCTTTTGGAAACGTAATCGACCGCCAACAGAATGTATTGATTATTAAAGGAGGATGGGAAAGGTCCCATAAAGTCGATTCCCCACACGTCGAATAGTTCAACCTCCAAAATTGTGTTGAGTGGCATTTCATTGCGCTTGGAGATATTACCTACACGTTGGCACCGATCACACTTCAGCACATAGAGGTAAGCGTCTTTGAATAGAGAAGGCCAGAAAAATAGTGATTGTAACACTTTAGATGTTGTTCGATCACCGGAATAATGACCTCCGTAATCTGAGGAGTGACAATGACCTAATATACTGTCCATCTCTTTATGTGGCACACATCTTCTAATCATTTGATCCGCGCAAGCCTTGAACAAGAATGGTTCATCCCAATAATATTGCTTAACATCATCGAGGAACTTCTTTCGTTGTTGGGAGTTCAGATCCGGTGGTAACACCTTAGCAACCATGTAATTTATGTAATCTGCATACCATGGCAATATTGTTGTTACTCGAAGAAGTTGCTCATCAAAAAATTTCTCATTGATCATGACGTTGTCTTTTTGCTGAACTTCTGCATTTTCCAACCGGGAAAGATGATCCGCTACCTGATTCTCGGTACCTTTTCTATCTTGGATCTCCAAATCAAATTCTTGTAGCTACAATACCCACCGTATTAATTATGGTTTGGCATCCTTCTTCTCAATCAGATATTTAATGGCAGAATGATCAGTGTAAACAATTACCTTAGTTCCTATGAGGTATGCTCTGAACTTGTCAAAGGCAAACAAAATTGCAAGTAATTCTTTTTCGGTGGTTGTGTAGTTCAACTGGGCATCCGTTAACGTCTTGCTGGAGTAGTAGATAGTGTGAAAAATTTTGTCGTGCCGTTGTCCCAATACTGCTCCAACTGCGTAATCACTGGCGTTGCACATCAATTCAAACGGTAAAGATCAATCGGGTGCCACAATAATTGGAGCTGACACCAGTTTCTTCTTTAGTACGTCGAAAGCTTCAATGCATGACTGATCCATCTTGAACGATACATCTTTCTCCAAGAGGGAACATAAGGGTTTCGAAATTTTGGAAAAATCTTTAATGAAGCGTCTGTAGAAACCCACATGTCCCAAGAAGCTCCGTATTCCTTTCACAGATGATGGAGGTAGTTTCTCAATCATCTCAATCTTTGCTCTATCCACCTCTAATCCTGATGCAGAAACTTTATGCCCCAGAATAATCCCCTCTTGCACCATAAAGTGACATTTTTCCCAGTTAAGCACCACGTTAGTCTACACGCATCGTTTCAACACTAAAATCATATTTTTTAAACATAAGTCGAAACTATCACCGAACACGGAGAAATCATCCATAAATACCTCCAAATTGTGTTTGACCATATCTGAGAAGATTGCCATCATGCACCGTTGAAAGGTTGCCGGCGCATTACATAAACCAAAAGACATACGTCGGAATGCAAACGTACCATATGGACATGTGAATGTGGTTTTTTCTTTATCTTCTAGAGCTATGGAAATTTGATTATACCCGGAATATCCATCTAGGAGACAGTAAAATTGATGTCCCGCTAACTTGTCCAACAACTGATCAATAAACGGCAAGGGAAAGTGATCCTTGCGTGTGGCTTTATTTAGTTTACGGTAATCCATACATATTCTCCATCCTATAACATTTCTAGTAGGGATGAGCTCATTAGCTTCGTTCTTGACCACCTCCATACCCCCTTTCTTTGGTACACACTGTACAGGACTTACCCATGAATTGTCTGAGATTGGATAAATAATGCCGGCATATGTTGCCTAATTTTTTAATAGCACTTTACCACGCAAGTATACGCGTTCAATTGTAATATTCAGCAAGCAAGGATATCGTTCCCACGAGGAAATAGACTAATATTTATCAATTACTAATTCTAATGCAATTAATCCTATTTTAAACTAAGAAAATTTTGTTTGTGATTTGAAAATTTAAACTTAACAAACTAATAATTAAAATCAAAATTTCACAAGAATAACTGCAGATTTAACAGGTTAAGATTACAACTTCCCTTGGTGTTTCATTCAAACTAACTTACTTCCCATTTAAAATAAATCAATTAATATGAATTGTTATCCAAGAATGCTTTATAAATATTCACGCACTTCTTCCAAAGACACGTGAACTAATCCTCCTAAATCCAATCTTTAAGACGCGGAATTACAAGGAACACCCCAGTTAATCAACTCACTATATTCCTATGTGAATCAAGTTAATTAGGGTTTACGCACAAATTCTTTCAATAGATACAAAAGACACATAGGTATATTCCTATCCTACATGCTAATCATATTAACCCTATTCAGATTATATGAACAGATGTTATCATATCCAGATCTCAATCTATACTCCATCTTCCAATTTCATATAGATTATCACAGTAATTGTTGGCCAAACAATTAATCAATAAGCATAAGATATAATAAACAATTCAATAAAAACCAACTTTCTTTCAATGGGAAGCTTGCAATTTAAACTACATACCAAGTTCCGTTGCAATCTTAATTAAAATTTAGTTCATGATAATAATAAAGAAAAACATCATCCAGATTAATAATCCAAACATCCCAGATAGTTACAAAAGATAAAACTAGAGAAGAGAAGAAGAAACTCTGAATTTGCTCTTAAACTCTCTCTTAGATCTTCAGCCTTTGCAATTCTCCTTCGTGCTTTTCCTCCTTGTTCTCTCTGAAAAATCTCTTGAAAAATTGATTAATTGCTTGCAACATTCGTTCTTCTTGCTTTTCTAGAGTCCTCTCCTATTTGTATTGGTCTCAGCCCTCATTCAGACTCCTCTTTGGCTTCAAAAACCCCCTTGGCAGCAGAAAAACGCAACTTTCTACGCACTAGAGCACCTAGGCGCTCATCATAGGGCATTTTCAAGCGCCTAGGCGCTTGGCCAGGACCACGTAATTATAGAAATGCCACTCAGCTTTAATTTTCATGATTTTTGACCTTTTTCTTCTCCGAAATGACCAATTTGTCCCTCCAGCTCCAACCTACAACAAATAAACACAAAACACATAAAAAGATCCTACAAAACAATTAAATATAACAATAATTAAGTTTAATAATATCGGATTCATAGGTATAAAACCTACTCATCAAATGCCCCCAAACTTAACCAATTGCTTGTCCCCAAGCAACACAACACAATGCAACAGCTAAATATACAATGCAAATGCAGCTATCTAAACGCCTACATTCCAGCAGTCAAACAGAACAAAATCTATTCATCAAGCCTCAGAGAAATCACAATAAACATGCTAGTACATCATATCAAAACAGATTAATAATTTCCTCGTCAATCATCAAATCTTAACCTGTTATTATTGATATAGTGTGTGTGTGCTTAACATCCATGCTAACTGATATGATGCTAAATACAACACATAATAAATCTCTTTAAAGGAATCATACAGTGTAAACTCACAAAATTCACGAACAAGCTAAAACCAACTAAAGACAAATATCCACCAAAATTTAAGAGTCTAATCCGGGATACTTATGCTTTATTGTGCTTTACGGGGGCTTTTTGCTCTTTTCCCGTTTTATTGTTGTTTTTTTTTAACCATGACTGTGCAATGTCTCATTCCATTAGGCTAACAGTGTCACCCCTTAACGAGCTTTCGACCAACGACTCCCAGACCATATAAAACCTTAGGGCGCTAGGTTTTAAGATCCCCCTTCGGGCGTACTTGCTCAAGTAACAAAGGCCCCGAAACAAAACTAGCCACGGTATTTTATTTTTTTTTAAGCTTATATATCCCAAATTTTTTTCCCAAACTTAAGTTTTTATCTAAATTCAGTCATCTTCGCCTATTCATGTTTTTCATTCATTCAAACTAGCATTATCCTCTAGAAGTCCATTATGTGTCAATTTAAACTCAATCAGTCAACATAGTTATTTTTACTGTGCTATCCTTATTATATCAGTTTCAAACAGGTACAGATTCAAATCATGACAAGAAATCACATCAAAGTCTTAACAGACAATACTATACTTGTCTACTCAATTCCAAACTCATCACTGGCCAAAACAGACTTAAACTATCTAACGGCTGGAAACATGCAAAAACTACAATTTTGTTTTTTTTTTAAATGAATGCAAACTACATGAAAAACTATTAACTAAATACTATATGAATGTACTAGATGAATAATACAAGCATGAACTGGAGCTGGACAATTACACCCCCAAACTTAATCAATACAATGTCCTCATTGTATATAAGAAACAAAAATTAAGAAATTAAGCACTGAGGACTTCCCTGAAAGAAAGAAGCTTTATTCCTCGTCAGAATCCTCTTCCTCTTCTTCTTCTTCTTCATCTGGGGGGTACGCAGACAATGGTGGAAATTGGTAGGGAGCGGTACCTGGATTCATGCGGGCAAACATTTCAAGGAATGCGGCACTAAAATTCTGATACACCTCCGTTTGCCGCTGAGCTAAACTATCCTGATTTCTTTCCATTCGGTCAAAACCTTCCTGAACTCGAGTGGCCACCATGTCGATCCTTCTAGTTTGATTTCTCAAATCTCGACGGATATCTTCATAAAAATTAGGTGGTTGCTCAGAACTTCCAGCTGCAGGAGGATTGTTGTGTAATTGTTGAATAGGCTCTGCTGCAGGCTCGGGAGGAGCAATAATGAATCCTAACCCTCTCGGGTGTGGTATACCCCCACCCCATACCTTGTACTTCTTAATAAGCGAGTGGTCAATTGCGGCTAAAGGAGGCTGTGTAGCTTCCTCGGCATCCCATTTTACTCCAGCTTGTTGGCATAGTCCTGTGATCAAAGATGGGTGTGGTAATCCACCTGAGGTCCCTCCTCGAATTGCTTTGTCAATGGAATCATGAATAACTTGGCCCACATCTATAATTTTTTCTGATGCAATGCAGAAAAGCAGTGCTGCCCTTTGATTTACAACATCACTCATATGCCTACATGGCATCATCTTGGCACAAATAAAGGCATGCCATGCTTTCCCATAACTGCTTAGTTTGGATGCGGGGAACAACACAGCTTCTTGTTGATCTGTTAATTTCCATGTTGTTCCAGGTACACACAAGGCTTGAATGATCTCACTGTAGTCTAGCTCGTGTTGTAAATATTGCATGTATCCATTATTGGGTATCGTGTTCAAGCCTTAATAAGCATTTATTGACCCAAAACTGACCTCCACAGATTTACCTCGAACCCAAATTACGTTACCAACATGATCTATTGCATTGGCGTAGAATTCCTTAACAATCTTAACAACAGATGCATCCGGTTGGGCTGTAAAGTTCACCCATCTTCTACTCCCAATCATTTGTAATAATTCCCCATCTTCTATCTCGGGCAATAATCCACGCTCGGGAATTAGTGCTTTATTAGAAAGTACATTGTAATATCTGTCGGACGCTTTAACACTTGTAAATCTCTTTTTGTCATACTTTTGCGAAGTGCCCGAAGTCTCTCCTCTTTGTCTCTTAGTAGCCATAGTCTTATGGACTAAGTTTTTGACAACCCAAATGATACTCAATGACTTAGGAGAGCCAAAATCCTCTTTGTGACAAACTATCGAACACTTGGTGTGCACAGATTTGGAACACTATTGGTAGGCACTCCCCCCAAACTTAATTTTCACCAATTTTTCCAATTATTAAGCCCACAATACTTCCAAGGCAATACAAGTAATAATTGAGAGTACCCACACCCAATTGAGCCAACACAATGATATAAACTAACTTCAAAGTACTAACATAGCTATTATCCAAGTGAATCCAAATAATTTGCGATACAATCTTGTGTACTTACTTGGGTATAGCCAAATATGATGTTCAATCAAGGTTGGATGAGCAATTTGAGCTTTGAACCCTTACTTTAGATAGATGTGGCTTGAATGCAAGTTGAATCCCGAATTGGTGAAGAAGGATGACAATATGGAACTTAGTTGCCTTGGTTTGGGTAGAGATTTAGTGATTGATTAGGATTTGGAAGAGAAAGATTGGTTATTTAGGCTAGATTAGATGAGGGTTTAGAGTTGTGGTGGGTTAGAAATGGAGTAGGAGAGTAAGAGAGTGTTTGATTTGGAATGGGAGAAGTGTAGCCCGAATTGGGGCTTTTATTATTATTTTTTTTGTATTAGAACGCCTAGGCGCTGGTTTGTGTGATGTGTGGACCGCCTAGGCGGTGGCTTGCAGAATGGCTTGGACGTGTGGAGCGCCTAGGCGCTTGGTTTGTGCTTGGCTGGAGCGCCTAGGCGCTTGGTCATGAGCACATGTACTGACTTTGAGCGCCTAGGCGCTTGATTTGGCTTGAAGAGGAGCGCCTAGGCACTTGGGCTGCATTATGTTTCTGACTTGGAGCGCCTAGGCGCTTGGTCTAGGCTTGTATGGAGCGCCTAGGCGCTTGCTCCTTTTTCCAACATTTTCTGCTCCGACGTCCTTTGAGAAAATAGCTATAACGTCTTCGTCCGAACTCCGATTTAGATGATTCAAGATGTTCTGGAAAGAGGAAAAGTAGATCTACAACTTTCATTCTTGAAGTTTCGTGAAATAATATCCGGAGCTATAGTCAAATTGGCTCTGAAGTGACTTCTGTGTAAATGGCAAGCTGAAAACGCAAATCTAGCCACCCTAAACGTCGATCCATGTAACTTTTGTCCCAAACCTCGTCAAATACCCCCAATCCTTTACTTGTCCTCCTTTCCTACAATAAACTGAATATCTGTTAGAGAACAAGGGAAGCAACAAATCCTAAACTAGCAAAGTTTAACCACTAAATAAACTAACAGTAAAGTAAATTAATAAGAGTAAAAATATCAAATAACAATAAAACTTCCTAGGTTGCCTCCCAGTTAGCGCTTGGTTTATAGTCTTCAGCCTGACTTTCTCCTCTGTTCTAATCAGTAACGTTGACCGATGTCTTTTCACGATCAACACAACCCCCATAGTAGTGCTTCAATCTTTGACCGTTTACTTTAAAATTACGTTTTGAATACGGGTCTTCCACTTCTACAGCTCCATGAGGATAGACTTTTGTAATTATAAATGGCCCAGACCAACGAGATTTCAACTTTCCAGGAAACAGTTTAAGCCTTGAATTGTATAATAACACTGTTTGACCTGCTTCAAACTTTCTTTCCAAAATTTTCTCATCATGCCACCTCTTGATCTTTTCTTTATATAACTTCGCGTTCTCATACGATTGGAGTCTGAATTCATCCATTTGATTCAATTATAAAAGGCGCTTCTCCCCCGCGGCAGATATATCAAAATTTAACTTCCGAATTGCCCAATAAGCACTGTGTTCGAGTTCAACTGGAAGATGGCATGCCTTCCCATAAACTAACCTGTATGGAGACATTCCTATCGGAGTTTTGTAAGCTGTACGGTATGCCCATAAAGCATCGTCCAACTTGCTAGACCAATCTTTCCGACTAGGATTTACTATCTTCTCGAGGATTCGTTTCACTTCTCGGTTAGATACCTCGGCTTGACCACTTGTTTGTGGATGGTAAGCAGTAGCTATCCTATGAGTGACTCCGTACTTAGCGAGGATAGCTGAAAACTGCTTATTACAGAAATGCGTTCCTTCATCACTAATGATTGCGCGAGGAGTGCCAAATCTAGAGAAAATGTTCTTTCGAATGAACTTAATCAAAACCTTCGCATCATTGGTGGGCGATGCTATAGCTTCTACCCACTTCGAAACGTAGTCCACCGCTAGAAGTATATAGGAGTTACAGAAAGATGGTGGAAATGGTCCCATGTAGTCAATTCCCCAAACATCAAACAATTCGACTTCCAGGATCATATTAAGTGGCATCTCGTGTCGCTTTGATATATTACCAACTCTTTGGTATCTGTCACATTTTAACGAAAACACACGGGCATCTTTGAAGAGTGTTGGCCAGAAAAATCCACATTGAAGCACTTTAGCTACCGTTCTTTCTCCCCCAAAATGTCCACCATAGTCAGATGCATGACATTGGTATAGAATACTCTCCATTTCAACTTTCGGGATGCACCTTCTTATTACTTGATCGCCACATTGTTTAAATAAGAATGGCTCATCCCATAAATATTGTTTCACATCATGGAGAAATTTCTTCTTCTGCTGGCTTGTCAAATCAGGTGGAAACATCTTACTGACAATGAAATTTACATAATCTGCATACCATGGTGTATCCATCCTTACCGCAAATAGCTGATCATCCGGAAAAAATTCGTTGATCACAGTTGTGTCATTTTTCTTTAGTTCTGAATTCTCTAATCGTGATAAATGATCAGCAACCTGATTTTCTGTTCCTTTTCTGTCCCGGATCTCCAAGTCAAACTCTTGTAGCAATAATACCCATCTAATTAATCTCGGCTTTGCGTCTTTCTTTGTTATTAAGTACTTAATTGCCGAATGATCTGTAAACACAATCACCTTTGTTCCAATCAAATATGAACGAATTTTATCAAATGCATAAACAACTGCTAATAGCTCCTTCTCGGTAGTGGTATAATTCAGTTGAGCATCCGTCAATGTCTTACTAGCATAGTATATAGCGTGAAAAATTTTATCTTTTCGTTGGCCAAGAACTGCACCAATCGCAAAGTCGCTAGCATCACACATTAATTCGAACGGGATATTCCAATCTGGTGCTATGATTACAGGTGCGGTAACTAATTTCTTCTTTAACACATCAAAAGCTTCTAGGCATGCTTGATCAAAGTTGAATGGGACATCCTTCTCCAAAAGATTGCAAAGTGGTTTTGTGATTTTGGAGAAGTCTTTTATAAATCGTCTATAGAAACCAGCGTGTCCCAAAAAACTTCGAATACCCTTTACAGAAATTGGTGGTGGCAGGTTGTCAATGGTTTCGATTTTAGCTCTATCAACCTCAATTCCTTTTGATGATACTTGGTGACCCAAGATTATCCCCTCTTGCACCATAAAATGACATTTCTCCCAGTTTAAAACCAAATTCGTTTCCATACAACGTTTGAGCACGAGAGTGAGATTTTCCAAACAATAATCAAATGAATCCCCAAAAACTGAAAAATCATCCATAAATACCTCAAGATTTTGTTCAACCATATCAAAAAAATAGCCATCATACACCGTTGAAACGTTACTGGTGCATTACATAACCCAAAGGACATTCTGCGAAAAGCAAAGGTGCCATATGGGCATGTGAATGTTATTTTCTCCTGATCCTCGGGTGCAATGGCAATCTGGTTATAGCCTGAGTATCCATCCAAGAGGCAATAATACTCGTGCCCTGCAAGCCTGTCCAACATCTGATCTATGAATGGTAGAGGAAAATGGTCCTTACGAGTGGCCTTATTCAACTTTCTGTAATCCATACACACCCGCCAACCAGTAACTGTTCGCGTTGGGATCAATTCATTCTGCTCATTCGCAACTACTGTCATTCCCCCTTTCTTTGGTACGCATTGAACCGGACTTACCCATGAGCTATCTGAGATAGGGTAGATAATTCCCGCATCCAACCATTTAATGATCTCCTTTTTAACGACTTCCTTCATGATGGGATTGAGTCTTCGTTGTTGTTCAATAGTCGGTTTCGCTTCGTCTTCCAACAAGATCTTGTGCATACAAATTAATGGGCTTATTCCCTTGATATCTGCAATAGTCCATCCAAGAGCAGTCTTGTATTGTCGAAGTACCCTTAGTAACTTTTCTTCTTGAACCTTGTCAAGTGATGCAGAAATAATGACTGGCAAGGAAGAAGAAGAACCAAGGTAGGTGTACCGGAGGTGGTTAGGCAATGGCTTAAGTTCCAAGGTAGGCGGTTCTTCTACGAATGATGTCACCTTTTCATCTAGCTTTCCCCGATAATCCAGAGTTTCAAATTTTTGTAGACATCGTGTGAACTTTGGAGTTGAATCTAACATTTGGACCCATTCTATCACCGTTGAATCATCAAATAAATTTTCACTAACCAATGCGGTTTCAAGAGGGTTTTCATTCACAGATTCACTAAATACCTCTTCAGTTGCTTCTTCAATTAGATCAATTCTTAAACACTCTTCCTCTTCCTTCGGAAATTTCATAGCCTTGAAAACATTAAAAGTTACTTCTTCATCTTGAACTCTCATTGTTAACTCTCCCTTTTGTACATCAATTAATGTCCTTCCAGTGGCTAAAAACGGTCTTCCAAGGA
This sequence comes from Panax japonicus, assembly GCA_020205505.1. Taxonomy (NCBI): domain Eukaryota; kingdom Viridiplantae; phylum Streptophyta; class Magnoliopsida; order Apiales; family Araliaceae; genus Panax; species Panax japonicus. Next base: position 27,612,243 of record CM035094.1, on the reverse strand, counting down.
TAATGGGTATGTCTTTATCCTCTTCGTAGTCCAACACAATGAAGTCAGTTGGAAATATGAATTTGTCCACCTTCACTAATATGTCTTCCACAATGCCCCTAGGGTATGTCACTGATCTATCTGCAAGCTGTAGAGAGATATTTGTTGGCTTTGGCTCTGGTAATCCCAACTGAGTGTAGATCGAAAGTGGCATCAAGTTAATACTTGCCCCCAAATCACACAAACATCTGTTAAAGAACTGGGGCCCAATCGTGCACGGTATTGTAAAGCTACCCGGATCCTTCAACTTCGGTGGTAACTTTCTTTGCAGAATTGCGCTACATTCTTCTGTTAATGCTACTGTTTCGAACTCCCCTAGCTTCCTCTTTCTTGCTAAAATATCTTTCATTAATTTTGCATAACTAGGCATTTGTTCTAAAGCATCTGCGAATGGAATGTTGATTTGCAGCTTTTTGAACACTTCTAAAAATTTTGAAAATTGTCTATCTAATTTCTGCTTTTGAAATCTTTGAGGAAACGGCACAGGTGGTACAACTGTTGTTTGCTTATCTTCTTGTTGTTTTGTCACAACTTTTTCCCTAGATTTACGTTCTGAATTTCCACTTTCTTGTTCACCATCCTCAGCAGAAATTATTTTCTTGTGTCCATCCAAATCTGTAGTCAACTCCTTCCCGCTTCTGAGTGTAACTGCCTTACAGTGCTCATTTCCATCATTCCTTGGATTTTTTTCCGTATCACTAGGTAAAGAACCTGGAGTTCTAGTATTCAAAGCATTAGCCATTTGCCCCATTTGGTTCTCAAGATTCTTGATTGCTGCTGATTGGTTTTTCGTTGTGGCTTCAAACTGAGTTGCCAATCTTGCCAACAATTCTTCCATTTGTGATAACTTATCAGGTTGATGAGGTTGTGGGTGTTGTTGAGTTTGTTGATGTGGCTGAAATCCAGGTGGATATGTTTGCATTGGAGCATGGGCTTGAGCATGTGACTGATTATTACTCCAAGAAAAATTCGGGTGATTTCTCACTCCTGAATTGTAGTTATTTGAATAACTGCCCTGCTGCCTGTTATAATTGGAAACAAAATGGATTAACTTAGGATTTATTGCATCCTCCGACACATTATTGTACTTGAAAGTATCGCAGATTTCTATAAAGCTGACTATATGATCGTTCGGATCATCGTTTGGTAACCCTCCAAACTGACATGAATTTTGAATCATCTGTATTGTCCCCGATTTTATCTCAAAACTTGTAGCAGTAATAGCAGGTCTCGTAATACTCGACTGAATTTCAGTAACCCGCGGTGTAGCATAATCCCGCAGTGCTTTTTGCTCTTCTTCAGCCATAGTATCTTCCTTATCAAGTGCTTCTTTGGTTTCTTTAACCCACTTACGCAACCGCTGAAATCTTTTCTCGATGTCGTCCTCGTGAGGCAATAAATCTGGCTTCTTCGATCGCGTTTGCATACACTAGTCAAGAACACCTGAATAGAATAGAACAGAAAAAGTTTAAATTAAGATTAACGCTATAAAAATTAATAATGACAAAATATTAAACTAATACCCCCGGCAACGGCGCCAAAAACTTGTTGCCTAAATTTTTAATAGAACTTTACCACGCAAGTATACGCGTTCAATTGTAATATTCAGCAAGCAAGGATATCGTTCCCACGAGGAAATAGACTAATATTTATCAATTACTAATTCTAATGCAATTAATCCTATTTTAAACTAAGAAAATTTTGTTTGTGATTTGAAAATTTAAACTTAACAAACTAATAATTAAAATCAAATTTCACAAGAATAACTGCAGATTTAACAGGTTAAGATTACAACTTCCCTTGGTGTTTCATTCAAACTAACTTACTTCTCATTTAAAATAAATCAATTAATATGAATTGTTATCCAAGAATGCTTTATAAATATTCACGCACTTCTTCCAAAGACACGTGAACAAATCCTCCTAAATCCAATCTTTAAGACGCGGAATTACAAGGAACACCCCAGTTAATCAACTCACTATATTCCTATGTGAATCAAGTTAATTAGGGTTTACGCACAAATTCTTTCAATAGATACAAAAGACACATAGGTATATTCTTATCCTACATGCTAATCATATTAACCCTATTCAGATTATATGAACAGATGTTATCATATCCAGATCTCAATCTATACTCCATCTTCCAATTTCATATAGATTATCACAGTAATTGTTGGCCAAACAATTAATCAATAAGCATAAGATATAATAAACAATTCAATAAAAACCAACTTTCTTTCAATGGGAAGCTTGCAATTTAAACTACATACCAAGTTCCGTTGCAATCTTAATTAAAATTTAGTTCATGATAATAATAAAGAAAAACATCATCCAGATTAATAATCCAAACATCCCAGATAGTTACAAAAGATAAAACTAGAGAAGAGAAGAAGAAACTCTGAATTTGCTCTTAAACTCTCTCTTAGATCTTCAGCATTTGCAATTCTCCTTCGTGTTTTTCCTCCTTGTTCTCTCTGAAAAATCTCTTGAAAAATTGATTGATTGCTTGCAACATTCGTTCTTCTTGCTTTTCTAGAGTCCTCTCCTATTGTATTGGTCTCAGCCCTCATTCAGACTCCTCTTTGGCTTTAAAAACCCCCTTGGCAGCAGAAAAACGCAACTTTCTACGCACTAGAGCGCCTAGGCGCTCATCATAGGGCATTTTCAAGCGCCTAGGCGCTTGGCCAGGACCGCGTAATTACAGAAATGCCACTCAGCTTTAATTTTCATGATTTTTGACCTTTTTCTTCTCCGAAATGACCAATTTGTCCCTCCAGCTCCAACCTACAACAAATAAACACAAAACACATAAAAAGATCCTACAAAACAATTAAATATAACAATAATTAAGTTTAATAATATCGGATTCATAGGTATAAAACCTACTCATCAGCATCCAACCACTTTATGATTTCTTTTTTAACTACATCCTTCAAAATGGGGTTTAGCCTTCTTTGTTTCTCAATGGTTGATCTCTCCCCCTCTTCTAGTAAAATTTTGTGCATACAGAAGGACGGACTTATACCTCGAATATCTGATATGGTCCATCCGATTGCTGTTTTGAACTCTCACAATACCTTTAGCAGTTTCTCTTTTTACGTGTCCATTAACTCTGATAAAACAATGACAGTTAGGGCAGAATCTTTTCCTAAATAAGTATACTGTAGATGAGATGGTAGCGATTTTAATTCCAACATCGGTGGCTCTTCTATTGAGGTTTTGAACTTTTTACCTTCCGTTTCGGGCCTTTCAAGGGTGTCGAATGGTTGATTGCTTTTTCGGAAAAAATATGATGTATCTAGCCATTTGACATGCTCAATGTCCTCTTCAATACTTTAGTCATCTATCCCAAACAACATGGATTCTATCGAGTCCTCTGAGTAATTTCCACAGAACTTGTGATTAACTAATTCATCCATTATATCCACTCGCAAACACTCACCTTTTTCTTTCGGATAAGACATTGACTTAAATACATTAAAAGTGACATATTGATCTTCAACTCGCATCGTTAATTTACATTTCTGTACGTCAATCAATGTTCTCCCCGTTGCTAAGAATGGTCGCCCGAGAATGATGGGAATTTCCTTTTTTGCTTCAAAATCCAGAATAACGAAATCTGCTGGGAATATGAATTTATCCACCTATACTAATACGTCTTCAACAATACCTCGTGGATATGTAACTGATCGATCCGCCAACAGCAAACTGATATTTGTCGATTTTGGTGCCTTAAGTCCAAACTGACTGTAGACGGATAATGGCATCAAATTTATACTGGCCCTCAAATCACACAATGCTCTCCCTGAAAACTGGTTACCAATGTCGCACGGAATGGTAAAACTACCTGGGTCTTTTAACTTCGGAGGTAACTTGTTCTGGATAATTACGTTGCATTCTTTGGTTAGCGCAACTGTTTCAAAATCACCCAATTTCCTTTTCTTCGACAACACATCCTTCATGAACTTAGCGTAGCTCGGCATTTATTCTAAAGCTTTGGCAAATGGGATGTTGATATGTAGTTTTTTGAAAATATCCAAAAATCTTGAAAACTGCTTATCTAACTAGGATTTCTAAAACCTCTGCGGATACGGTATGGGAGGCATTGTGATAGTCGGATCCGGTGCTTTCTACTCTACGGTCTCATCTTGATGTTTTCCGGTTTCCACAACTTCTTCTGTTTCATCTCTTGCGTTGTCCCTCTTTTCCTTATCCTTAACTGTCTCCTGTAAATCCTTCCCACTGCGTAAAGTTACAGCCTTGCAATGCTCGTTTCTGCCCGAATTTATCTCTGTATCACTAGGGAGTGTTCCATGTGGACGGTCATTCAATGCATGTGCTATATGACCCAATTGATTTTCCAGATTCTTTATCGACGCACCTTGGCTTTTCACATTCATATCTAATTGATTCAATAGCTTATCGTGTTCCTCATTCTTTTTATCAGTAGCTCTAATGAATTTTTCCAAGGCTTCCTCCCAACCTGATTTCTTCTCTGGCTGTTGTTGAGTCTGATTTTAAAATCCGAATGTGTTTTGTTGTCTAGGTGCTTGAGCTTGAGCTTGATTGTTACTGCATGAAAACCCCGGATGATTTCTCTAACCTGGATTATATGCATTTTGAGTCGGATACGGTTGAGTTGATCGATTATAGCTCCCTATGAACTGAGCTGATTCAGAATTTATGGCATATTGCTCCGTAGCATGACCCCCGGCATATAATTCACAAACCATTGCTACCTGTTGTGTGGATGGTGAACTCTATGTTTCCATTTTTTTTTAGCTATTGTGGCCACTTGTGCTGCTAATGTTGTCATAGGATCCACTTCAAACTTTCCCGGTGTTTTCGGAGGGTTCGACCTAGTCATGGGCCACTGATAGTTGTTGTTGGCCATCGTCTCTAACAGCTGATATGCCTCATCAAAATTCTTAGACATGATTGCTCCCCCTGATGCATCAATACTGGCTCTAGTGGTCGCATGCAACCCGTCACAGAATATCCCCAACTGCATCCACTGTGAAATTCCGTGATGTGGGCACTTACGGAGCATATCCTTAAAACTTTCCCACGCCTCATATAACGATTTTGAGTCAAACTGTGCAAAGGTGTGAATATCGTTCCATAGTTTTGCCGACTTCGCTGGTGGGAAAAACTTAGCTAGAAATGTTTGAGCTAAGTCGTCCCACGCTGTGATTGAACCAGGAGGCAAAGAATGTAACCAACTTTGAGCTTTATCTTCCAATGTAAATGGGAACATCCTCAACCTCATAGCATCCTCCGACACATTATTAAACTTGAAGGTGTCGCAAACTTCCAAGAAACTCAAGATGTGCTCATTAGGATCATCTAGTGAACTACCCCCAAACTGGCATGTATTCTGAAGCATCTAGATTGTTCCCGGTTTTATCTTTAAATTGTTCACATTAATTGACGGCCTCCTAATACTCGATTGTATATCTTTGACATTCGGCATGGCATAATCCCTAAGTGATTTCTGTTCGTTCCCTGCCATGTTCACGGGTATTTTCTGTTCCGCCAGTTTTTCTTCCTCAGGTGACACTGCACTAGTCAACTGTAATTTTTGGAACTTCCTTTCGATGTCGTCTGTATAAGGAAAAAGTTCATTTTTAGCCCTTGATCTAGTGAGCAAACACTCACAAAGAATTCCTGCCAATTCAAGAAGCAAAATAAATAAATAACGTTTAAATTAAGACCAACTTGATTACAACTAATATGGAATTAATATTAATAAAGAAGTCCCCGGCAGCTGCGCCAAAAACTTGTTGGTTGATTTTGCAATCAATTAATACGTACAAGTATACACGGTCAACAAGTAATAGAGTGATAAGATAGAGTGTCGATCCCACAGAGAATTCTAATCAATAAATCCCAACTACTAGTACTATATCAATCCAATTTTATTTAAACAACTATAAATTATGATTTTCTAAAATAATGAAACTAAATTAAACAATTAAAGAGAGATTACTCTAAAATAAAGCAAATAAATAAAACTAAGATTTGAATGAATGAATTCAGATAAATAAGGATTAAGACTTCAATATCTCCAATTATGAAATCCCAATTATTATGCCTACTGAATTGTTAACAGGAATTGTCAAATGTAAACAGCCCTTTTCCAAGTGATCAATTGACTTCTATTTAATCTAGATTTATCTTGCTATATAACTATGCAAAACAATTGATTTAAACTTCTTCAACTCCAATTCCTTATGCATTACATGCGGTGAACATATATTTCCATTCAATTCACAAACCTAATTATTCACCATGCAAATAACTAAGTTACATGTTATCATGCCTAGTTCTAACCCTAGAATTCCTCTTTCAATTCCTTCTAGAGTAACAAAGTACTTATTGGCCAAATAATTAAGCAATAAGCACAAGAAAAGATAAACAATTCACTTTGATACAAATAATTGGAATAAATCGAATAACTAATTTATAGACATAAAAGGTTCAATTGAAATCTTAATTAAAGAATTAGTTCATAACAGAAATAAAAACCAATCTTTTGCAAAACATCCTTAAAGAATTACACAAATTGAAAATAAGGAGAAGGAGAAAAACTCTAGAGCCAATCCTTCAATCTTCAAGTAATCCCTTGCTTAGCCTCCAATTGTGGTTGATACCCTCCTCATTCAATCACAATAACCTTTATATACTCCAACCATAATCCTTTTTCAACTCAACTTATCAAATAACCTCCTCTTTAATGCAAGTCAAACACCTGGCCAACGCACGTATCCGGTTAACAAGACTTTCACCCCGGCACCCCGGCGTTGTGGAATGCACTGGCTATAGCGCCCTGGCGCTGGACTTCGAATTAATTACCAAACTGCCCTTTATTTGCTCAAATTTCCTAATTTGCCCCTTTAGCTCCCGAATCTGTAAAATAACAACTAAACACAATAAAAATGCTTTTAAATAACTTGAGAATGCAATAATTTAAGCCCAAACATATCCAATTTATGGGTATATTACCCAATCATCAGTGATCAACACATTTTATAATGGATTGGGATGGCAGTCGAGTTCAATTGTAGATGCAGCTGCAGGAGGGGCATTATGGGCAAAAAGCTATGAGGAAGCCTATAACCTTATCGAGACAATGGCATCAAACAATTTTCAGAATCCTACGTCTCGAATGCCACAGCCCAAGGTTACAGGTGTGTTGGAAGTAGATGTTATCACACAATTGTTAGCACAGATGGCAGCCATGGCGAACAAAATAGATACATTAGCAGAAGGTAAAACGAAGACGGTTACCTTCGTATGTGAGATTTGTGCGGGGTCACACTCGACAGATCAATGTGCTATCAAGTCGGAGTCGGTACAGTATGTGAGCAATTACAGAAAAGACCAAGGTCAGTTTCAGAACACATACCACCCCAACAACCAAAATCATCCAAACTTTAGTTGGCCAAATAACCAAGGGAATCAGCAGAATCAGTTTCAAACAAATATTCAGTTTCAGTAACAACCAGCGCAGCTACAGTTTAATCCTAGACCACCTTTTCCACCGGGATTTTCTCAACAACAACAACATCACACTCCAGCTGCACCTCAGCAAGAAAAGAAATCAGAAATGGAGGAGATGATGATTAAATACATGGCAAATACAGAGGTTTTGATCAAAAGCCAAGCAATAGCTATTAAGAATCTGGAAACTCAGATGGGGTAGATGGTGAACATGCTTACCAACAAGTCCCAGGGTTCATTTCCGAGTAATACAGAAAAAAATCCATGAAGAGATGGGAAGGAACAGTGTCCAGCTATCACATTGAGGTCTAGAAAAATCACTGCAGACACAGCTAGTCACGCGCCCGTACCCAATTATACTGAGGAGGCCGCGCGAGGCAGAGCAGTCAGTTGCTAAAGTAGAAACTCTGGAAAAGTTTGAGGTTCAGCAGGAAGAGAAAGATAAAGCAAGTTCAGAGCAGAAGCTTAAGAGTTCAGTACCACCAATTTTCCCTCAAGTTCCGTATCCGGGAAGATTAAATAAGCAAAGGGAAGACAAACAATTCAGCAAGTTTCTGGAGATATTTAAAAAGCTGCAAATCAATATACCTTTCGCTGAGGCATTGGAGCAAATGCCAAGCTATGCAAAGTTCATGAAGGGTATACTGTCAAGGAAGAGGAGATTAGACGAATTCTAGACAGTAGCCTTGATAGAAGAATGCAGTGCAGTACTTCAGCAGAAGTTACCTCCGAAACTGAAGGATCCGGGTAGTTTCATAATCCCATACACAATCGGGAAGATGAATTTTGAAAAGTATTTATGTGATCTTGGGGCAAGCATAAATTTGATGCCCTTGTTAGTATTCAATCAGTTGGGATTGCCGGCTCCAAGGCCGACAAACATTACGTTACAGTTAGCTGAAAGATCCATCACATATCCACGGAGACTTGTTGAAGATGTCTTGGTGAAGGTGGACAAATTTATCTTTCCGACTGACTTCATCATTTTGGACTACGAGGAAGATAAAAATATACCAATTATACAGGGGAGACCATTCTTAGCCACAGGCAGGACTTTGATAGACGTACAAAAAGGGGAACTCACGATGTGTGTACATGATCAAGAGGTAACCTTTAACGTCTTTAAGCAGATGAAGTTCCCAACAGATGAAGAAGAATGCTTCTGGTTTGATGTGGTGAACCGGTTCTAAATGATGAATTACAGAGTATAATGGATTATGAACCATTGAGAAGTATCATTGCTGAAAATTCAGATGTGGAGGATGAGGAATTAAATAAATTAATTCAATATCTGGATACTACTCCACAGTATGGAACCATTGCAGTATGTGATAAGTTTCCGAACAAGCATCTTAAAGTGAATGGCTAGAGATTGAAGAGTGGTGCTGGTGGTGAGGTGCACAGAAAGAAAGTCACCTCGATTATATCTTCAACATGAGCATCCGAGACAGTCAAGCTAATTGACTATAACTTAGCGCTTGATGGGAGGCAACCCATTGTTTCCATCTCTACTTAGTATTTATTCAGTTCAAGTTATTTGGTTTAGCTTATTTCTATTACTTGTTAGGATAGTATGAGTACCTTTATATGTTTATTAATCGTAGTCAAATCGCAGAAGAGCATGTTCGTGTATTATATTGAAATTAGGGTGACAGAATAGACATTCATTTTTATTTAGTAAACCATGCTTTGATAAGGTCTATTGATGTTATTGCAGGTGTATTGGAGAGCATGCATTTCTGTCGTGCAGATTCTAAAAAAATAAAAGCTAGCAGTGCATGTATCAGGGAAGCGCGACCACGCAAAAATTTCAGCACAGACCCGCGCGCCCGCGCGATATGCCTACCAGACCAAATTTACCAACCATACGCCCAGCCCATTAAAACCTCACGCGGCCGCGCGCGACAGGAGACGTGGAAAAAAAATTTAAGTTTAAAAATGTGATGGAGATCAGTTGGACTCTCATTTACAATCAAAATAGAAGAGCTATCACAGTGTCTCTCCATAACTCACATCTCTATCTCTCTATCAGTTACAAATTGAAGTTGTACATCTCTCAATCACATATCCACGATTCCCTCCACATTCAAATCTCAAACCAACGCTCTCATCCACTGATATAAACTAGGGTTTCTGATTCAGTTGGGCAGAAATTTACTTGAGAGTATTCTCATCACTAGTTCATCTTCATTCTCAGTCAAATCATCAACATTATCTGTCTCAAAGTAAATGGGTCCGAAAAGAGCTCGCTCCATTTCATCTTCTTCATCCTCCTCGGGCAGTCAAGGGGAGGATATTGTTTATCACACCAAGTTTCTCAAATTGGAAGCTCAGCAAGAGTATTATTGAATTGTGGCAAAGACGTTTATCAAGGAGCGCGATTTCAAACCGGAGGGAAAGATGGTCAGTTGTGTGCCATAATTCATGAAAGAGGCTGGGGTGGACTGACTGCCACTCCCACTGTGAGACCCCGAATTTTATGAAATAAAAGTATTCAGTTTTTATATTTTGGTAAATAGTTAAATTGATAAAAGTTTAAAGTTAAGGGTAATATGTGAAAAAAAAAATTCAAAGTAAGCAAGTTGATATAAAATATTAGTTATATCGGGGAATATTCGATTAATCGGGGAATACTTTTTTTGTCGGGGAATATCCGTACGACGGTACAATCATTGGTGGACCCACAACAGAATTATTATCGGATTGAGAAAATGACAAAAATACTTTATGAAAATAACGACGAAAATTTTAACGCTAACTGTTGAAACACTCTGTGTTAAAAGTACAGTAATACATGTGGTTGCATAGTAGCACACGGTATTCATTATTGATACTTATGTGAGAAGTCACTCAGTTTTGTTCAATTATTGCTATAGAAATTGTTGCATAGTATCTCACGTTATTTGATTCAATTATTGTCAATATTTTATATATTATTAAATCAATGATTGACACGACAAAGTTATTCATATTATTATTTGCAATATTGACAATGTCTAGAAGTTCTGTCAAGGAGAGGTTAGGTCACCTAATTGCGTGCCAATAAGGAGAAATCCTTATCAAAAAGCCCCCTCTTCCCTTGGAACGACCTGGTTGTTAAATATTGTGAATTATAATATTAATGATGAATAAGTTCGTGTTGATTAAAGAAGAATTTTATACTGTTGGAATTATTTGTGTTAGTGGAAATTGACATTTGTTTCGATAATAATTGATGTCTGGAGGATATATTGTTCAATTGGGTATTCGGGATACTTTTCTTGTCGGAGTACTATTCACGAGTTACTATTCACGAGTTACTATTCACGAGTTACTATTCATGAGTTACTATTCACGGGTTACTATTTACGGAGTACTATTCACCCATAAAATATATTTCTTTTCGGTCCAAATTATTTTTGGGTACAATATTATTCCATGAAGAGATGTGCTAATTTTTCAGACCGTTGGTTGAAGATATAATAGTAATCAATATGGATCACTGGTTTAAAGTTTTAATAGTAAATCAATATGGATCGCTAATTTAAAGTTTTAATAGTAAATCAATATGGATCGCTCGTTTAAAGTTTTAATAGTAAATCAGTATGGACCGTTGCTTTAAGTTTTAATAGTAAACTTATATAGACCGTCCGTTTAAAAGTAAATCAATCTGGACCGTTCATGAATTATTTACTACGCAGTCCATTCTTCTATAAATAGAAGCTCATTCCTTCATTATTTCTTACGAATTCACTGAAACTCTAGATAGAGAAATTATAGAGAAACTATAGAAAAGTATTCTGCTACTTCTTTACTCTTATATTCAGTTTCTTTTACGGTAAGGGATATTATTTGTTGTACTCGTAAGGGGTATTATTTCTTTTGTATTCATGAAGAAAACTTATGTTATTCCATTATTTATTATTCTGTTGGAATAACCTGTATACGCGGGTTACCCTATACTTGGTGAAATTCTTATGTTATTCCATTCTTTATTATTCTGTTGGAATATCATGTCTGTGCATTTTACGCAGGACCTGGTTCCATTATTTATTATTATGTTAGAATATCCTGTCTGTGCGTTTATGCCGGACCTGGTTCCATTCTTTATTATTCTATTGGAATATCATGTCTGTGCGTTTTACACCGGACCTGGTTCTGTTATTTATTATTCTGTTGGAATAACCTGCCTGTGCGGTCTATCGCATGCCTGGTGATTTTTTTTGTTATTCCATTCTTTATTATACTCAGTTGGTTAAAACTTTGACTTCTATACTCCATGAAATTAGTAGAAAATCCTTGATATTTGCACTTCATCCAGTATCTTTTCATGAAAATATTCTTCTGAGCATTCTTGAATTTTACTCCACAAAGTAGTATCATGTTGACAATTTGGACATTATTGAGTTCAGGATAGATTAACTTATAAATCTTTAAAACTTATTCTTGAACTTGTTTTATTGAATAATTATGTCATTGTCATGATGAGTTATGTTGGTTATTATGTGAAAACATTAAAGTTTCTTAGAAATCACAAAGGGTTGAAAATCAGATTTTGGTAAAAATGGAGTATGAAATTCAATTGACCATATCTCCTATTATATTTCAAATTTTTGAGTGTGGTCAAGTTCTAGAGTTAGATCTATGAGTTTTCTAACTTATCCAAATGGAATCACTGTAAAGTCCCCAAATCTAAATACTTGAAACCCGAATTCGGTACTTCACAATACCATTTCTATGAGCATAAATATTACTAATAATAATAACAATAATATAAATTTTAAACTTAACTTACATTTATCAGAGTTTAATCCCAAGTACGCAACCTTTACTACATTCTTTACATGATATATAATACATATCATTAACTTAATACAGTGTATCTATTACAAATGATACCAAATAACATATTCTGTTTGCTTTCCTTTTCACTTGATCCTGGCCGAGCCCTTCTAGCTGTTCACACTTAGCTGAAAACATTTAAATTAAGCAAGGATGAGCATTTAAGTGCCTAGCAAGTATTATATATATATATATATATATAAGTTGAAAGAATTTAAATATTTTCTTTATAATATTCTTCTACAACCGGTCAATAGTTGTGAAGTAATCTGTACCAATAATAATAACATAACAACCCTCTTTCAAATTTTGAAAGTGTGTAATGACTATACATGGGGTTTCTGTGACATATTATGAACATTATTTTCATTTTCGAAAGGGTTTAAACAGAAATTCATCTGTAAACCGTCATGACTTACGGGTACGGAGGGTGATCAGCCCCGTTGTACCCTGTATTGATCAATACTACATGTACAAGAATGAAGTTATCGTTCACTTTGTCCGCCTTGGGCGCATAAAAATTTTCCCATTATCGGGATGTTCATACCTGTCGGGTTTTCATAACAAAGGTCTTATCTTATTCAACAATAATATATAATTCAACATATAAATATATCAAAGGTATATCAACATGTGATTAAATACAATGATTATCCAAGTGGGGACACTTGTATAATCATTTCTAAAAATTAACGAACAGAATATATATTCGAATTATCATATACTAACATGTCGATAATCAAAGGGTGTATATAATATAGGTTTAACAATCTGTACATTAATAATAATAATTCTAAACTTCTCACTTCTGTCCATTGCATAAAGAAAATGCAAAGTTAGGATACTTGCCTGATGCGCTGCTTACTAATATCAACTTAGTTTTATCTTTTATGAGATCACCTATCATTAATCAGATCATTCGTTCGATTAGGACAATATAACATAACACATAGTACTGCATTTCGCAGTCAGCACATAACCTAATCACATTGTCACATACATTTCACAATCATTACATCACAAACAAATACATATACAGACGCATTATGTAAATCCAGATCAATTTCTGAAACATGTCGGCGTACCGACGGCTTTATCGGGTAATTATCGAGTCTAAGACTCTATATCGAAGTTCAATATCCATTTAGACTAATTAAATAACAGTCATATCATTTTTAACTGACTTACAATAATTTTCACACAATTATAATAATTTATCACAACTTTTTAATCACCGGAATCATTATAAAATGATTTAAATATCAAATAATTAAATTATCACTAATATTTAATTAATATTAAACTATTAATAAAATCATTGCCGAAATATTAAAGTTATTTATAATAACTCAGAATATTTTTAAAGTACTTATATTATCCTTAAATGATTTTTAAAATATTTAAAATCATTTTTAAATAATTATCGTTAATATTAAAATATTAATGCACTGTTTATACAAATATTAAAAGTCATTAATTAAAACTTAAAATATTTTTAATTTATTAATACCCTTTTTAAATGATTTTTAAATTAATAAAATTATTTTTAAACAATTTATTTAATATAATTATTAAATAAACTTAATATCATTAATATCAAATTAATATCATTGATAATAAATTAATAATGAAATTATCCTTTAAATATTAAAAGTTATATTTTATAACTTAAAATATTTATAAACACCTTTATTTTCATTTAAAATGATTTTTAAAATATTAAAATCATTTTTAAACTAATTTATTTAATATAATTATTAAACAAATCTAATATCATTAATATTAAAATATTAATATTTTTCATGTCAAAATATCAAAAGTTATATTTTATAACTTAAAATGTTTTAATAATACTTTAAATGATTTTTAAAATCATTAATTTTATTTTCCATAATTTATTTAATATATTTATTAAATAAATTAAACATCAATAATATTAATTAATTAATGAAATTCATCACAAAATATTAAAGTTATCAAAAATAACTCAAAAATATTTTTAAACACTTTATTCATATTTAAAATGATTTTTATATAATTAAAATCATTATTCTCTAATTTAATTAATACACTAAACAAATACATTAAATATCATTAATATTCAAATAATTATAAATATTAATGAAAAATATCCCAAATAATTAAAAGTTATTTTTCATAATTTAAAATAATTTTTAAAACTAATTTTATAATTTTTATAATTTATTTCCTATTTTTAATCAATTTCCGAAAATTCAAAAATTAAATAAATTAAAAACCGTCGCTGTAGCCTTTTAGCGACAGTAACCGTCGCTGTTGGTGTTCTTGAGCTCAAGAACACTGACAGAATCGTGTTCAAGGGTCTTGGTTTGACCGGCTATAATTTCATTTCCATCATGTTTCTGTCCAATCTAAAACGTTGGTTTTGTAGGGTTAGTGTAATTCTACAAGTTTCATAACTTACTTTGATCAAACAACAAAATAACAAGTCGATCTGGGTCATCAAACAACCTGTCAGACGGTTTCTGGGTTTCCCCAGAAACCCAGCAGTTCGAGGTGCAATTTTCAAACTCAAATATCTTAGGGTTCTAATCATCATTTTGGTCCGTTTATGGTTCATAATGGTAGTATACACGACAAGGTATAACAATATATCAATATTACACTTCAAAAACACTTAAATCACCAGCTACATGTCGGTCAAAGGATGTCAGAAATAAGATCCTTTATGTTTCTGGGAATTTCCCAGAAAAGCAATCGTGGTCATTTCAGTCACTTTGACCACTGACTACATTCGATACATCGTTTGTTTAAGGGATCTAAAGCCAGAAATATAAAGGCAACATACCAGACTACAAGTTAGTTATAACAACAACATCAAAAAGCTAAACAAATTGTCAGATCAAGGCTTGTAAAATATTGTCAGACGCTGATCACACATTCTGGGTTTACCCAGATTATCCTCGGTCATGGTCGGCCAACGACCTTTGACCGTCAATATCCTTTGATCTAGACATCCAATTACAGTGAATCCACTTTCAGATTAAAGATCGCATACAAGGCTACAAAATTAAACACTTCAACAACAAATATATTAAACAGACAACAATCTACAGCGTCTGACATTTGATGTCAGAACACAAAAATCAACATTTCCAGAATTTTGAAAAACTTAGCTTTCGAGCATTAGATGTTATAGATCCACTTCCTACCAACCCAGATCATGGTTTAGCATTACATAGGACATATTACAACACATAATCACAACTTTTAATAGAAGATCAAAGATCAAATTTCTAAATTAGTTTTATACCTTTCTTGGACAAATTCTTGATCTAAGGTTTCTGATTTGTTATTGTTGATCGTGGGGCTTCATTAAGGGACTGATCTACTACAAAAATTCGTGGGTTTTGGAAAGGAGAGAGTTGATGGAGTATTGGTTGTAAAAATGAGCAAAGAAATGACTTTTTCTCTCTCTAAATGCTATATATACAAGACTTAGATTCATGAATGGTTGCTAGGTGGCTGATGTGTTGTCAATTATGTGTCACAAGGAGTGGTTGAAGTTGTTCAACAACTAAATTTTTGGTTACTTAGACAAGTTAGCTCAAATAATGCATAAAAGGGCATTTTAGTCAATTGGCTTATACTTTAAATGGTAAAAATGTAATCTTAACAAACCCTTAGGGTTTTACCCTTAGGGTTTAATCCTAAGGTTTAGCACATAGCATTTTTAGGATTTAGCAATTAGGGTTTGTACAAAAATAAAAAAAAATTGATTTTAGTTTCTAAAATTTTGAAAAATAAATTTGTTAATTAAATTTAGTTTGTAATTATCTTATACATGGACATTAGGATATTAATACCACTAATCAAAATTAACCTTGCCAATTATAGCAGTTAGGGTTTATAATACCAAAAATTATGGTTTCCATAATACAATTAGGGTTTCTAGAAATTAAATTTGGGTTCTAGGTTTTAGGGTTTTAATTTACTAATTAAGTTTATTTTAATTAGCAATTAAAGTCTATCACACGTGTTATTAATCACAGTAACACAATTCTTGATAGATCAAACCTCCAGTCTAAGTTTCCGGATTAGGGTTTCTAATATTGGAAATTAGAGTTTTCATTCATAGTTAGGGTTTTATATAATTAGGGTTACTAATTTAGAAATTAGGGTTTATAATTTCTATATCACCATTCGTTAATCACATTATTGTGATTACATAACAACTTTAACACATTCTCAAAGTCGTGAATGACTTTCGCTTTAGGGTTTTAATTCAATTAGGGTTTTGGCATTTACACAATATTTAACCAATACTATCAGTCCAAGCATATACAGTACATATTTATAGCACTAAAAAATCAAAAATATAATAAGTATTATAATATTATCATCATTCCTTAATCCAGCACCAGAATTAGGGTTTATCAGACTAGTATTTAGGGTTTATAAAAATATTACTATGGTTTGGTCGTAATATAATAAAACTGTTCCACACATTAACATTACACACATAACCATACTTATCTATAACACTGACAAATAATAATATAATATTATTATTCTCATTCCTTGATCAAAACCCAGAATTAGGGTTTGGATTCCATATCTGATTTTATCTACCATAATTAACCTTATAATTAAGTAGAAATAATTTACTTAATATCTTGAACAAAATTCATATAATAAAATAAGTATTATAAAAATTCTATAATCATATCATATATTATTCAATTAATATAATTATCATATTTTCATGGAAAATAAACATTAAAAACATTTTTTACTATAAAACTAATTATTATTAGAATATAATTTATAATGAGTAATAATTCTAAAATAAAATTATTCATAACCATTCATGTAATAAATATATTTTATACTCATCACATAAATACATACATAATACCTTTCACGCATTCTTACCTTTAAAATTGATAATTATTCTAAAATCATTTCCTATATTATTTAAATAATATAAGATTATATTTTCCTTGAAAAATAATTAATAAAACATTTCCAATAAGGAATTAATTAGTATAAAAATATAATTGATAATAATCAATAATTCTAAAATAAATTTATTTAGAATACTTAATGTAATAAATAAATTTTATTTATCACACAAATAATTATAATTACACATTACCTTGACACATATCATTCATATTTATTTTAATAAATAAATAAAAAATTTGAACGCAAAATTTATGATTCATTTATATAGAAAATGTCGGGTTATCACAATCACTAGAAAAGGTTTCGTAGATTTTTGTGTGAACTAATTTTAGTAAAGGAGTCAAAAACTAAAAAGTGCCAAAAAGCTACTGCCAGAAAATTTAAAAGGGCATTTTCGATCACTTAAATTGTGAGAAAAATTTCGGCCATTTGGGACATAAAAATATATGGTATAAAGTACTTACTGTCCAAAAATGAGCTCATTACGACTTAAAATGAGCAAGTTATGACCATTTCAATATTTAGGTTTTTCCAACGGAAAATGCTATAATCGGAGTTCTATAACTCCGATGCCATGAAATTTAAACTGGAAGTTCACGTTAACATATGTAAGATCCTGTCAAGATTTGGGAATTTCTGGAGTTAACCTTGAGGTAACTAATTTCTTAAGAAATTAATTAGAAATTAATTTTTGAAAAATAGTAAATGAATTTTAAAAATTCCGAGAAAAATATATGTTCAATATGGGACTATATTCTGCTTAATCCTAGAAAAGAATAATTTTTGGGACTGATTCGGTATTTTTTTATGAAAATGATTTAGTTACGAACATATGAATTAAATATGTTATGTGAAGTTGAAAAATTGGTAAATAGGATTTTATGGCTTGAAAATCCTATATAAGGTATATGCAGATTTTTGATGAGTAATTTAATTATTGGTGATGAAATTTTATGAGTATGGCATTTTGAATGATTAAATGCATTATTTGAAAAAGTGTAAATAATTAAATTAAATTGTTTATAAGTTGAAGGAGTGATTAAAATATTGTTATAATATTAACAATATTAGATTATGATTTTATTAAGTGATTAATAATGTTTAGATAAATTTAAAGTCTTTAATATTTATCCTTGATTTAGTTTGACCAATGCTTATAATATTGTCATCATCCTCATGCTTATATTATGTTGAAAGTCATATGTGGCCTGTAGTGCATAGATGGACTTGGTATGATTATGACCAGGGATTATTCGGTATAATCATAACCATAATGTTACAAATAATGTGGAAAAATTCCTCATTGGCCCGTAGTGCATTGATGGACAGTTTTTGGTATGGTTATGGCTATAGATTCTCTTTAGCCGTAGTGCAAAGATGAATTGTTTTATGGCATGATCAGGACCGTTGATGAAAACACGATTATCTTTGGCCGTAGTGCATGGATAATTTGTGGTCGTGATACTAAAGAATATCATTGGCATGTAGTGCATGGATGATTCGATGATGTGGATTAATTATTGACCTGAGTCTCAGCAATGAAATATTAATTCATGGGTGTGATAATAATGAATATCTTTGGCCGTAGTGCAAGGATGATTTAATGATTACGAGCAGGAATTGTGATTTGGTATAACCATGATTTTTGATGTTTCAAGTGATGAAAATTATCTTCGTCCTAGGTGCGAAGAGGAATTTAGAATCACAATTGTGATTATGAGTTATTCACATGATCGTGGACGGGAATTGTTGATTGATGTTACACGGATAAAATATTATTGGTGGACTTTTAACATAGAGAAGATAATAGACCTTATGGTCTATTTGACTCTTCTAATGGATTGCTCATTACGCTGCAACTATGGTTGAAAAGTTTTATTATATGTCATATGTTCTAAATCTCTGATTTATTATTGATGAAAGCTATTGATAATTTTATTGGCATTAGTCATGATATTCTTTACTGGGCTAGTTGTGCTCACCCTTTCTACTTCACAATTTCTTTTAGGTAATAAGAGTGTTGCCAGGTCGAGAGGGGATAACAGGGAAATAGAATGGTGGTCTCTAGCTGTGGAGGTTCTCCCTAAACAGTATAGAAAAGTGTGTTGTATTATATACATCATTTAGTAGTTATATTTGGTAAATCAAATAGTGTGAGGCGAACCCAACTTTGGAAGGGTGTTTTGCCACTATCATACAAGATGTCTAATGACATACAACCTCGTGTTCTCATAAGACATGGTTGTGCACATCCACTTGTTGAATATATCTACGAGCACTACCTGTATGATCTTGGAGTTTATTTGAAACATAATTTTCACTTGGAGACAACGGAGATATTAAAATGTCAAGAGAAGACTCACAATTGGAAAGAAGATGATAGTAATCTTCTTGTTTTTCTTTAGGGACTTTTAGGTCAACCAAGGATAATAATGTGGACATATGATATCTATCATAACCTAGACACATGGTCTCCCATGTACGAAGGTTTCCTTGAATACTTCCCAAAGATTTTAATTTCTAAAACAGTTTTTAACTATACTTTTATGTAAAGTATCATTGTAAGGATGTAGTCGAGGTACCATGAGAGTTACATACATTTGTATTAAAACTCATAGTTAACTGTGGTCGTATTCTATACGATAGCTCAACAGTTGTATAAATGAAGTTGTATTTGAAATTTGTACCATGTATCTGGCGACTCAAAATGAGTGATGTATACCTAATTTTGGGGGCGTCACAGTTGGTATCAGAGCCATAAGTGTGAAGAGCCCCGAGCCTCTCGTTGGTGACTTCCAAGTCCTGGAATGGACCGAAGCCAGACTCTCCGTAGGGGACGCCGTCTTTCGGTGGCAAGCTGATAGTTATCATTGTTAGGTGCTATCCAAGTAAAGGGATTAGAGTCATAGTTGGTATCAGAGCTTAGGGATATGGCTAGTGTGTGACTTACCTAAGCTGAAATTGTTTACTTGATAAGTTGACAATTTATGATATGTCAATTAACATTTGTTTTGAAGCTATATTCTAGCATGATATCTGAAATACAGGAGATGAGAAATGGGAAAATCATGGTAGCGAGGAAATTACCTAGAAAGTACAATCTGAAAAGGAAGCAAGGTATTCTCATCTCTTCGAATATCAGGTACGTACGTAAATTTCGAGGGTGAAATTTCATAAGGAGGGGTGATTGTGAGACCCCAAATTTTATGAAATAAAAGTATTCAATTTTTCTATTTTGATAAATAGTTAAATTGATAAAAGTTTAAAGTTAAGGGTAATATGTGAAATTTTTTTTTCAAAGTAAGCAAGTTGATATAAAATATTCGTTGTGTCAGGGAATATTCGATTAATCGGGGAATATTCTTTTTGTCGGGGAATATCCGTACGATGGTACAATCATTGGTGGACCTACAACGGAATTATTGTCAAATTGAGAAAACAACAAAAATATTTTATAAAAATAAAGGCGGAAGTTTTACCGTTAACTGTTGAAACACCTGGTGTTAAAAGTACAGTAATACGCGTGGTTGCATAGTAGCACACGGTATTGATTATTGATTCTTATGTGAGAAGTCACTCAGTTTTGTTCAATTATTGCTACAGAAATTGCTGCATAGTATCTCACATTATTTAATTCAATTATTGTCAATATTTTATATATTATTAAATCAATGATTGAGACGGAAAAGTTATTCATATTATTATTTGCAATATTGACAATGTCTAGAAGTTCTGTCAAGAAGACGTTTGGTCACCAAATTGTGCGCCAATAAGGAAAAATCCTTATCGGAAAGCCCCATCTTTCCTGGGAACGACCTGGTTGTTAAATATTGTGAATTATAATATTAATGATGAATAAGTTCGTGTTGATTAAAGATGAATTTTATAGTATTGGAATTATTTGTGTTAGTGGAAATCGACATTTGTTTCGATAATAATTGATGTCTGGAGGATATATTGTTCAATCGGGTATTCGGGATACTTTTCATGTCAGAGTACTATTCATGAATTACTATTCATGAGTTACTATTTACGAGTTACTATTCACGAGTTATTATTCATGAGTTTCTATTCACGAGTTACTATGGTTGAAAATTTTTATTATCTGTCATATGTTCTAAATCTCTTATTTATTATTGATGAAAGCTATTGATAATTTAATTGGCTTTAGTCATGATATTCTTTACTGGGCTAGTTGTGCTCACCCTTTCTGCTTCACAATTTCTTTCAGGTAATAAGAGTGTTGCCGGGTCGAGTGGGGATAACAGGGAAATAGGACGGTGGTCTCTAGCTGTGGAGGTTCTCCCTAAATAGTATAGAAAAGTGTGTTGTATTCTATACATCATTTAGTAGTTATATTTGGTAAATAAAATAGGGTGAGGCGAACCCAACTTTGGAAGGGTGTTTTTCCACTATCATACAAGATTTCTAATAACATACAACCTCGTGTTCTCATAAGACATGGTTCTGCATATCCACTTGCTGAATATATCTACGAGCATTACCTGTATGATCTTGGAGTTTATTTGAAACATAATTTTCACTTGGAGACAACGGAGATATTTATATGTCAAGAGAAGACTCACCATTGGAAAGAAGATTATAGTAATCTTCTTGTTTTTCTTTGGGGACTTTTGGGTCAACCAAGGATAATTCTGTGGACATATGATATCTATCATAACCTAGACGCATGGCCTCCCATGTACGAAGGTTTCCTTGAGCACTTCCCAAAGATTTTAATTTCTAAAACAGTTTTTAACTATACTTTTATGTAAAGTATCATTGTAAGGTTGTGGTCGAGGTACCATGAGAGTTACATACATTTGTATTAAAACTCATAATTAACTGTGGTCGTATTCTATACGACAGCTCAACAGTTGTATAAATAAAGTTGTATTTGGAATTTGTACCATGTATCTGGCGACTCAGAATGGGTGATGTATACCTAATTTTGGGGGCGTCACAGTTGGTATCAGAGCCATAAGTGTGAAGAGCCCCGAGCCTCTCGCTGGTGACTTCTAAGTCCTGGAATGCACCGAAGCCAGAATCTCCGTAGGGGACGCCGTCTTTTGGTGGCAAACTGATAGGTATCATTGTGAGGTGCTATCCAAGTAAAGGGATTAGAGTCACAGTTGGTATCAGAGCTTAGGGATATGGTCGCTGGAGGAGATAAGAGTCTTGAACTAGGAGGGGAGAGACGAGTTATATACTTCGCTAGTGTATGACTTACCTAAGCTGAAATTGTTTACTTGATAATTTGACAATTCATAATATGTCAATTAACCATTATTTTGAAGCTATATTCTAGCATGATATCTGAAATACAGGAGATGAGAAATAGGAAAATCATGGTAGCAAGGAAATTACCTAGAAAGTATAATCTGAAAAGGAAGCAAGGTATTCTCATCTCTTCGAATATCAGGTACGTACGTAAATTTCGAGGGCAAAATTTCATAAGGAGGGGTGATTGTGAGACCCCCAAATTTTATGAAATAAAAGTATTCAATTTTTCTATTTTGGTAAATAGTTAAATTGATAAAAGTTTAAAGTTAAGGGTAATATGTGAAATTTTTTTTTTCAAAGTAAGCAAGTTGATATAAAATATTGTTGTGTCAGGGAATATTCGATTAATCGGGGAATATTCTTTTTGTCGGGGAATATTCGTACGACGGTACAATCATTGGTAGACCCACAACGGAATTATTGTCGAATTGAGAAAACGACAAAAATACTTTATGAAATAACGGCAGAAGTTTTACCATTAACTGTTGAAACACCCGGTGTTAAAAGTACAGTAATACGCGTGGTTGCATAGTAGTACACGGTATTGATTATTGATGCTTATGTGAGAAGTCACTTAGTTTTGTTCAATTATTACTACAGAATATTGCTGCATAGTATCTCACGTTATTTGATTCAATTATTGTCAATATTTTATATATTATTAAATCAATAATTGAGACGGCAAAGTTATTCATATTATTATTTGTAATATTGACAATGTCTAAAAGTTCTGTCAAGAAGAGGTTTGGTCACCTAATTGTGCGCCAATAAGGAAAAATCCTTATCAGAAAACCCCCTCTTTCCTGGAAACGACCTGGTTGTTAAATATTGTGAATTATAATATTAATGATGAATAAGTTCGTGTTGATTAAAGATGAATTTTATAGTGTTGGAATTATTTGTGTTAGTGGAAATCGACATTTGTTTCGATAATAATTGATATCTGGAGGATATATTGTTCAATCGGGTATTCGGGATATTTTTCATGTCAGAGTACTATTCACGAATTACTATTCACGAGTTACTATTCATGAGTTTACTATTCACAAGTTACTATTCATGAGTTACTATTCACGAGTTACTATTCACGGAGTACTATTCACCCGCAAAATATATTTCTTTTTGGTCTAAATTATTTTTGCGTACAATATTATTCCATGAGGAGATGTGCTAATTTTTCAGACCGTTGGTTGAAGATATAATAGTAATCAATATGGATCGCTGGTTTAAAGTTTTAATAGTAAATCAATATGGATCGGATCGCTGGTTTAAAGTTTTAATAGTAAATTAGTATGGACCGTTGCTTTAAGTTTTAATAGTAAACTAATATGGACTGTCTGTTTAAAAGTAAATCAATCTGGACCGTTCATGAATTAGTTACTATGCAGTCCATTCTTCTATAAATAGAAGCTCATTCCTTTATTATTTCTTACGAATTCACTAAAACTCTAGAGAGAGAAATTATAGAGAAACTATAGAAAAGTATTATGCTACTTCCCTACTCTTATATTCAGTGTTTTTACGGTAAGGGATATTACTTGTTGTACTCCTAAGGGGTATTATTTCTTTTGTATTCATGAAGAGAACTTCTGTTATTCTATTATTTATTATTCTGTTGGAATAACCTGTATATGTGGGCTACCCTATACTTGGTGAAATTCTTCTATTATTCCATTCTTTATTATTCTGTTGGAATATCCTGTCTGTGCGTTTTACGCCGGACCTGGTTCCATTATTTATTATTAAGTCAGAATATCATGTCTGTGCGTTTATGCCGGACCTGGTTCCATTCTTTATTATTCTGTTGGAATATACTGTCTGTGCATTTTACGCCGGACCTGGTTCTGTTATTTATTATTCTGTTGGAATAACCTGCCTGTGCGGTCTATCGCATGTCTGGTGATTTCTTTTGTTATTCCTTTCTTTATTATACTCAGTTGGTTAAAACTTTGACTTCTATACTCCATGAAATTAGTGAAATATCCTTGATATTTGCACTTCATCCAGTATCTTTTCATGGAAATATTCTTCTGAGCATTCTTGAATTTTACTCCACAAACTAGTATCATGTTGACAATTTGGACATTATTGAGTTCAGGATAAATTAACTTATAAATCTTTAAAACTTATTCTTGAACTTGTTTTATTGAATTATTATGTCATTGTCATGATGAGTTATGTTGGTTATTATGTGAAAATATTAAAGTTCCTTAGAAATCACAAAGGGTTGAAAATCAGATTTTGGTAAAAATGGAGTATGAAATTCAATTGACCATATCTCCTATTATATTTCAAATTTTTGAGTGTGGTCAAGTTCTAGAGTTAAATCTATGAGTTTTCTAACTTATCCAAGTGGAATCACTAGAAAAGGTGTTGTAGATTTTCGTGTGGACTGATTTTAGTAAAGGAGTCAAAAACTTAAAAGTGCCAAAAAGCTACTGCCAGAAAATTTAAAATGGTATTTTCGGCTACTTAAATTGTGAGAAAAATTCCAGCCATTTGGGACATGAAAATATATGATATAAAGTACCTACTGTCCAAAAATGAGCTCATTCCGACTTAAAATGAGCAAGTTATGACCATTTCAATATTTAGGTTTTTCCGACGGAAAATGCTATAAGCGGAGTTCTATAACAGCAATGACCATTCAATTTAAACTGGAAGCTCGCATTAACATGTGTAAGATCCTCCCAAGATTTGGGAATTTCTGGAGTTAACCTTGAGGTAGCTAATTTCTTAAGAAATTAATTAGAAATTGATTTTTGAAAAATAGTAAATGAATTTTAAAAATTTCGAGAAAAATATATGTTCAATATGGGACTATATTCTGCTTAATCCCAGAAAAAGAATAATTTTTGGGACTGATTTGATATTTTTCATGAAAATGATTTAGTTACGAACATATGGATTAAATATGTTATGTGAACTTGAAAAATTGGTAAATAGGATTTTATGGCTTGAAAATCCTATATAAGGTATATGCAGATTTTTGATGAGTAATTTGATTATTGGTGATGAAATCTTATGAGTATGGCATTTTGAATTATTAAATACATTATTTGAAAAAGTATAAACAATTAAATTAAATTGTTTATAAGTTTAAGGAGTGATTAAAATATTGTTATAATATTAACAATATTAGATTATGATTTTATTAAGTGATTGATAATGTTTAGATAAATTTATAGTCTTTAATATTTATCCCTGATTTAGTTTGTCCAATGCTTATAATATTGTCATCATCCTCATGCTTATATTATGTTGAAAGTCATATGTGGCATGTAGTGCATAGATGGACTTGGTAAGATTATGACCAGGGATTTTTCGGTATAATCATAACCGTAATGTTACAAATGATGTGGAAAAAGTCGTCATTGGCCCGTAGTGCATTGATGGCCAGTTTTTGGTATGGTTATGGCTATAGATTCTCTTTGGCCGTAGTGCAAAAATGAATTGTTTTATGGCATGATCAGGACCGTTGATGAAAACACGATTATCTTTGGCCGTAGTGCATGGATAATTCGTGGTCGTGATACTAAAGAATATCATTGGCATGTAGTGCATTGATGATTCGATGATGTGGATTAATTATTGAGCTGAGTCTCAGCAATGAAATATTAATTCATGGGTGTGATAATAATGAATATCTTTGGCCGTAGTGCAAAGATGATTTAATGATTACGAGCAGGAATTGTGATTTGGTATAACCATAATTTTTGATGTTTCAGGTGATGAAAATTATCTTCGTCCTAAGTGAGAAGAGGAATTTAGAATCACAATTGTGATTATGAGTTATTCACATGATCGTGGACGGGAATTGTTGATTAATGTTACACGGATAAAATATTATTTGTGGACTTTTAACATAGAGAAGATAATAGACCTTATGGTCTATTTGACTCTTCTAATAGATTGCTCATTCCGCTGCAACTATGGTTGAAAAGTTTTATTATATGTCATATGTTCTAAATCTCTGATTTATTATTGATGAAAGCTATTGATAATTTAATTGGCTTTAGTCATGATATTCTTTACTGGGCTAGTTGTGCTCACCCTTTCTGCTTCACAATTTCTTTCAGGTAATAAGAGTGTTGCCAGGTCGAGTGGGGATAACAGGGAAATAGAATGGTGGTCTCTAGCTGTGGAGGTTCTCCCTAAACAGTATAGAAAAGTGTGTTGTATTATATACATCATTTAGTAAATCAAATAGTGTGAGGCGAACCCAACTTTGGAAGGGTGTTTTGCCACTATCATACAAGATGTCTAATGACATACAATCTCGTGTTCTCATAAGACATGGTTGTGCACATCCACTTGTTGAATATATCTACGAGCACTACCTGTATGATCTTGGAGTTTATTTGAAACATAATTTTCACTTGGAGACAACGGAGATATTAATATGTCAAGAGAAGACTCACCATTGGAAAGAAAATGATATTAATCTTCTTGTTTTTCTTTGGGGACTTTTAGGTCAACCAAGGATAATTCTGTGGACATATGATATCTATCATAACCTATACGCATGGCCTCCCATGTACGAAGGTTTCCTTGAGCACTTCCTATAGATTTTAATTTCTAAAACAGTTTTTAACTATACTTTTATGTAAAGTATCATTGTAAGGTTGTGGTCGAGGTACCATGAGAGTTACATATATTTGTATTAAAACTCATAGTTAACTGTGGTCGTATTCTATACGACAGCTCAACAGTTGTATAGATAAAGTTGTATTTGAATTTTGTGCCATGTATCTGGCGACTCAGAATGTGTGATGTAAAACGCTATAACCGGAGTTCTATAACTCCGATGACCATGAAATTTAAACTGGAAGCTCACGTTAACATGTGTAAGATCCTGCCAGGATTTGGGAATTTCTGGAGTTAACCTTGACGTAACTAATTTCTTAAGAAATTAATTAGAAATTAATTTTTGAAAAATAGTAAATGAATTTTAAAAATTTCGAGAAAAATATATGTTCAATATGGGACTATATTCTGCTTAATTCCAGAAAAGATTAATTTTTGGGACTGATTTGGTATTTTTCATGAAAATGATTTAGTTACGAACATATGAATTAAATATGTTATGTGAAGTTGAAAAATTGGTAAATAGGATTTTATGGCTTGAAAATCCTATATAAGGTATATGCAGATTTTTGATGAGTAATTTGATTATTGGTGATAAAATCTTATGAGTATAGCATTTTGAATGATTAAATGCATTATTTGAAAAAGTGTAAATAATTAAATTAAATTGTTTATAAGTTTAAGGAGTTATTAAAATATTGTTATAATATTAACAATATTAGATTATGATTTTATTAAGTGATTGATAATGTTTAAATAAATTTAAAGTCTTTAATATTTATCATTGATTTAGTTTGACCAATGCTTATAATATTGTCATCATCCACATGCTTATATTATGTTGAAAGTCATCTGTGGCCTGTAGTGCATAGATGGACTTGGTATGATTATGACCAGGGATTATTCAGTATAATCATAACTGTAATGTTACAAATGATGTGGAAAAAGTTCTCATTGGCCCGTAGTGCATTGATGGACAGTTTTTGGTATGGTTATGGCTATGGATTCTCTTTGGCCGTAGTGCAAAGATGAATTATTTTATGGCATGATCAGGACCGTTGCATGTAGTTGTTTTTGCATGATTAGTTTAATGTTTGCATCATATAGTTTATGTTTGCATATAGTTGTATGTTCATTTTTAGTTTGCATGTCTCACAGTTTTTGTCATATGGAAATTTTTATCTTGCCAATGATGATAGTGAAATTTTGAAAGATTTTTGAGTATGTTAGGATAACATGAGTTGAGATATAATGTTTTACACGATGAAGTTCATGTTGCTGTTTAAATGCTTTCGGTTTGCACGATTGTGTTCACAGTCACTTGTAGGTATAAAAAGTATGTGTTGTATTGCTCAATAGAAAATATAGTGTCAAAAAGAGAAATATGTGAAACATGGCTGTAGACTTGCAAAACATTGACTTTCAAACTTCGGGGAAACATGGGTATCTATGTATAAAAAAAAATAGTAATAATGTGGCTAGTCTTATTTCGGGGCCCTGGCTACTTGAGTAAGTACGCCCGAGGGCTTTGTCTCTACACCTAGCGCCCTAAGGTTTTTCATGGTTTGGGAGTCATTAGTTGAAAGCTCACTAAGGGGTAGCAGTGTTGCCTAATGGAGTAAGACATTGCACAGTCATGTGAAAAACAAATAGCAATAAACACCGCGAAAAAGTGCAAAAATCGCCCTCGTGAGTAAAAATAAAGTAGTTAAGCCCATTGTTGAACCTCAGTTTATTTTGATATGTTGGAATAGTCTTTGTTGCATATGTATACATGAGTCTTGATTTAAACTATAATTTTTTATTTTGAGCAATTTAGTATGTGAATTCTGTGCTTAAATCAAGTTTTGGTGAACATAACACACACAGCATATCTATAGCATTTATGAATTATCTGAGTGTACAAAATTATGCCTACAGTTTGGTTTGAATCTGTATTCTTGAACTTGGAAAAATTCGCTGAGGCATTTTGGACTGAATTTTTGTGATAGCTGGAACAATGTGAGACTCGTTGCATCATAATTTAGTTGCATATTAAGATAGCTGCATTTTCATTGTTCATTAGTATGCATTGCTTGAGGGTAAGCAACAGTTCAAGTTTGGGGGTATTTGATAAGTGGGTTTTATACCTACTTATTGAATACCAATTCACACGAACTATGCCCATCTCAAGTACATTTTACTGTGTTTTCAGTGCATTTCATGTTATTTTGTATTGCATATACTTAAAACTCCTTTTGGTGAAAAAGTGCAGGAAACGACCTAATTTGGTGGAATTAGAAGGCACGAGGCGAATGGACGTATGAAGCAAGGCACAAGTTGGGATATACGTGGTATGAGGATCAAGTGGAGCAAAAAATTAAGCGTGTATGGACAAAAGAAGGAGCAGCAGAACAGATCAGTTGCAGCAGCAGAACCAGAACTCAAAATTGTAAATGTCGCGCGGCAGGCCAAGCTTGGAGATGCGCGCCCGCGCGAGCACCCAACTGGACAACATTACACACTGCAAGTTGCGCGCCCGCGCGAGGAGTACACTGGGGGAGCGCGCGGCCGCGCGCAATGCTGATTAATGCTGAGTTGTTTATTTTAATTTCCAATTTTAAGGGTTGTAATTGGTTTTAAAAATGATTTCTGACTGGTGTCAGACGCATCATTATTCAGTTTTTACGTATTTTCATTTTCATAACTAGGGTTTACACTTGGAGAGAGATTGCAACGTAGAGCAAAGCCTAAACTCTACTTTTCTAATTCTTCTTGAGATTCTCTTCAAGTGTGGATATTTATTAGCATTTTACTGGATTTATATGAGGATTTGAACGTTAATAGTGGATTGTAATCAGCAATTGGTTTGATCATTTCTATCTTTCATCTTTCAATTATTTGCTTATTAGCCATGTGTAGCTTTGATCCCATAATGGCTTTTGGTTCAGTCATGAACTAAACTTCATTATGGGATTATAACGGATTTTAATATGTAGTTTGGTTGTATGCTTGAATGCTGGACTGTATTACATATCATATGGGATTTCTATTATGATTGTTTTGCATGTATGAATGCTTGATCACCATTCACTTTTAGTATTTGTATGGAATTGACAATGAACATGCAAGTATGGATTATAATCATGATATCATACGTATATGGGGCTGTTTTATATAGCTTGTGTATTTCGTGAATCAGATAGACATATATTGTTTCACCGTATGAGTTAGAATAAGGGCTTGTGCTTAAATTCAATATAATTGCAATTTCACATAGACATATAGTGATTTTGGTTATATTGATAATTACATAGAGTCTATCGCTTGTGGATGTTGTGTAAGTAGGTCATAGTACATTAAAAAATGGCTATGACTCTTTTAGTGCTCTTGACTACTTTCCTGTGATATGTGAACAAGTCTTGCATGATATTGGTGATTAAATGAAATATTAAATGAAGTTAGGATCCCATTACTTTCAGATTTGATTTATTACATCTTTATTATTATTTTATTCATTATTGGCGATTAGAGTAATTCACCAATCATATTCATTAGTTTGAGCATATAAATATAGTGATTTAGTTGATGCATAGTAATTTAAATTAAACAACTTTCCATGTGGAATCGATACTTTACTTGCTCTGTATTACTTATTGACACATGTATGCTTGCATGAGTTAGAGCGCTTTTGTAGAACTAAAAAAGAGGCAACACGCAGCAGTCCAAAACGTGTTACAATTGTGGAAGAGAAAGTCACCTAGCTAGATTTTGTCGTACTGGGAAAGCCAAGTCCAGTTGGAACGGTAACACCAAATGCCATCCCAGAAGAGTCAAAATCAGTAGTTCAAGGGAAGGGCGTTTGCCGTGACCTCCCAGAAAGCAAGGAACCTGAACGAGGTCATCACGGATAAGCTTATCATAAAATCTAGCGAAGTATATACCTTATTTAATACCAGTTCTACCCATTCTTTTATTTCTCCTACTTGCGCTCAACGTTTTAATTTAACTCCAGAGAAATTAAATTTTGACTTATCTGTTGAAACTCTGTTGGGACAAACCTTCATTACATCCACTGTTTATAAGTCTTGTTTGATTCAAATCGGTAACCGCACGTTACCTGTCGATCCTATCTCCTTAAAAATACTTGAATTTGACGTGATTCTAGGGATTGATTGGTTAACTACTCATCATGCTAAAATTGATTGTTTTCGTAAGGTTGTTAGCTTTTATATTCCTAATCAACCTATTATGAGAATTCAAGCGATAAAACCATTAAAATCAATCACGATCATCTCAAGCCATAAAGCTATTTGTTTATTGAAAAATGGATGTCAAGCTTTCTTAGCTCATGTCATAGATTTAAACAAAAATACGTCAGATTTGAATGATATTTCTATTGTTAATAAATTTCCTGACGTATTCCCCGAAGAACTTCCTGGCCTACCCCCGGAACGTGAAATCAATTTTGGTATCGACCTTGAACCCGGTACAAAACCCATTTCCAAACCCCCATATCGAATGACTCCTATTGAACTTCAGGAGTTAAAAACCCAACTACAGGAATTATTAGACATCGGTTTCATTCGACCTAGTACGTCTCCTTTGGGTGCTCCTGTTCTATTCGTGAAGAAGAAAAATGGAAGTATGCAACTTTGTATTGATTATCGGGAGTTGAATCATGTCACTATCAAAAATATATATTCGTTGCCTCGCACTGATGACTTGTTTGACCAGTTACAAGGCGTCAAATTCTTTTCAAAAATCGATCTTCGTTCCGGATATCATCAGTTAAGGATTAGAACCGATGACATTCCAAAGACGACTTTCAGAACTCGGTACGGGCATTACAAATTCCTAGTCATGTCTTTTGGATTGACTAATGCTCCTACTGCCTTCATGGATATGATGAACCGAGTATTCAAGGAATATTTGGATCACTTTTTGGTCTCTTTATTGATAACATCCTCATATATTCCAAAAGTCATGATGATCATGAGCAACACTTGAGGCTGGTACTCCAGAAGCTTCGTGAAAACAAGCTTTATGCCTAGTTGAAGAAATGTGAGTTCTGGATTGAAGAAGTAACATTCCTTGGGCACGTAGTATCAAATCATGGAATATCTGTTGACCCGGCAAAGATTGAAGTTATTCAAAGCTGGGAGCAACCTAAATCAGTGACCGAAGTACGTAGCTTTCTCAACTTAGCTGGTTATTATTAGAGATTCGTAGAAGTGTTTTCTCTTCTTGACCTTCCAAATCCATTTAAAGCCACTAGTGTTTCCATCTCATCTTCTTCTCTTTCAACTTTACAGATTGCCTCTTCTTCTCTCACATCATCTAAATCCACATTGTTGGTCACAATATCTTTTTCCTCCTTCGATGTTCCATATTGTGTGTCCTCCAAATTAAACTTGTGTAAATTGTAATATTAGATTAATTCTTCACTTGGTTTAATAGCTTTGGTCCCTTTATTATGGGTAGAGAGCTGGAATTCCTCAGTTTTCTTAGCAGATATGCCATTTTCCTTTGCTATATATGTGACAATACCCACCCCCTTAAAAATACAACTTGTCCTCAAGGTGGAAATATGGAACATTGAATGTACTTTGGATGTCTCATGTAACCGAATTTTGTAAGTTATTTTTCCTATCTTAGTAATCATGGGATATGGCCCAAAGAACCTTTTGCTGAGTTTTTAAGAAATCCTTGGGTTCATACTTTTTTGCTTGTATGGTTGTAACTTTACTAGCACCAAGTCTCCCACTTGTTGGTGAACGAAATAAAATATATGATTCAACTATCAAATAAAAGAAGGGACTCTTATAAGAAATAAAATTATTGTAGAATAATAAGTTACTTTTAAGTTTTTCAGTATCATAAATAGGGATTGGTTCTAGTTAAATTCTAGGAGAAACTAAAGCATATGACGAAAATCAAAAATCGAGTTATGTCTTATTATATATTTATATATATATATATATATATATATAGATTGTATATACTCATCTGCTTCAAATTATAGGATTAATGTTAACTTTATGAAGCCAATTTTAGATTTTTCCAAATTTAAAACGGAAATGTATACTTTTAATTTTAGACAATCATTTATTTATCGAGTCGAACTCAAACACTACATACAGACTCGTTTAAAAACTAAACTTGGGTCGTTTAACTCTTTTGTGGGGCTAAACTCATGAAGTTAAAATATGAATCAACTTAGCTCGTTTATAACCTTAATTGAATTGAAATCTCCTCCACGTAATGACAAATCAACAATTTTTATTCCATTTTCATCACTTATATTTGATAAAATGTAACAAATTTTTAGAAATGGATACAAATTGTAGCTACTTTAAAGTTTGAAGCTAGACTATTTCAAAGAAAGAGGGAGAAGAGAAAGAAGAAAAGAGGTTGGAAATCAAAATATTTATTCATATCCCAGTTTATTACAATGACTAGATAACAAACATAATTAACTTAACTACCATTTGGACTTAGATTTACCCTTTCTACCCTTGATATAGTTGACCATCCAGGTAGTTAGGCTCCCTAACCTCTCTTCTTGACCTTCAAAATCCATTTAAAGCCACTAGTGCTTCCAGCTCATCTTATTCTCTTTCAACTTCACGGATTGCCTAGCTCTTTTTCTCTCACATCATCCAGATCCACATTGTTGGTCACAATATCTTTTTGCATCTTGTATGTTCCATAATGTGTGTCCTCTAAATTAAACTTGTGTAAATTGTAATATTAGATTCTTCACTTGGTTTAATAGCTTTGGTCCCTTTATTATAGGTATAGAGCTGGAATTCCTTTGTTTTCTTAGCAGCTGTGTCATTTTGCTTTGCTATATATGTGACAATACCCACCCCCTTAAAAATACAACTTATCCTCAAGGTGGAAATATGGAACATTGAATGTACTTTGGATGTCTCATGTAACCGAAGTTTGTAAGTTATTTTTCCTATCTTAGTAATCACGGGATATGGCCCAAAGAACCTTTTGCTGAGTTTTTAAGAAATCCTTGGTTTCATACTTTTTTGCTTGTATGGTTATAACTTTACTAGCACCAAGTCTCCCACTTGTTGGTGAACGAAATAAAATATATGATTCAACTATCAAATAAAAGAAGGGACTCTTATAAGAAATAAAATTATTGTAGAATAATAAGTTACTTTTAAGTTTTTCAGTATCATAAATAGGGATTGGTTCTAGTTAAATTCTAGGAGAAACTAAAGCATAGGACGAAAATCAAAAAATCAAGTTCTGTCTTATTATATATTTATATAGATATAGATTGTATATACTCATCTGTTTCAAATTATAGGATTAATGTTAACTTTATGAAGCCAATTTGAGATTTTTACAAATTTAAAACGGAAATGTATACTTTTAATTTTAGAAAATCATTTATTTATCGAGTCGAACTCAAACACTACATACAGACTCGTTTAAAAACTAAACTTGGGTCGTTTAACTCTTTTATGGGGATAAACTCATGAATTTAAAATTTGAATCAACTTAGCTCGTTTATAACCTTAATTGAATTGAAATCTCCTCCACGTAATGACAAATCAACAATTTTTATTCCATTTTCATCACTTATATTTGATAAAATGTAACAAATTTTTAGAAATGGATACAAATTGTAGCTACTTTAAAGTCTGAAGCTAAACTATTTCAAAGAAAAAGGGAGAAGAGAAAGAAGAAAAGAGGTTGGAAATCAAAATATTCATTCATATCCCAGATTATTACAATGACTAGCAAACAAACATAACTAACTTAACCACCATTTGGACTTAGATTTATCCTTTCCTTGACATAGTTGACCATCCAGGTAGCTAGGCTCCCTAACCTCTCTTCTTGACCTTCCAAATCCATTTAAAGCCACTAGT
Source organism: Panax japonicus (assembly GCA_020205505.1). Classification (NCBI taxonomy): domain Eukaryota; kingdom Viridiplantae; phylum Streptophyta; class Magnoliopsida; order Apiales; family Araliaceae; genus Panax; species Panax japonicus. The sequence goes on along the minus strand of CM035094.1, from coordinate 27,577,184 downwards.
GCTTCCAGCTCATCATATTCTCTTTCAACTTCACGGATTGCCTAGCTCTTTTTCTCTCACATCATCCAGATCCACATTGTTGGTCACAATATATTTTTGCATCTTGTATGTTCCATAATTTGTGTCCTACAAATTAAACTTGTGTAAATTGTAATATTAGATTCTTCACTTGGTTTAATAACTTTGGTCCCTTTATTATGAGTAAAGAGCTAGAATTCCTCAGTTTTCTTAGCAGCTGTGTCATTTTCCTTTGCTATATATGTGACAATACCCACCCCCTTAAAAATACAACTTGTCCTCAAGGTGGAAATATGGAACATTGAATGTACTTTGGATGTCTCATGTAACCGAAGTTTGTAAGTTATTTTTCCAATCATAGTAAAAATAGGATATGGTACAAAGAACCTTTTGCTAAGTTTTTGAGAAATCCTTGGGTTCATAATTTTTTGCATGTATGGTTGTAACTGTACTAGCACCAAGTCTCCCACTTGTTGGTGAAAGAAATAAAATATATGATTCAACTATCAAATAAAAGAAGGGACTCTTACAAGAAATAAAATTATTGTAGAATAATAAGTTACTTTTAAGTTTTTCAGTATCATAAATAGGGATTGGTTCTAGTTAAATTTTAGGAGAAACTAAAGCATAGGACGCAAATCAAAAAATCAAGTTTTGTCTTATTATATATTTATATAGATATAGATTGATGATACTCATTTGTTTCAAATTATAAGATTAATGTTAACTTTTTGAAGTCAATTTGAGATTTTTCCAAATTAAAAATGAAAATGTATACTTTTAATTTTAGACAATCATTTATTTATCGAGTTGAACTCAAACACTACATGCAGACTCGTTTAAAACTCAACTTGGGTCTTTTAACTCTTTTGTGGGGCTAAACTCGTGAAGTTAAAATTTGAATCAACTTAGCTCGTTTATAACCTCAATTGAATAGAAATCTCCTCCATAGAAAATGATAAATCAACAATTTTTGTTCCATTTTCATCACTTCTATTTGATAAAATGTTACAATTTTTTAGAAATGGATACAAATTGTAGCTACTTTAAAGTATGAAGCTAGACTATTTCAAAGAAAGAGGGAGAAGAGAAAGAAGAAAAGAGGTCAGAAATCAAAATATTCATTCATATCCCAGATTATTACAATGACTAGCTAACAAACATAATTAACTTAACTACCATTTGGACTTAGATTTACCCTTTCTACCCTTGACATAGTTGACCATCCAGGTAGGCTCCCTAACCTCTCTTCTTGACCTTCCAAATCTATTTAAAGTCACTAGTGCTTCCAGCTCATCTTCTTCTCTTTCAACTTCACAGATTGCCTCTTCTTCTCTCACATCATCTAGATCCACATTGTTTGTCACAATATCTTTTTGCTCCTTGAATGTTCCATAATGTGTGTCCTCCAAATTAAACTTGTGTAAATTGTAATCTTAAATTCTTCACTTGATTTAATAGTTTTTGTCCCTATATTATGGGTAGAGAGCTGGAATTCCTTTCCTTTGTTATATACGTGACAATACCAACCCCTTTAAAATACATATTGTCCTCGAATTGGAAATTGGGATAAGCATTGTGAAATTGTTACTTATCCGTCCAAGTGGCTTCTTCTAAGCAAACACCACCACTATTGACAAATTATTTGAGGAATCATAAATGGAATCTTTGACTTAATTAGGCTGAAATTTTTTTGTAGTGTTCTTGTTGGAATGATGTCGTATATATTGGGTTTGTGGGGTCCAAACCCATGAGACTATCCTATTTAAATTAGGAGTATTTTAATTTGGATTAATTATTTTTCACTAAACCGAGTTGGTCTTGGAGTTGGTCAACGTGTGAGCATTAGTGTTTGGCCGAATTCAGGAAGGAAAATAATTTGGGATGGCGTGAAGTTAAAAACCAACATGAATTAGGATTCAGTAATATATTGGAAGGAGGAGTGCTTTTCAATCCTAAATCAACTTGGATGACTTCATGTAGTACATATATATACGGGCTCTGTTTTGAGTTTAGTAGGGTGCGGAAAAAAGTGAGTGCTCTACTGCTACACTAAAAAGGAATCAAATGCTATGTTTTTGTAGTAAAATACGGAACAGAGAGGAGAGAAAGAGAAAATCGGTGAGTGCACTGCATTAAATTGAGAGAGTTTTGGTCATCATCTTTTTGGATTAATTAATTGCTTGAAGATTTTAATTAATTTGAAGGTTTTGGGTGGTTAGATAATTTGAGTTTTCACTCAAATTGAGGTATTCTTGTATTTTCTCAATTTCTTAATATTTCAAGTTTTTAGTTATAAAACTTGGAGGGATTTTGTATTCACAATTGATTATAGTTGAATTTTCGGAGTTTGGCCCGTGGTTTTTACCTCTTAGTTTTAGAGGGTTTTCCACGTAAAATTCGGTGTTTTGTGGTTGATTTATTTTTCGTATTATTATTTTCTGTGGTTACAATTTATTTGGTGGAATGGCATTATTTGTTTGGCGTGATTTATATAATTAATTAAAGACAGTTATAATTGGAGGAGTTTTTCCAACAAAGTGGTATCAAGAGCAAGGTTCTTTGCGCAGTTGTTTTTTGATAAATTAAATGGAGGAATCAAGCGGTGCCATGATTAAATTGACCTCATCTAATTTTTCGATCTGGAAGCCTAGAATGGAAGATATCCTTTACTGCAAGGATTTAGTATGATCCATTGGAGCTTAAGGGGAAAAAGTCAACAGACAAGACTGAGGCTGATTGGAAAAAGATGAATAGAAAGACGATCGGTCACATCCGACAGTGGATTGATCAGAGTGTTTTCCACCTTGTTTCACAGGAAACGGATGCTTATACACTTTGGACTACATTAGAGTTCATGTACGAGAAGAAGAATGCTCAGAATAATACATTTGTGATTCAAAAGATCATGAACCTAAAGTATAAAGATGGTAGCAGTGTATCCGAGCATATAAGCGAGTTCCAGGGATTAGTGAACCAGTTGTCTACCATGAAGTTAAATCTTGAGGACGAGATTTAGGCATTGTTACTTCTCAGTTCGTTGCCTAACAGTTGGGAAACTTTGGTTGTGTCACTAAGCAATTCAGCTCCGGAAGGAAAGATAACCATGCAGATGGTCAAGGACAGCATACACAATGAGGAAACAAGGCGGAAGGAGCATGGTTTGAATTTTGAGACACAAGCACTTGTAGCAGAGAACAGAGGTAGAAGTAACTTCAGAGGATCTCACAAGGGAAACATGAATCGCAGTAAAAGCAAAAATTCCAGAAATCATAGGCAGCAAATCAAAGACCAAAGAAGGTGTTACATACAGGTGTTTTCATTGCAACAAAGAGGGTCACTTCAAAAGGAATTACAAGATCTGGTTAGACAAGTAGAAAACTGGTAAGCAAGGGAGAGTTGAGGAGAAGAATACTGCAGCTACAGTTACTGAGGATGTTGTACTTCTTTCATTCGAAGAAGAAGAATGTGTACATGTTATTGATCAGAAGATTGATTGGGTTATTGATACAGGTGCTTCGTATCACGCTACTCCCAAAAGAGAATTCTATACTACGTACAAAGTTGGAGACTTTGGGTTTGTGAGAATAGGTAACACTGATCAGTCCTAGATTATTGGAATTTGTGATGTTTACATATAGACAGGTGTAGGCTGCACTATTACTTTGAGGAATATTAGACATGTCCCAGATTTACGCCTCAACTTGATTTCTGGTATGGCTTTGGACAGGGAAGGCTATGAAAATCACTTCAGGCAGCGGAAAGTGGAAGCTTACCAAGGGATCGATTGTAGTCGCTAGAGGTACTATTTGTTGCTCGTTATGCAAAACTTATTTAAAGGTATGTTCTAGCGAGTTGAATGCAATTGAAGATGAAACTTCACTGAATCTGTGGCATAAAAGACTTGGGAGTGAGAAGGGTTGCAGATGTTAGCAAAGAGGTCCCTCATTCCTTTTGCTAAAGGTACTGTACTGAACCCTTGTGATTATTGTTTATTTGGTAAGCAGAATAGAGTTTCTTTTAGTAGCTCCTCTAAAAGGAAATCTAAGTTACTTGAAAGAGTATATTCTGATTTTATGTGGTCCTATTGAGGTTGAGTCATTAGGTGGTAATAGATATTTTGTTACTTTTATTGATGATGTTTCACGTAAGGTGTGGGTGTTTTTGTTGAAAACAAAAGACCAGGTATTCCAGCATTTTCAGAGTTTTCATGCTATGGTTGAAAGAGAGACTGGAAAATTATTAAAGTGTCTTCATAGTGACAACGGAGGGGAATACACTTCAAACGAGTTTGAAGCATATTGTACTAAACACAGTATTCGTCATGAGCAGACAGTTCCTGGCACCCCACAACATAATGGTGTGATTGAGAGAATGAACTGCACTATTATTGAGCGAGTCCGATGCTTGTTGAGAATGGCTAAGCTGCCTAAGTCATTCTGGAGTGAAGCTGTTCGTACTGCTTGTTATCCTGATTAACAGATCTCCGTCAGCACCGTTGGATTTCAAATTCCAGAGAAGATTTGGAGTGGTAAGGATGTGTCCTATTCTTATTTGAGGGTATTTGGGTGCAAAGCTTTTGCACATATCCCCAAGGAACAAAGATTGAAGCTTGATGATAAATCTACTCCATATGTGGTTGTTGGCTATGGAGATGCAGAGTTTGGGTACAAGTTATGGGATCCAGTTCAGAGAAAATTATTCAGAAGCAGAGATGTGGTGTTTCATGAACACAAAAATTATGAGGATTTTGATAACGTTACACAGTCCAGAGATAATAGTGTTCCAGACCTCAGCGGAGTTCCTTCTCCATTACAGAATGCCACAGTTAGAGAAAGAAGTCAGAATAAAGATGTGACTGGTACAGATTTGTACGATAGTGATGGGTCAGATATATAGGGTGTTGAGCAGGGGGAGCAACCCCCTCATCTTGATATTGAAGAACCTCAGCTAAGAAGATCCACGAGAGAATGTGTGCCATCAGTCAGGTATCCTTCATCTGAATATCTTTTAGTTGCTGAGGACGGGGGAGCCAGAAAATTTTCAGGAAGTTAAGACTCATAAGGAGAAGAGCAATTGGTTGAGAGCTATGCTGGATGAGATGGATTCGTTCCACAAGAATCACACTTATGAACTTACAACCCTTCCAAAGGGCAGGAAAGCATTGAAGAATAAATGGGTGTTCAAGCTGAAAAAGGATGGTGAAAAACTAGTGAAGTACAAGGCTCGGTTGGTCGTCAAGGGTTTTGCTCAAAAATAAGGTATTGATTTCGATGAGATTTTTTCTCCGGTTGTGAAGATGACTTCTATTCGAGTAGTGTTGGGGTTAGTAGCTAGTATGCATCTTGAGCTTGAGCAGCTAGATGTGAAAACTGCATTCCTTCATGGTGATTTGAAGGAGGAAATCTACATGGAGCAGCCTGAGGGATTTGAAGTTAAAGGGAGAGAGCACTTAGTTTGCAGGATGAAGAAAAGTTTGTACGGCCTGAAATAAGCTCCAAGGCAATGGTACATGAAATTTGATTCATTCATGATGGATCAAGGATACAATAGAACAGTTGCAGATCATTGTGTATATGTTCAAAAAGTTCCCGGATAATAACTTCGTTATCTTGTTGCTATATGTAGATGATATGTTGATAGTTGGGCAAGATATAACATGATTCGCATGGTCAAGGGAGAGTTGTTTAAGGCTTTTGATATGAAGGACTTAGGCCTGGCTAAACAGATTTTGGGCATGAAAATTATTCGTGACAGGAAAGCTAAAAGGTTGTGGTTGTCACAAGAGAAGTATGTTAAACGAGTGCTTGCAAGGTTCAACATGGGTGATGCTAAGCCAGTTAGCACACCACTGGCCAATCATATTAAGTTGACAAAGCGCATGTGCCCTTCTATTAAGGAAGGGAGAGATTATATGGCAGCAGTTCCCTACTCCTCTGTTGTAGGGAGTCTTATGTATGCGATGGTTTTTACACGGCCAGATATTGTTCATGCAATTGGCGTTGTGAGCAGGTATTTGTCAAATCCTGGAAGAGAACATTGGGAAGCAGTTAAGTGGATTCTCAGATAATTGAAAGCTACTTCCAATTTATGTTTGGGGTTTGCTGGTTCGAGTTCAATCTTGGAGGGTTTCACAGATGCAGACATGGCAGGTTCTGAAGAGAAGGATTCAACTTTGGGATATTTGTTTACTTTTGCAGGGGGAGCTGTAAGACCCCAACTTTTTGAATAAAGATTAAATTCTCTCGAAATATATTTTTGAATATTATGGTGTGGATTTGATATAATTTTATAGTTGTGGATAATATTTACAAATTTTGCAAAGTACGTAAGTTGTTATATAATATTCGATTGGTCGGGGAATATTTGTTTTAACAGAGAATATTCGTACAACGGCACAATCATTGGTGGAACCCCACAGTGGAATTATTGTCGGATTGAGAAAACGACAAAAATACTTTATGAAGATAACGGCGGAAGTTTTACCGTTAACTGTTGAACTACCCGGTAGTAAAAGTACAGTAATACGTGACGTTGCATAGTAGCACACGGTATTGATTATTGATGCTTACGTGAGAAGTCACACAGTTATACTCAATTATTGCTATAGTAATTGCTGCATCATATCTCTCATATTATTGATTTGATTATTGTCATAGTATCATCTGCATAATATGTTATTTTATTAAATCAATAATTGAGACGATAAAGTTATTCATATTATTAAATTTCAATATTTACAATGTCTAGAAGTTCTATCAAGGAGAGGTTTGGTCACCTAATTGCGCGCCAATAGGGAGAAATCCTTATTGGAAAGCCCCATCTTTCCTGGGAACGACCTGGTTGATAAATATTGTGAGTTATAATATTAATGATGAATGTTATTAAAATTGAAGTTATGTTCGGAGTTGAATTTGGAGACGCGGATGTGATATTTGAGTCCGGAACGATGAAATTAGTAAAAATAGTCTATAAACAAAAAATTTTCAGGAATTCACTATTTGGTCTAAAAGTCAACAGATGACTTTTTCAGGAAAAGTCAAACATTGAAAATTCAAAATTCATATTTTTGATAAAATGGTTTCATTGTGTTGGAATTATTTGTGTTAGTAAAAATCTACAATTATTTCGATAATAATTGATGTTTGGAGGTTATATTGACCAATCGGATATTTAACCGGATAAATGAGCAATTGATTGCTATTATTTCACATGATTATAACTATTGATTCACATAATTTACTATTGAATCACATTATTTACTATTAGGGGAGGTGGTGAATGTTTGATAATACTTCCATGACTAAATTAAAAATAAAGGAAAAGTTGGAGGTATTGTACTGTGATTTTTCGAGCCCCAAAACGTGCAATTATAGAAACTATATTTTTCTATAAATAGAAGCTCATTCTTCCTTCATTTCTCACCAATTCACAAAAGCTTTAGAGCGATTATTATAGAGAGAAATTATAGAAAGAAGAAGAGAAGTCTGCTACCTCACTATTCCAGTATCCAGTTTTTCTAAGGTAGGGAGTATTATTTCTATCTTATCCATGAAGAGAACTTCTGTTATTCCATTCTTTATTATTCTGTTGGAATAACCTGTATACGCGGGCTACCCTATACTTGATGAAATTCTTATGTTATTTCATTCTTTATCATTTTGTTGGAACATCCTGTCTGTGCGTTTACGCCGGACCTGGTTCCATTATTTATCATTCTGTTGGAACATCATGTCTGTGCATTCTACGCCGGTCCTGGTTCCATCTTTATTATTCTGTTGGAATATCCTGTCTGTTCGTTTTACGCCGGACCTGATTCCGTCTTTATTATTCTATTGGAATATCATGTCTGTGCATTTTACACCGGACCTGATTTCGTTATTTATTATTCTGTTGGAATAACCTGTCTGTGCGGTCTATCGCATGCCTGGTGATTTCTTTTGTTATTCCATTCCTTGTTATACTTAGTTGGTTAAAGTTTTGACTTCTATACTCCATGAAATTAGTGGAATATCCTTGATATTTGCGCTTCATCCAGTATCTTTTCATGGAAATATTCTTCTGAGCATTCTTGAATTTTACTCTACAAAGCAGTATCATGTTGACAATTTGGACGTTATTAGTTTCCTGGATTAATTAATTCATGAACTTGTTTTATTGAATTCTTATATCATTGTCATCATTCTTTATTATTCTCTTCAGGAAATGAGAACGTAACAGGGACTAGTCGGGGAACGGAGTGACAGACCATATGATAGCATTAGTTGTCCTCACTATTCAGTGAAATAGTGGAAAATAAATGTAATAATATTGAATTTGAGTTTGTATATTGTCTAGACAACAATATGTGTATTAAAACTCACAGCTTATGTTTTGTCGTACTTTACACGACAGTTGTATAATTAAGTTATAATTGTATTTTGTACCATGTATTTGACGACTCAGAATAGGTGATGTATACCTATTTTGGGGGCGTCACAGTTGGTATCAAAGCTTAGGGATATGATCCCTGGCTAAGATGTGAGATTAGAACTAGGAGGGGAGAGACGGGGAATTCCTTCACTAGTATGACCTACCTAATTTTTGTTGGTATTTAATTGGTTGGTCAGAGTATAGAGATAATATGTTGCATGTCAATTAACCCTTGTTTTGTGGCAGTATTTGAAAATGGCATCCGATAATATTGAGAATAGCAATGGGGCACAAGAGACCGTTGAGTCTCCACAGATCAACAATCAGAATAATGTGCATCAGGAAGGCGACAATCCTCATTCAAACAACAACACTGACCAAATGATGAACGATGGAATGTTCAGAGGCTTTATGCAATTCATGCAACATCAGGCGAGAGCGGCTCCTGTTCAAAATGCAGGTGAAACACTGGAAACTCTCGAAACGGTCACCGCTAAACAGTTCAAGGAGCTGGGACCACACGAGTTTATTGAAGAGCCAAAACTACTTAAGGCGGAAGCGTGGATAAAGCAGATCACCAAGATATTTGATGTCTTGGGATGCTCCGAGGAGCAAAAGGTTCCCTTCGCCACCTTCATGTTGCGTGAAGAGGCGGATTACTGGTGGGAATCTGTAAAACGTACCCAGCCTGACACACTCAAGATGTCTTGGGAAAAAATCCAAGAGCTATTCAACGACAAGTACTTTCCCGAAAGTATTCGTCACATAAAAGAGGTGGAGTTTATCAAGTTGGAGCAAAACAATATGACCGTGTCGCATTATGAGGCTAAATTTGCGGAGTTATCCCGGTTTACATCACATTTGGTCGATAATGAAGAGCGAATGATATGAATGTTTTTAAGAGGTTTGAAACCGAAGATACGTCAATATCTTATTTCTCATAAACTGTATTTGTACTCAGATGTTGTAAATAGGGCTCAGTTATTGGAGCGCGGTAACGAGTCAACGCAACCAAGAGAAAGCAGCCGGCAGCATGAAAATACCAGTGGTATCAGTCATCGAAGCGGTGACAACAAACGTGGAGGGAATAAACATGCCAGAAATGGTAACCACTTCGGTGGTAATCATGGCCAAGATAGTAAAAATGGACATTTCAAGAAAAGGAGATTCAACAATGATGGAAAGACGTCAGCACCAGCAACCGTGGTTAAGGAAGGAGAATGACCACCTATCATATGCTTCAAATGTGGAGGGGAGGGACATATCAGTCCAAACTGTGTGATGCCATCCAAAGCGTGTTATAATTGTAGAAGAGAAGGTCACCTAGCCCGATTTTGTCGTTCACCGAAGACAAGTTCAGCTAGGATGGAGGCACCAAAGGCCATCCCAGAAAAGTCAAAGTCGGTGGTGCAAGGGAGAGCATTTGTTATGACCTCCCAGAAAGCAAGGAACCTGAACGAAGTCATCACGGATAGTTTATCATAAACTCTAGCGAAGTCTATACCTTATTTGATACTGGTTCTACCCATTCTTTTATTTCTCCTACTTGCGCTCAACGATTAAATTTGACTTCGGAGAAATTAGACTTTGACTTATCTGTTAAAACTCCATTAGGAGAAACCTTCATTACATCCACTGTTTATAAGTCTTGTTTGATTCAAATCAGTAACTGCACGTTACCTGTCGATCTTATCTCCTTAAAAATACTTGAATTTGATGTGATTCTAGGGATTGATTGGTTAACTACTCATCATGCTAAAATTGATTGTTTTCGTAAGGTTGTTAGCTTTTATATTCCTAATAAACCTATTATGCGAATTCAAGCGACCAAACCATTAAAATCAATCACGGTCATCTCAAGCCATAAAGCTATTTGTTTACTGAAAAACGGATGTCAAGCTTTCTTAGCTCATGTCACGGATTTAAACAAAAATATGTCAGATTTGAAGGATATTTCTATTGTTAATAAATTTCCTGACGTATTCCCTGAAGAACTTCCTGGCCTACCCCCAGAGCATGAAGTTAAATTTTGTATCGACCTTGAACCCGGTACAAAACCCATTTCCAAAGCCCCATATCGAATGGCTCCTATTGAACTTCAGGAGTTAAAGACCCAATTGCAAGAATTGTTAGACATTGGTTTCATTCGTCCTAGTACGTCTCCTTGGGGTGCTCCTGTTCTATTCATGAAGAAGAAAGATGGGAATATGCGACTTTGTATTGATTATCGGGAGTTGAATCATGTCACCATCAAAAATAGGTACCCATTGCCACGTATTGATGACCTGTTTGATCAGTTACAAGGAGTACAATTTTTTTTAAAGATCGATCTTCGTTCTGGATATCATCAGCTGAAGGTTAAAACTGAGAATATTCCAAAAACTGCCTTCAGAACTCGGTACGGGCATTATGAATTCTTAGTCATGTCTTTTGGATTGACTAATGCTCCTGCTGCCTTCATGGATATGATGAACCGAGTATTCAAGGAATATTGGGATCATTTTGTGGTCGTCTTTATTGATGACATCCTCATATATTCCAAAAGCCGTGAAGATCTTGAGCAACACTTGAGGCTGATACTCCAAAATCTTCGTGAAAACAAGCTATATGCCAAGTTGAAGAAATGCGAGTTCTAGCTTGAGGAAGTTGCATTCCTTGGGCACGTGATATCAAGTCATGGAATATCTGTTGACCCAGTAAAGATTGAAGCTATTCAAAGCTGGGAGAAACCTAAATCAATGACCGAAGTACGTAGCTTTCTCGGATTAGCTGGTTATTATCGGAGATTAGTGGAAGGATTTTCTCGAATCGCTACTCCATTAACTCAGCTGACTCAAAAAGATACAAAGTTCGGTCGGAGTGAGAAATGTGAGAAGAGTTTTCAAGAACTCAAGAGGAGACTCATTTCAGCACCTGTTCTGATAATACCATCTGGCTCGGAGGGATTTGTCATCTATAGTGATGCTTCAGGCAAAGGGTTAGGATGTGTTCTCATGCAACATGGGAAAGTCATAGCCTATGCCTCACGACAACTCAAAGAATATGAGAGGAATTACCCTACTCATGATCTAGAGTTGGCAGCTGTCGTTTTTGCGCTTAAGATTTGGAGGCATTACCTGTATGGAGAGAAGGTGGAGATCTACACGGATCATAAAAGCCTCAAATATTTCTTCACCCAAAAGGAACTCAACATACGACAACGACGTTAGCTTGAACTATTGAAAGATTATGATCATACCATCCAATACCATCCTAGAAAAGCGAACGTGGTAGCTAACGCACTGAGTAGAAGATCATATGCGAGTACGAGTGCAATATTGTCAACGCAAAGGCCCATTTTGTATGACTTGCAAAGGATGGAGTTAGAGATAAAGACTCCAGGGATCCACATAATGATGGCAAATATACGAGTAGAACCGACTTTAATCGATAAAGTTAAAGTTGCTCAAGCTACAGACCTAAAGCTAATGCGTATGAAGAAGAAAGTGCAAGAAGGTGTTATGCCGGAGGCAAGAATCGATGAGAAAGGAATACTTCGAGTCAACTCCAGACTTTGTGTTCCTAACAACCCTGATTTAAAGTATAAAATCATGATGGAGGTGCACAACACACCATTTTCAATCCATCCTAGGAGTACCAAAATGTATCGTGATCTTCGACATACATTTTGGTGGAGCAATATGAAGAGAGAGATAGCAGAGTTTATCTCAAGGTGTTTAACTTGTCAACGAGTCAAGGCGGAGCATCAAAGACCAAAAGGTTCATTGCAACCACTTGAAATACCAGAATGGAAGTGGGAACACATTACTATAGATTTCGTTACTGGTCTTCCCAAGGTTTCTCAAGGCATAGATGCAATTTGAGTCATTGTTGATAGATTGACTAAGTCTGCTCATTTCCTAGCTATACGAGAAACTTATACACTTGAACGTCTTGTTCGTATGTACATAAACGAGATTGTAAGACTTCATGGTATGCCAATATCCATAGTTTCTGATCGAGACCCAAGATTCACTTCAAGATTTTGGGTTAGTTTACAAAAATCTATGGGCACGGATTTACAATTTAGCTTGGCATATCATCCTCGGACGGACGGGAAGTCAGAGAGGACCATTCAAACTCTTGAAGATCTATTAAGACTCTGTGTCCTTGACTTCAAGGGAAGTTGGGATAAGTTCCTACTATTGGTGGAGTTTTCCTACAACAACAGTTATCAAGAAAGTATTGGCATGGCTCCATTTGAGGCGTTGTATGGAAGAAAGTGTCGTTCTCCAGTATGCTGGGATGAGGTGGGTGAAGTAACGTTATTGGGACCGGAGTTGGTACGTATGACTACGAAAAAGATTCAAACGATCCGACAACGTATAAAAACCTCACAAGATCGACAAAAGAGTTATGTTGATCTTCATCGAAAGGACGTGGAATTCGATATTGGAGATCATGTGTTATTACGCGTTGCTCCATGGAAGGGAGTTACGAGATTTAGAAAGAGAGAAAAGCTCAACCCTCAATTCATTGGCCCATTTTTAATCCTCGATCGAGTAGGAACTGTGGCGTATAGACTCGCTTTACCGCCATGTATGTCTCGTGTTCATAACGTTTTTCACATATCTATGTTACGTAAATATGTGAAAGACCCGAACCACATTATTGAATTAGAACCATACGAGATAGAGGAAGATTTAACGTATGAAGAGTTACTTGTTAAAATCTTGGATAAAAAGGATCATATTCTACGCTCTAAGGTTATACCTCAAGTCAAAGTTTTATGGAGAAACCACGATGTGGAAGAAATGACCTGGGAGTTAGAATCTGAGATGAAATCAAGATATCCTTACCTCTTTGACATACCAGGTACGCACCCTAATTTCGAGGACGAAATTTCATAAGAAGGAGAGGTTGTAAGACCCCAACTTTTTGAATAAAGATTAAATTTTCTCGAAATATATTTTTGAATATTATGATGTGGATTTGATATAATGTTATAGTTGTGGGTAATATTTATAAATTTTGCAAAGTACGCAAGTTGTTATATAATATTCGATTGGTCGGGGAATATTCATTTTAACAGGGAATATTCGTACAACGGCACAGTCATTGGTGAACCCCCACAACGGAATTATTGTCGGATTGAGAAAACGACAAAATTACTTTATGAAAATAACGGCAGAAATTTTACCGTTAACTGTTGAACTACCCGGTAGTAAAAGTACAGTAATACGCGTGGTTGCATAGTAGCCCACGGTATTGATTATTGATGCTTACGTGAGAAGTCACTCAGTTATACTCAATTATTGTTACAGTAATTGTTGCATCATATCTCTCATATTATTGATTCGATTATTGTCATAGTATCATCTACATAATATGTTATTTTATTAAATCAATAATTGAGAGTTTATATCATTGTCATCATCCTCGTGTTTACATTTTGTTGAAAGTCATTTGTGGCCTATAGTGCATAGATGGACTTGGTATGATTATGACCAGGGATTATTCGGTGTAATCATGACCGTAATGTTACAAATGATGTGAAAAAAGTCCTCATTAGCTCGTAGATCATTGATGGACAGTTGGCATGATCATGACCATTATTGAATACACAAATATTCTTGGCCTATAGTGCATGGATAATTGTGGTCGTGATACTAAAGAATATCATTGGCCGTAGTGCAAGGGTGATTCGATGATGTGGATTATTTATTAAGTTGAGTCCCAGCGATAAAAGTGATGAAAAACCTTCTAAATCATAAAAGATAGTAGATTTTATTCTCTACTTGACTCTTTTAATGGATTACTTGTTCCGCTGCAGTTAAACTTGATGGTTGTTATATTGTATCAGTTTAACATTGTTGAAGGCTAACGATAATATATTCTTCATTATCTTAGTCATAATATTTCCTACTGTGCTAGTTGAGCTCACCCTTTTACTTTTATTATTCTGTTCAGGAAATGAGAACGTAGCAGGAACTAGTCGGGGAACGGAGTGACGGACCAGATGATAGCATTAGTAGTCCTCACTATTCATTGAAATAGTGGAAAATAAATGTAATAATATTGAATTTGAGTTTGTATATTGTATAGACGACAATATGTGTATTAAAACTCACAGCTTATGTTTTGTCGTACTTTACACGACAGTTGTATAATTAAGTTATATTTGTATTCTGTACCATGTATTTGACGACTCAGAATAGGTGATGTATACCTATTTTGGGGGCGTCACAGGAGCTGTATCATGGCGGTCCAAGCTGCAGAAGTGTGTTGCTTTGTCTACAATTAAGTTAGAATACATCGCCACTACGGAAGCAGACAGTGAGATGTTATGGTTGAAACGGTTTCTTCAAGAGTTGGGTTTGACACAGGATGAGTATGTGGTATATTGTGATAGTCAAAGTGCAATTGACTTAACCAAGAACGCCACGTATCATAATCGTACCAAGCACATTGATGTTCGTTATCACTGGCTTCGAGAAGTGATGGAAAAGGAATTGATGAACGTAAAGAAAGTTCATACCGACGAGAACCCCTCAGACATGTTGACAAAAGTTATAATTCGCGACAAACTAGAGTTTTGCAAGGAATTGGTCGGGATGAACTCCAAGTGACGAGGTCACGGTGGAAGCCTCCTCTCATGGATTTGGAGGGGGAGATTGTTGGGTTTGTGGGGTCCAAACCCATGAGACTATCCTATTTAAAGTAGGAGTATTTTAATTTGAATTAATTATTTTTCACTAAACCGAGTTGGACTTGGAGTTGGTCAACGTGTGAGCATTAGTGTTTGGCCGAATTCAGGAAGGAAAAGAATTTGGGATGGCGTGAAGTTATAAACCAACATGAATTAGGATTCAGTAATATATTGGAAGGAGGAGTGCTTTTCAATCCTAAATCAACTTGGATGACTTCATGTAGTACATATATATATATGGGCTCTGTTTTGAGTTTAGTAGGGTGCGGAAAAAGGTGAGTGCTCTACTGCTACACTAAAAAGGAATCAAGTGCTCTGTTTTTGTAGTAACATACGGAACAGAGAGGAGAGAAAGAGAAAATCGGTGAGTGCACTGCAGTAAATTGAGAGAGTTTTGGTCATCATCTTTTCGAATTAATTAATTGCTTGAAGACTTTAATTAATTTGAAGGTTTTGGGTGGTGAGATAATTTGAGTTTTCACTCAAATTGAGGTATTCTTATATTTTCTCAATTTCTTAATATTTCAAGTTTTTAGTTATAAAACTTGGAGGGATTTTGTATTCACAGTTGATTATAGTGAAATTTTCGGAGTTTGGCCCGTGATTTTTACTTACCTCTTAGTTTTAGAGGGTTTTCCACGTAAAATTCGGTGTTTTGTGGTTGGTTTATTTTTCGTATTATTATTTTCTGTGGTTACAATTTATTTGGTGGAATTGCATTATTTGTTTGGCGTGATTTATTTAATTAATTAAAGAGAGTTATAATTGGAGGAGTTTTTCCAACAATATATATATATAGAGAGAGAGAGAGAGTCCGGATCAGGTCCGGACTCCCGGATTTTAACAAAATTCGGACCTTTTTTTTTAAACAACTAAAAAAAATTTTATGAAACTTGAATTTTTACATAATACAGTGTTTTGGGTGTGATTTGGATACGTATAACAAAATATGTCTGTACAGTCTGGGTAGACTGTACATACATTGGTTGGTGTAGGTATTAAAAACACACCCAAAACACTGTATTATGAAAAAAATTTAGTTCCATAATTTTTTTTTAGTTGTTCTACAAAAAAAAAAAATTGGGTCCGGATTTTGATCAGGTCCGGACTCCCGGACCTGATCCGTGTTCTATATATATATATATATATATATATATATATATATATATATATATATATATATATATATATATATATATATATATATGGGCTATATGTATATACACAGCTGTGTATTACACAGTAGACCTATGGCGACAGATTTTTTGAGCTATAACGACGGTAAACTGTCGCCATAGCCAAGAATAGCTATGACGACGGATGAAACCGTCGCTATAGCCCAAAAAACCGTCTTCATAGCCTACTGTGTAATACACAGCTGTGTACATATATTTTTCCCTATATATATATATATATATATATATATATATATACGGGAAGGATCAAGAGCATAATCCTTAAATAGCATAACGCCTTAAATAGCATAATTTTATCAAAACGACGTAGTTTTGGAGGGACGCGGTGATATTTTTATAAATACGCGGTGGCATGGTATTTACAAAAATACCACTGTGTCCCTCCAAAACTACGTCGTTTTGATAAAATTATGCTATTTAAGGCGTTATACTATTTAAGAATTATGTTCTTGATCTTTTCCATATATATATATATCCAATCATGGAGGAGGACACAAGCCTAAAGTTTGAAGAAAATGTTGTGAGAAGCATGATCATGTGTTCCATTCCACCACAACTAGACTCGTGATTAGTTGGGTGAAGACTTCTTCATAATATTGGTACAAAAAAATTAACGATAACAGACAAATATTAATTTGGCTGATTAATTTTGATACGTGTATATATATATATGAAAAAATATATGTATACATCGATTATGACGACGGTTTTTTGGGTTATGGCGACGGTTTTATTTGTCGTCATAACTATTCTGGGCTACGGCGACGGATGAACCGTCGCCATAACCCAAAAAACCCATCATCATAACCCGACTGTGTAATACACAGCTGTGTATATACATGTAACTCATATATATATATATATATATATATATATATATATATATATATATATATATATATATATATATATATATATATATACACGGGAAGCTTCAAGAGCATAATTCTTAAATAGCATAATGTCTTAAATAGCATAATTTTATCAAAACGACGTAATTTTGTAAATACGCAGTGACATTTTTGTAAATACCATGCCACCGCGTATTTACAAAAATGTCACCGCATCCCTCCAAAACTACGTCGTTTTGATAAAATTATGCTATTTAAGGCATTATGTTATTTAAGAATTATGCTCTTGAAGCTTTCCGTGTATATATATATATATATATATAGGGATTCCATCCACAGCAACCGGTTGTTGGAAGCAACTCATTTTTTCCCAGCAGCTACAGCTTGTAGCGGCTTATAAAAAAAAAATTCTAAGTGGCCGGTACAAGCTGTAGCGGCTGGGAAAAAAGGGGTTGCTTCCCAACAACCCGTTACTGTAGATGGAATCCCATATATATATATATATATATATATATATATATATATATATATATATATATATATATATATATACAAGAAATCAGCTCATTTTGGCACGAAAAATTGTAGCAAATGGACTAAGGACTATTTCATGGCGATAAGATGATGATCATGCAAAATTTAAAACTTTGTAACATCATTCTTTTAATTAAAATTATTCATATACGAAATAACTAGTCTCAAGTAGAATTTGACATGAACAATAATTAAATTATATGAATTACTATCACAAATAAATTATTATTGAAGCTAGAATATAGTGCAAAACTTTCTTTGATATTTTGTACTCCCTCCTCCATTTCTAATATTTAATATATTTTGATTCTTAAAATCAATTTACAAAATCATAAAACATAAATTGAATTGAATTGATTTTTACTACATATAACTCTAATTATTATAAATTAGTATTACTTTAATGATATATCTTTGTTCCATATATCTCTTATCCTGTATTTATGTCTCAGCCCGGCAACTCCATTGGGTTTGGTACGGATGGGATTTGGGGCTTCAACTTTTAACTCGCAGCAAAACACAATTAGGCCATAAAACTAATAAAGTATGAAGCCATTGAAATTTCCAAATGGATCTCTTCCGTATACAAGCATTCCTTTATTCTTAAGTTTGTCTCCAAAAATAATGGTAATATAGTTTTATTTATTGCTTGTAACTATTTTATCTTATGATTAGTCCTTAATTTAATCACATGACTCAAGTGAAAAAGTGGTGTAATACTTATTGAGTAAGGCTGTAAATCAAACCAAATAGTTCGGACACAATTCGGGCTCGACGAGTAAAACTTTGATTCGTTAATAATATGATCCAAAACTGAGCATAAAAAATAGTACGAATAAAAATACGAGTAAAATATGAATAAGATTATAATCGACTCGTTTAAGATTCAAACTAATTGATATTCGATTAGATACTCAATACATTCTTTTATAATATATATATATATATATATATATATAGTTAAATCAAATTAGGATAATTAATTAATATTTTATTTTTTAATTTTAATTGGGAATTTATATTTGTAAAATACAATAGTAAATATATTTTCTCTTTTCTAAGTAAAATAATAAATTCAATTTATAATTATATTTATTATAAAACTAGTTATTATGTGGAGACTCAAATTCGAGCTTGAATTCGAAGCTATCAAGTAGTTTGAATATAATTCGATCCGAGTCGAATCAAATTCTAGTAATGAATATTCGAGTCGAATCTGAGTAAAGTTTTTCAAATGCAATTCGGAGTCGAATTCGAACAGCTCTCTATTCGGTTCAGTTCGACTCGTTTACACACCATTACTGTTGAGGTATCAAATGACCTCAGAAATGATTAAAAACAATTCATGAGATTAAATAATTGATTAATTATAGATAAAATAGTCCAAAATAATACTCCAAACCCATCATAAGACCCATCATTTACAAAGGGTGATTCTCAAATTTTGTCTCAAATGTTATAAAATTATAGTGGATGTCTAGATTTATAGGATGTCTAGATTCATTCTTATCTTGTAACTCCCATGTTCAATGAGTTATAAAACTCATGACCTTTGAGTTTTATAACCTCCTAGTATTGATGTTAGTACATCTATAAATAATATCATTTTGTAAAGTGAATGTTGGATACAAAATATTATGGAATACTCTCTTCTCTAATCATATTTGTACTTGATTTTAATTATCTTTCATAACATTTCATAACACGTTATCAGCACGAATTGCTTCTCATATTCGTCTTGAAGATAATCATATTTGATTTGAAGAGAAGGTATATTTATCTATTATATATATATGGATACGCAGAAAAAAAATTAGTATAACATACTGCATGTTATTCATTCATAACCTATTATTAGAATTTGTTGTTCTTGGTTCTAGCATGCTAATGATTGTCATACTCATGTGTAAGTCATCATCACACCACCCTCAAATTTTTTTGTTGTTATACGGTGTAATATCTAACCTTAATTATTGTGAAGTGTTTATTTTTATAAAAGTGTATTGTAATTTTGCATTCCTTCCAATCTAATATCTAACCTTAATTATTGTGCAGTGTTTATTTTTATAAAAGTGTATTGTAATTTTGCATTCCTTCTAATCTAAATAAATCAAAAGGGATCGATAAAATACATGATGATTACATTTTTAGATATTTTCATATCTCAACAGATAACAACTAGAAGATATAATCTTCAAAAGGATACTTTCTAGTTTCCGTACTAAAATAATCTTTAAAAAAAATTGATATATTTCTAATGATTTTTGATATATTTCCTTTTTGGCATGCATGGTAGCGTATTTGATATATTTCTAATGATTTTTGATATATTTCCTTTTGGCATGCATGGTAACATATTTGATATATTTCTAATGACCTTTTGATAAATTTTTGTATGAAGTTACAATGACAAATATGCTTTAGTAGTATTGGTTTATTATTTTTAGTGGACTAAATTTAGTTTCGTGTTTTACTGCATTTCTATAAATTTGAATTTGTTGCCCTTGATTTATATCGAGCAAGAATTATTTGTAATGGAATCTGGATGCTGAGATTCATATAAAGGCAAAGAACCTTGGAGATACAATTATAGTTGACAATCATGCATCCCTGCAGGTTTTATTCGCTATCATCTCCATGAAAAATTAAAAGTTGAGTACATTACAGTAAAAGACTCACTTGTCTTATAAAATGATTTAAAGGAAAGATTTTAAAAGCTCATTATAATTGGTTGCACCTGAAGTTGCAAGATTTTAAAAGTAGTTAAGTGAAAAACACTGATGAAGACATGTTAGAAAAAATATTTATTATATTTCATGCCTCGAATATGCTCATGCAGTAGCAATATCGAGAGCGTAAGTTTACAAAATACTCCCTTAAGCGATAAAGGAAACTATGTTTCCAGAAGTGAAATTATGTCTTCTAGTAGCTGTACAAAATAATGAGTTTTTGCTGAAAAACCAACAATCTTGCTCGATCGATTCTATTACATTCCCTGAAGTGAATGGAACCTCATTTGATAATCATAGAGGAAATTATGATTGTGATAGTCGACGTGAAAAGAATAATCAATATAGAAAAGAGAATGTACCCCCGTCGTACTCCTAAACATTTGATAGATTTGTACCAAGACTCCATAAAAGAAAAGGAAATGAAATTGAAATAAACTTTATTGATCATAATGATCCTGAAGATCCCATTAATTATTTTGACTTTCAAATAGAATGGAAATAACTAATTTTGATATCTATGGTTTCATTAATGATATGTTGATAGAAATGTTCATACCAATTAATTATTTTTATTTCATTATAATAAGTATTTTTTTTATTATATGTTTTATTTATGTTTCAAGTAATAAAGTTAAATTTATGTTTTGCATATATAAAGTTGTATGGGCCAGAAGCTCATCAAACTTTAAAGGCTCTAGAAGAGCAATTATTCATCAAACATAATTGAAGACTCTTGAAGAGTGATTATTCATCAAATTTAATTAAAGTCTCTGGAAGAGCGATTATAATGTTTTCAAAGGGCACAAAACTTTGTATTGATGATTCTTTATATTCTTCTGAGACAAGCAGAAATTTGCTCAGTTTTAAGGATATACATTATAATGGTTATCATATTAAAACCAATATTGAAGGCATTAAAGAATTTCTTTATATTACTTCAATAGTATCGGGCAAGAAGCTCATATTAAAAAAATTGTATATTTTCTCTTTTGGGATATATTATACTAAAATGAGAATAGTTGAAACAAATGTTGTAATACACCAGAAGTGTGCAATACACCAGAAGTGTTTGGATCAAAATATTTTTATGATTTGGCATGATCATCTAAAATCAATAATGATGCATTGAATTATTAAAAACTCACATGAACATCCTTTAAAGAGCCAGAAGATTCCTTTACCTGTTGATTATATCAAAGTAAATTAATTACCAAATTATCACATTCAATTATTGTTATTTGCTGTTCATCTTCTAAGAAAGAATTCATAGTGATATTTTTAAGGTATATTTTGAGAATTGTTATTTTAATGAAACAGTCTTCTCACCATTAGGGGGAGAAAAGTCGTTGCCTGAAGCACGACGTGAGATCATTGCCTGAAGCACGACGAGAGATTAATTGAATGTTTCAACGTTATTTAATTTTGATTCCTTATACAAATCAATATGAACTAGAAAGTTCAAAGGATAATTAATTTGCAATGAATTGCAAATTAATTACCAGAATTATTCACCGATAATAAAAAAAATAGTGATATCTCACATTCTAGCTGCTAATACTCTAGCAGATATTGAAGTCCCTATAGGCACAATCAGTTAATACAGCAGCAAATTGAATCAAACTCACACTTGAAATGTGGAAAAATGATTTATGTTAAAGATAAAATTCCCAGAAGAAGAAAAGTACAGTGAAAAACAAGTTGCAGCCTATAAAAAGGCTATACCCATGAAACAGGCTACAAAATTTATTGATCTATCCAAAATTTATGAACAAAAATCTCCTGTAAATAAAACTCTTGAAGAGTTATCTCCTGAAGAGGATGAGTTATCCCCTGAAGAGGATCAGGTACCTTGAAATAACGAGATCTCGATACATTATGTATATACAAGAGACAAATATATTGGATAGAAATAAAATTGTTGTCGATAACATATTTTTATATAAAGTTGTTCTTGATATTACCAGAAGTAATGATCATGAATATGAACCACAAATTATTGGTGAATGTTCAACGTAGAAATATTTGGCCAATGTGGAAAAAGGTGATTCAAGTAGAACTAAATTCACAAAGTAAATATGAAATTTTTGGACCTGTAGTCCGAACACCTAAAGGTGTAATGCCTGTTGAATACAAATGGGTATTTGTATGAAATAAGAAAAATAAAATTATATGGTACAAAGCGCAACTTGTAGAACAAGGTTTCTTCGCAGAGACATGGTATTAATTATGGAGAAACATATGCTCCTGTAATGGACGCAATTATATTCAGATTTTTAATTAGCTTAGGTAGCAAAAGAAAATTCGGATATGCGATTAATGAATGTTGTTACAACATATTTGTATGGATCATTAGATAATAATCATATATATATATGAAAATCCTTGAAGGATATAAAATGCCTGAAGCATATAATTCTACATCTCGAAGTATGTATTTTAAGCTACAAAGATCTTTATATGTGTTAAAGCAATCCAGATTTATATTGTTGTATAATCGCCTGAGTAGATATCTTTTGAAAGAAGGATTTGAGAATAATTCAATTTGTGCATGCATTTTTATCAAAAGATCATAATATGGATTTGTTATTTATTGATGAAAGATCTTGCTCCAAAAGAGTTGACAAAAATAACAAATTTTAGATGAAAGATATTGGTAAGATAAATTTTTGTCTTGGCCTACAAATTGAACTATGAAATTCTTATTCATCAATCAACATACACAGAAAAAGTCATGAAGTAACTTTATATGGATAATGTTAATCCTTTAAGTATTTCAATGATAGATTGGTCACTTGATATTAAGAAATATCTGTTTTGACCACAAGAAAATGATTAATAAACTATTGGTCTTGAAATACCATATCTTTGTGAAATTGGTGTTTTGGTCCTGAAGTACTATATCTTAATGTAATTGGTACTTTGATGTATCTTGCAAATTTGACAAGACCTGATATAACATTTGCAGTTAACTTACTAACAATGTATAGTTATGCACCAACTCGAAGATATTGTAATGAAATTAAACATATTTTACGTGAGACTATTGATTTGGGATTATTTAATCCAAATGGTGATAGAACTAATCATATTACAACAAAATTATTTTATACACATGAGCCCCAGAAGAATGAAAATATTGATCATGTGATAATTTGGTTGATATATTCATTAAGTCATTACCAACTATGATTTTGAAAGAAGATGGTAGCACAATATTGGCATACTTCGACTTAATGATATTTTTACCATGAACAATGGAAATTCTATGTTCTTATGAAGTAGAGTAAAAAGGATATGTGCTGATTGTACTCTTTTTTCCTTCGCTAAGATTTTTTTCCCACTGGGTTTTTCTTTGCAAGGTTTTAATAAGGCAATCCCAAGGCACTAGAAGTTATACAAGAATATTGTACTCTTTTTCCTTGCCAAATTTTTTCCCACTGAATTTTTATTTGGTAAGGTTTTTAACGAGGCATATTCTTAGAAAATTGCTACAAAAGAACTCCATCCATTCTGTATGAAGACAATGTTGTATGTATAGCTCAATTAAAGGGAGGATAGATCAAAGGAGCTAGAAGAAAACATATCTCACCAAAATTCTTTTTCACACATGACCTTGATAAGTGTAGTGACATTGAACAATCTAGCAGATTTGTTCAGTAAGGCATTATCAACTACAATGTTTGAAGGATTGCGTCGCAATATTAGAATGCGACAGCTGAAGGACTTAAGGATACATTCATGAGGGGGAGCTAATACGCGCTACACTCTTTTTTCCTTAACCAAGTATTTTTTTCCATTGGGTTTTTCCTGGTAAGGTTTTTAATGAGACAGCTTTCAATGCGTATAGCTATACAATAGACATCCAAGGGGGAGTGTTATAAAATTATAGTGGATGTCTAGATTCATTCTTATCTTGTAACTCTCATGTTCAATGAGTTATAAAACTCATGACCTTTGAGTTTTATAACCTCCTAGTATTGATGTTAGTACATCTATAAATAATATCATTTTGTAAAGTGAATGTTGGATACAAAATATTATGGAATACTCTCTTCTCTCTAATCATATTTGTACTTGATTTTAATTATCTTTCATAACATTTCATAACATCAAATAATATATAATCATAACACTAGTAGGTAAAATTCATGTGATTGATTATGTCATAAATTATCATTAAAATGTTCACCCATTCGAGATTAAAAATGTGAGACATAACATTATTCTATAACATTTGTACAAACTAACCCATCATTTTATAAAAGAACCTTGCCAGTGAACAATGAAAGGAAAAGGAATTTTTAAGAGAAAGGTAGGTAGTAAAGGAAATTGTTAGAGGTAGCCACTAATCAGACTTGTCTAATTGCACAAAAACACCCAACAAGGTATTGAAAAGGAAATCACTAGAAATAATAATCAAAAACAAGATTGTGAAGGGATTAGATAACAATACTTCTGATCATATTAAGGCATAATATACATTTTAAAGAAACCCACTTCCCTCCTGTCAGCAATAAAAATTACAATGCATCTACCAGGATATCTCTTACAGGTCTATTTTCCAGTTTACATATTATATCTACATAACTACCAAGTCTATAACTACAATTACATATTGAGCAACTCTATAACTTAGATATACTAAAACCTAATAACTAAAATGATACACATAATTTAACTGTGGGATGCATATTACAGAAATCACTGCACAGGGAAGGCGACATTTTAGGTTCCATCGGTATTTGTTAGCATCAGCAGCAAACTCTCTACTCAGCACTCTCAACGTCGTTTGGACATTATCTTCAATCTCTTTGCAGATTGCACAAACCCTGATATGACATGGAACTCGTCCAATTTCTTAACCAACAACATAAGAAGTGTTTTAGTAGATAAACATATATTCTATACAAGTAATGGCAATGATAAGCAGAATCAACTACTTTTTTCCAAACATTTAACGATGATATTATTTAGTAATTGCAGATTAAAGCATAGTATAACTACAACTTCTACAAGTCTCGTACTGGCTCAATACTGCATCAAAATTTTCTCATTCTTTATTTAATGGTTCATATCCATTGGGCCACTTTAATAAAGATATCAAGCTAGTGCAGAAATACCGTCAACGTGAAATGCCTCTGAACTAATTTGATTAGTTGCTCTTTAGATGGGTTGGGGTCAGCTTCCACCTGAAAAACCAAACTGTTAATACATAAAAAGTACAAAACTGAAGGAGCTTCAGCCAATGAAAAGAATTTAATTTTTCAATGTCTTATACAAACAACTCACAAGTTTAAAGTGTCGCCAATATCTCAACAAGGCATCCATTTCTAGCTTGCTGAGGTCGACCTTCAGTATAGGAAATTATGTATGAAAGGAAATTATACAATACATCACAATCATAATAATTGAATATTTGAGGAAGGTTAAAATGCACTTGAAAGGAACAAAAATATAATAATAGACAATATATACAGCTTCCATACCTTGAAACCACATGGGTTCGATTCCTTGGACTGTGAATCACAAGAGAGAGATCTGTTCGTAGTCTTGTGAGATGCAACGGTTGATTTATGCATGCGATGTCTTGACCTGTGTGACTTCTGAGTCTCATCGGATGCTGCAAAATTGGATAATCTGAGGACATTTATATTGGGTGGCAGGGCCCTTCTAAGTATATGAATATGATATGCAATAAACAGTAGTAAAGTAACAGAAGTATAGACATAACGGATCGTATGTAACAACCTTTCATAAGAAATAATAAATTCAACATGTAAAAATCGAAATTCAAAGTAGCACACAAACAGATGAAAATCAGATTATACTCTTTCCCAACTTTCTACACCAAATCATCATCACATTATCATTAACACTTTAGCCAAGAGCATAGCGATGATATCACTCTATCTAATATTTTCTATTGATAGGAATCTCACATGACAAATGGTGGACAAAAATATGCAGGATTTAAAAGTTATGACCTTCAAAAAGTTTCGAAGAACCAGTTTGAACAAAGCACCATGCAGGGCTAATTATACAGTTGTATTCTAGTTATAGTCTTGGTAGCAATAGCACACAAAAATATAGCATATTATATACTAACCAAGCTCACACAAATCTGAGCCATTCCACTGCACATTTTCATATTTGAGGTCATTGTCTTCCTCATTACCAGTAGGAGCCTCAATCACGCTCAGAGCGTTCCTCTGTAGCTTTACCTCTATGCCATTTGTAAGCACCTACACTTTGTGAATTATACAATCAGATCCTACTCCAAAGTAAACAACAATACTTCACAAACTTGAGAACATCAAGAAGTAGATTGTTAACCTGTAGCCGGTATTAGCTAAAAAAACTTCGCAAAAAACTAGCATGACAAATGTCAATGGGTTATAATTTACATAGTATGGGCAATGAGGGGAAAATACTAAAAGAAAAAAAGATTCTACTTCCACAGCTGGACCATTATAATATTAATATGGATAATGAAGTCATCCAACACAGACTACATAATACAAAAAAAAATATTTTCTTTTCTTTCTTTCTTTTAAGAAAACCTAGGTAGTCATACTCCCATCATACCAGGGGATAGCCTCAGTTTAAATTAGAAACCCATTCAAACCGTCTGACTTGGGCTAAATTAGGAATCAAGAAACATGGGGGATGTTACAATGCATCTAAGGAGAAAATGTATAGTTGATTCCGACCTAATTTATCCCAGAACTATAAAAGAACGACCAATTTAATGGCGTAGACTGGTGGTTGGTCTATTTAGTAAACTTAGTAAAAGAAGTATTATCAGTAGTTCTTATATTTTAATTTAAAATCCCAAAATGTATCTACTTAAGTACATAGTAAAACCCAAAATTTTCATAATTATTAAATTACCTTTTGAATTTATCAATTTGAAATATAACACAAGAAACATAATTCTACAAAAGACTGGCACCAGAAAACAGATCAAATTAGAAATGCTGCAAAATTTTATATTAATTAGAACACATTAAAGTGACTATTAGACATACAATACTCATTAATCCAAACAAGAGACAAAGTAAGTTGAAGAAACAAGAGAGAGAACCAAAGAAAAAAAGAACATTCTCTGTATTCTTTGTCTGGTGTACTGGTCCTGTCCACATACCCTGAATATATAATTTACCATAAGAAGTTAATCTGAATCATAGTTACCAAACTGACAAGTGGCACTGAGCAATGAGCTTGAATCACCCTGCCCCAAAAAAAAAAGGAAAGAAAGCAAATGCGGTCTTGGAGATTACTATGACTGAAATGTTAACAAATTTTATCAAAATACCAAAAAACAGTGATTACCTTCCTAGAAACAAATTTATCAACAGTGTTATTTAATTGGCTTACCCAAAACAATGATCCACATGTTGTCTCTTTTAACTTACATAATCTAATTAAATCTTCGGAAAACAAAAACATGCTGAGCAATCCAATTTTCAGCAACAATTCTATAATGCACAAAATTAAAGTCTTTATGTACAATCAAGTCCGACTAAAATCCAGCACAAATAATTCCATAAACAATTTATTTCAAAATTCAAAGCTACTGAGCCAGACAGAAGAAGAGCAGAGAGCATTATCCTAATTCTCAAAAAATCAAGAAACTGCAACAAAAACAAATAAATCAATATGAATACCATAAAAGCATTAAACATTTTAAATTTATATAGTTTCTCCGAAAAAATAAAAGACTTTCAAACCTTAGATCCATTAATTAAAAACGACATGCAAAATGAAAATAAATTAGAATAACAAATTAGAGAAATTTCAAAGTTTTCAAAACCAATATCTCATTGCCAACAAAATATTAGAAGTAAGGGTGTAAACGAATCGAGTCGATCCGAGTATTGAGTTGCTCAGATTTGGTTCACAAAATTTATCGAATATAAAATAATGTTTGATTGAGGCCCATTTAGCTACCGAGTCAAGCACGATTCCGAATCGAACCCAAGCAGTTTGGACTTTTCCTCCCAACGAATATGATCCGAGTATCAATAGAAAATTATAATTTGAGAAAGTTCGAGTAATTTATCGAACTTTAAAATGTGCTCATATTTGACTTATTTATATTTCGAGTCGAACTCAAATCGAACTTTTAATCGAGCGAATACGAATGAGTCCGAACTATTTGCTCATTTTACAGCCTTAATTAGAAGTTTCGGCTCAAAATACCAAAATACCCAGCTGCAAATTACTTACCAAACAATAGAAGTAACCAAAAAACTGATCAAATTCTAATCAATACACCATATAAAACCAACAAACAATAACAGCATAAAACCAAAAATCCCACATTGCATAGAATCCATCCAATAAAGCATCAAAACCCCAAAATTCAATCTGCATTATACAAAAAAAAAACCAAATTTAATCAAAATTCAAATCAAAGAACAAAATGCATAGCCTTTAATGTAATAAATTATCGAGATAATTACCAGCCAATGCCACCCGCCAAGTCCAACGGCCTTTTTCACAACACCCTGAAGCCCAACAAGTACCGATTTTGTCCGGTTATTCCCGGTGACAACCACCTTAGTATGCCGCGGCAACACTGCCAGCTCTTCTTCACTACTCTCCCCGCAACTCTGCTGCAATTGAGAAGAACTTCCTCCGCCGTTGACAACTGAACTATCCACTGCCTCCGGCATTTCCCCAATTTCTCAGCGGAAATTCAAGAATTAGCTTCGGAAATTGAAAATAATGGGAAGATCACGCATTGCATAGTTTGGAAACAGGGGGTTTAGTGGGTTAGAGAGAGAAAATTTGGAGAATTTTTGAAGTTTTAGAGAGAGTAAAAACACATTTTAGAGAGAGAAAGTGGAGAGACAGTTTAGAGAGAGATGAGACTGACTGTAGGGTTTTTATGTTTGTTTATTTATTTATTCAATACGAGAGCAGATCTTCTGTCCTATTTTTCATATTTTTTTGTGTTATTTCACTTAAATTTTGACATATAATTATTTACTTAATTTTAATTAATTTTAAAATTAAATAAAAATTTAGGTGTCAAGTGTGAATTCCGAGGAGTTGAAGGTGGCCAATGGCGGTTGAGCACGTATATAGATGGAGGATGGCTGGTTAATCATGCGTTTCAGGCTTGGGTTCCGGGGCACGATGTAGTGTATTACTATCACCATTTAGCGGTTTCATGGGATGGGATGGGGGGTGGCGTGCGGGGGAAGTGGGAGGAATTTGACCGATTGTGGGATGCTTTTAATGACCATGTTGTCCTTTCAATGTCTCTTTTTTAGTTGATAAATGGAGTTTTATTGTAATGACATTGTTTTCTTAAAAAAAATAATTAGGATTCAATAATTTTAAGTATACATTTTAATTTAGTGGCTTTAGTTATTTGGAAAGGGTAAGGATATTAATTTGACTTTATTGAGGGATAAACTTTAATTTACTATTTTGCACAGAAAGAAAAAAAATATTAATAATCAATTACATTACGTCTCTTGTTGTAATAATAACTCTTATTTGAGAATGTTAATACTACAAATTATTTGCATATATAGTGTTTGAGTGGTAATTGTTTATGTTTTCAGTTTTCTGAAAGTAATTCCATTTTTTTAAATTTGTATCAAAAACGTTTTTTGGTAAATGACTTTGCTAAAAGAAAATTAGAACAAGTTTACTATGGAATTAAAAAAAAACTTGTTTCTTCAATTTGAGGACATGAAAGACCATTTAAACTTTAATGAGCTCTACTGATCAATTGTTTTTTACTAAATTTTGATTTTTATTTATATATTTAGGATATAACAATAGGAAGCAAAAAATGAAAACAAAAAAAATATACATAAAAATCTTATTACATGAAGGTATGACCCACTGTATGCTCATGTAAAAGAGCATCATGTGAAAATATCAAAAATACATGTGAAAATATCCGTTTTCATTTGTGAAATATCATCGAAGACATATATATATATATAGTCCGGATCTTAAGCTCACCCTTTATCTAACTCACCCGAACTCACCCCCCATTTAGCGACGGACCCAACGACGGTTCGGTCATACAACCGTCGTCTATACTTTTAGTGACGGACAACATATAGCGTCGCCGTGTCCGTCGTTAAAGGGGGCTGAGCTCGGGTGAGTTAAATAAGGGGTGAGCTTAAGATATATTCCCTATATTTATATACAAAAAGGATCTTAAGCTCACCCTTATTGAGCTCACTCCGAGCTCACCCTGCCTTTTTTTTTAAACAACTAATAAAAAATGTATAATAATTTTTGGAATTGAAAATTTTTTTAAAAAAAGTGTTTTGGGTGTGATTTGAGTACATATAACAAAACAGTGTTGTACAGTCTGTACAACACTATTTTGTTATATGTACCCAAATCACACCCAAAACATTTTTTTTAAAAAACTTTCAATTCTAAAAATTATTAAACATTTTTTATTAGTTATATTTTTTTATAAAATAAAAAAAATAAAAAAATACAGGGTGAGCTCGGGGTGAGCTCAATAAGGGTGAGCCTAAGAAATGGATTGATATATATATATACATATAACAATCTTTAAATCTTTATCCAAATATTAATATTTTATGTTAGATCTTGCTATCAATTTTATTATAAATGTTAAAAGGTTATTATATTTTTCACTTAATTTCTAAATTTGTAGTTGAAAATTTTAATTTTTAAACTTGGACAGGATCTTATTAGATATTACATATACTATTATTTGGTTTTCTTGTTTTCCATTATTTATAATAAAAATTGAGAATTAAATGGGTTCACTACAGTTAAATTATGAATTTTAAAAATTTTAATCTACTATTAAATATGAAAAGTCATTTGTGCATGTATCATTTATGCCATGAAATTGTAGTACTCCCTTCATTCTTATATGTAGGTCGTTTTAGACTCTTTTTTTATTCTTAATTATTTATCTAGGAAAATTGATTACTATTTTTTTCAAATGGTCCCTTATTACTCCATCTAATCTTTTGATCCATATTTATGAGATAAGTGAGGTGAAGGGTATTATAGATAATTGATAGTATAATTAATATTTTTCAATCACTTTTTTAATTCTTGTGCACATATCTAAAACGACCTATATTAAGGAACGGATGGAATAGTATAAATTAAATTAGTTTTGGCATTAAATAAATTTGTGAAAAATAGAAAAGGGTGGGTTGGTAATTGAACAATGAAGACAAACGGGGCAGATGAGAGGAGATCCAAAAGCTTACGTAGAGACCGGAACGAAAACCCGAAATTCATGCGATGGTCCCACGTGGTAGAGTAAGGTCTCTCTCTGTCTACCTCTACCTGCGGTCGTAATCGTCGGTGTTGTCTTATCCGACATGACCTACACCACCCCTACCATATTTCTTTGTCTCCTCCTATACGTAGTATATTGATAATGGAGCTGACTGCATCTTTAATTTAATTTTAATAATGGTAGTAGTATTATTTAGTTTTCCCGCCATAACCCTAGAAACATGGACCGTCCATTGAAGATGACGGAAACTTAGGCCGTTGGATTTGTGAAAAGCCAAACATCACAAAGTTGAAAAAGAGGATGCCGAATGATCACAGAGTCGTCGTCTAAAGAGCTGTCTGTCCTTTTGAGTGGTGAAAAAGTAGTAGTACAAATGAAAATTAATGAAAGAATAGTTTATTTTTTATGTTGTTGAAAAATAAAAAAGAATAGAAAAAGTCTAGGGGGATCGTTTATAGTGATCGGAATTGGCGACATGTCCAATTTTTTTTTATTTTAAAAATGTCTCTCAAATAATTTATAAAATTTATTAAAATTGAAATTTTTATAGAAAAAAATATTTTGGATGTCATTTGGATATATGTAAAAAATATGTCTGTACAGTCTGTACAAGCATATTTTTTACATATATCCAAATGACATCTGTAAGACCCCAATTTTTTATAAATAAAATTGAATTTTCTCTAATTATTATTCTTGATTAATAAGGTGGTAATTTGATATAATGCTTTGGTTATGGGTGAAATGTGCAATTTTTGCAAAATAAACTTGTGGTTATTAAAATATTCATTTTTGTCGGGAATATTCGTTTGGTCGTGGAATATTCTTGCTGTCGGAGAATATTCGTACGACGGCGCAGCCATTTGTGGTCTCATACCGGTAAACAGTTGGATGAAAGAAAACGACAAAGATTGAGTTTTATAAATAACAGCGTAAATTGTTACCGTTAACATTGTTGGGTTACCTGATGGTTAAAATATAGTAATACACGTGGTTGCACAGTAGCACACGGTATTGCACATTATTATTAAATTATTGATTCGTACGTAAGAAAGCACTACTCAATAATTGTTACAGTAGTTACTGTTCATTATTCTATTATATTAATTCAATAATTGTTGCATTATTAGTTTATATTATTATTGTTTCAATAATTGTCATTGCACAGTATTTCTCATTATCAGATCAATAATTCATATTATTTAAATAATATTATCAGATGACATTATTGGCAATGTCTAGAAAGTTCTGTCTAAGGAGAGGTTTGGTCACCTAATTGCGCGCTAGTAGGGAAAAATCTTTATTGGAAAGACCCCTCTTTCCTGGGAACGGCCTGGTTGTCATAATTGTGATTCTGTAATATTATTTAAGAATAATTAATTATTGATTCATATGATAAAAAAATATTTATTTGATGTGGATATAATTGATGAATATATTATTTTATGTGGATATAATTAAAGGAATTAATGCTGAGGATATTTTATCAATATTTTGTCGGACTGGAAGAATTAAAAATCATCCGTTTATAGATTTCAGTTAATTTCTGTTTGGAATTTGGAAAAAATTTCTTCTGCAAAGTTGTAGAGAATTGAAATTCCTATAAAAACAAGCGAGATTTGAATTTTCTGACAAATGAGCTATTTATTGTGAATTATTGAAGTTTCGGGGTTCCGAAATAATTGATTTTTGAAAGTTTAATTATTTTTTTATTTCAAAAATGTTTTTTTTATTTTTTTTTCTAGATGGTGGGTATATGGGAAATGCTAAAATCAGATTCCTTGGTGGTGGGCTTGAATATTTGGTAAATATTAATATTTTATTAATTTAGTCTCTTTTGGCTTTCTAGCATTTTTCTATAAATAGAGGGCTAAGTTATAATTGAAAATCACACCAGAAACAAAGTTTTCTCTCTTCCTTTCTCTATATTATCGAGCGTATTCTTGTTAGTATACTTTGTGTGTTGCTATACGATGCGAGTTTCTGTCAGCACTATACCGAAATTCAGTCAGAACTACGGTTATTTTGAGGTAAGAGATGTTATTTCTTTCGTAAATGGTATTATTTTCTTCAATATCATTATGCCAAAATATTGGTTGAACTTTTTATCAAATTTGGAACTTGTTGTGTCGGGATTACTATTCACGTATACGATACTATTCACGAATACGGCACTATTGACCGAAAAATAAAAATGTTCTTTTTTGTCCAAGAAGTCTATTTTGGCTATTATCTTTGATTGTATCTGTAAGACCCCGAACATTATGAAATAAAATTATTCAATTTTTTCTTATAATTATTATTCAGTAAATGGTTAAATTGATAAAAGTTTAAAGTTATGGGTGAATTATGCAAATTTTACAAAATACGCAAGTGGCTATAAAATATTCATTGTTGTCGGAGAATATTCGTTTGGTCGTAGAATATTCTTTTTGTCGGGAATATCCGTACGACGGTGCATCCTTGTGTGGGTCCCATAACGGAAAGCGATTGGATGAAGAAAACGACAAATATAAGTTATTTAAAAATAACGGAGTAGTTGTTACCGTTAATACTGTTAAAATACTCGGTGGTTAAAACACAATAGCACACGGTATTGCACCAATTATTGATTCTTACGTAAGAAGGCACTAATTAATAATGGTTACAGTAATTACTGTTCAGTATTTTATTTACTCAATAATTGTTGCGTTTATATTTTATATTGCTATTATTTCAATAATTGTCATTACACAGTATTTTTATTATTGAAGCAATAATTCATATTATCTTAATAATATTATTAGATAATATTATTGGCAATGTCTAGAAAGTTCTGTCTAAGGAGAGGTTTGGTCACCTAATTGCGCACCAGTAAGGAGAAATTCTTATTGAAAAGCCCCCTCTTTCTTGGGAACGGCTTGGTTGCCAGTACTGTGATTCTGTAATATTATTTGTGAATAATTAATTATTGATTTATATGATGAAGAAAATATTGATTTTATGTGGATATAGATGGAGAAAATTTTTAATGTGACAATTGTTGAAAATTAATATTTTATCTTTTTCTGATAAAATAATTCATTTAAATATATTATTATATTTTAATAATATAATAATGATGATATTTTTACGATAAATATGGGATATATGAGTATATGTAGAAAAGGAGTATTTTTGTTATCAAAAATATTTAAAGCATATTTTATGTGTTGGTGGACCCCACTTCTTGACTGAAATTTGATTATAGATTGTAAAATCGTCCGTTTATGAATTTCGGTCAATTTCTGTTTGGAATTTGAAAAAACTTTCTTATGCAAAGTTGTAGAGAATTGAATTTCCTATAGAACGTCCTGAGATTCAAATTTTCTGATGAAAGGGCTATTTATTGTGAATTATTGAAGTTTCGGAGTTCTAAAATAATTGATTTTTGGATGTTTTAATTGTATAAAATAACAAAAACGTTTTTATGGTGGGTTGGTGGGTTCATGTGTTGTTAAGCATGCTGAAAATCTGAATTCAAAGTGGGTGTAGACAAAATTTGTTAATAATTATTAATTTATTAAATTTTCTACTTTGGTGTTCTAAGCATTTTTCTATAAATAGGGTGCTTAGGTTAGAATTGAAAATCACACCAGAAACTGAAGTTTTCTCTCTCTATAATATCAAGCGTATTCTTGTGAGTATTTTGAGTATACTTTGAGTATTGCTATACGGTACAAGTTCAAGTCATAGCCTATATCCGGTGTTTCAATTAGAAGTACTGTCTTTCGAGGTAAGGAGGAATAGTAAGGGATGTTATTTTCTTCTCAAATGATATTATTTCTTCAATATCATTATGCCAAAATATTGGTTGGAACTTTTTATCAAATTTAGAACTTTTTCATGTCGGGGTTACTATTCATGAGTTACTATTCTCGAGTTACTATTCATGAGTTACTATTCACGAGTTACTATTCACGAAGCGTGAAAATATTTTTTTGTGAAATTTCTATATTTTGGTGTCAGATTTACTATTCACGTATACGGCACTATTCACGTATACGACACTATTCACGAATACGGCACTATTCACCGAAAATTAAAATTTTTTCTTTTTGTCTAAAATATCTATTGTGGATACTAGCTTTGATTGTATCCATGTTTTGATCATTCTTGAATTTTACACCACTATGATTATTTTGAGGTATTTTTGGACATGGATAAAATAAAGTACGAATCCTTAATCTTTGTCATTTTGTTTCACTGGATTCGTTTCTTTAAAAATATTTTTCATCATCCTCAGTCCTAAATGATGATATAATTGAATATCTTTGGCCTGTAGTGCAAAGATGAATGATTTCTGATGAATATCTTTGGCCCGTAGTGCAAAGATGAACAGGTGTTTAGATGAACATGACCAACTGATGAATATTTTTGGCCTGTAGTGCAAAGATGACTTGTTGATGAATATCTTTGGCCTGTAGTGCAAAGATGACGTGTTGATGAATATCTTTGTCCTGTAGTGCAAAGATGACTTATTGATGTATATCTTTGGTCGTAGTGCAAAGATGAATTTATTAGTATGATTATGAACATGAACTGTGATTTGGTATAACCATGATCTTTGATGTTTCAGGTGATAAAAATTATCTTTTTCCTGGATGAGAAAAAGAATTTAGAACAACAATTACGATTATGAGTTATACATGTGATTATGGACAGGAATTGTTGATTGATGTTATAGGGATAAAACATTGTTGGTGGACTTTTAACATGGAGAAGATAATAAACTTTATAGTCTATTTGACTTTTCTAATGAATTGCTCGTTCCGCTGCAACTATGGTTGAATTTTTTTATCATATACCATATGTTCTAAATCTCTGATTTATTACTGTTGAAGGCTATTGATAATTTATTTATCTTTAGTCATGACATTCTTTACTGAGCTAGTTGTGCTCACCCTTTTGATTCACAATTCCTTTCAGGTAATACGAGTGTAGCTGGGTCGAGCGGGGGATAACAGGGGAATAGAACGGTGGTCATCTTTTAATAGTTATATTTGGCGAATCAACTAGGGTGAAGCGAACCCAACGTTGGAAGGGTGTTTTGCCACTGTCATACAAGATGTCTAATGACATACCACCTCGTGTCATCATAAGACATGGATGTGCTCATCCACTTACTGAGTATATCTACCAGCACTATCTATATGATCTTGGAGTATATTTGAAATATAACTCTCAATTAGAGACAGTGGAGATAATGATATGTGAGGAGAAGACTTGCCATTGGGAAGAATATGATAGTAATCTTCTTGTTTTTCTTTGGGGTCTATTGGGTCAACCAAGGATAATTCTGTGGCCATATGATATCTATAATAACCTAGACGCGTGGCCTCCCATGTACAAAGGTTTCCTTGAGCACTTCCCAAAGATTCTAATTTCTAAAACAGTTTTCGACTACACCTTTATGTAAGGTGTCATTATGAGGTGTTGTCCACGATTGGGACATGAGTCACAGTTGATATATATTTGTATACAAACTCACAGCATATGTGTTGTTGTATTTTGCACGACAATTGTTATAATAAAGTAGTAGTTGTTTTCTGTACCATGTATTTGGCGACTCAGAATGGGTTGGGTGGAATGGACCTATTTTGGGATATTTGTTACATTTGGTATCAGAGCTTAGGGATATGATCTCTGACGGAGATCGGGGAATAGAACTATGAGGGGAAAGATAAGTAAATCCTTCGCTAGTGTGTCCTACCTAATCTTATTTGTTGGTCAGTCATAATATCGGGATATTATGTGATATGTTAATTTGTTCAATTAACCCTTGTTTTGAAGCTGTATTCTAGAATGATATCTGAAATACAGGAGATGAGCATTGGAGAAATTATGATGACAGAGAAGATGGAATCTGAAATGAAAGCAAAGTATTCTCAACTCTTTGAAATACCAGGTACGTAAATTTCGGGGACGAAATTTCATAAGGAGGGGAGACTGTAAGACTCCGAATTTTATGAAATAAAATTATTCAATTTTTTCTTATAATTATTATTCAGTAAATGGTTAAATTGATAAAAATTTAAAGTTATGGGTGAATTATGCAAATTTTACAAAATACGTAAGTGGCTATAAAATATTCATTGTTGTCGGAGAATATTCGTTTGGTCGTAGAATATTCTTTTTATCGGGAATATCAGTACAACGTCGCAGCCTTGTGTGGGCCCCATAACGGAAAGCGATTGGATGAAGAAAACGACAAATATAAGTTGTTTAAAAATAACGGCGTAGTTGTTACCGTTAATACTGTTAAAATACTCGGTGGTTAAAACACAGTAGCACACGGTATTGCACCAATTATTGATTATTACGTAAGAAGGCACTACTCAATAATGGTTACAGTAATTACTGTTCAGTATTTTATTGACTCAATAATTATTGCGTTAATATTTTATATTACTGTTGTTTCAATAATTGTCATTACAAGTATTTTCATTATTGAAGCAATAATTCATATTATCTGAATAATATTATTAGAAAACATTATTGGCAATGTCTAGAAAGTTCTGTCTAAGGAGAGGTTTGGTCACCTAATTGCGTACCAGTAAGGAGAAATTCTTATTGGAAAGCCCCCTCTTTCCTGGGAACGGTCTGGTTGCCAGTACTGTGATTCTGTAATATTATTTGTGAATAATTAATTATTAATTTATATGATGAAGAAAATATTGATTTTATGTGGATATGTATCTGACGACCCAAGATGGATGATGTATACCTAATTTTGGGGGCGTCACACACCCTATAGCAAAACTCAAAGTACTAAAATACTCACAAATACGCTCGATATTATAGAGAGAAAAAGAGAGAGAAAACTTCAATTTCTGGTGTGATTTTCAATTCTAACCTAAGCACCCTATTTACAGAAAAATGCCTAGAACACCAAAACAGAAAATTTAATAAAATATTAATATATATAATAATTTGTCTACACCCACTTAGAATCATCTGAATTCAGCAACTTAGCATGTGTTAAAGATGTCCACCAAACACAAAAAACATTTTTCTTATTTAAATTATTTTAAACTTTCAAAAATCAATTATTTCGGAGTTTTGAAACTTCAATAATTCATAATAAATAGCCTTTTGTCAGAAAATTCGAATCTCGCGAATTTTTATAGAAAATTCAATTCTCTACAACTTTGTAGAAGAAATTTTTTTTTAATTCTAAACATAAATTGATCAAAATTCATAAATGGACGATTTTACAGGCTAAAATCAAATTTTAGTCAAGAAATGGGGTCCACCGACATATAAAACATGTATTAAATAACTTTTACAACAAAAATATTTTTTTCTTCTCATATACTCATATATCCCATATTTATTATAAAAATATCATCATTATTATATTATAATAATATAATAAAATATTATTTTATCAGAAAAGATAAAATATCAATTTTTAACAATTATCACCTTAAAAATTTTCTCCATCTATGTCCACATAAAATTAATATTTTCCTCATCATATAAATCAATAATTAATTATTCACAAATAATATTACAGAATCACAGTACTGACAACCAGACCGTTCCTAGGAAAGAGGGGGCTTTCCAATAAAGATTTCTCCTTACTGGCGCGCAATTAGATGACCAAACCTATCCTTAGACAGAACTTTCTAGACATTGCCCATAATGTTATCTAATAATGTTATTCAGATAATATAAATTATTGCTCCGATAATGAAAAATACTGTGTAGTGACCATTATTGAAATAACAGTAATATAGAAAAAATCAACGCAGCAATTATTGAATTAATAAAATAAAATACTGAACAGTAATTATTATAACAATTATTGAGTAGTGTCTTCTTACGTAAAAATCAATAATTGGTAAAATACCGTGTACTATTGTGCAACAACGCGTATTACAGTGTTTTAACCACTGGGTATTCCAACAGTATTAACGGTAACAACTACGCCGTTATTTATAAACAACTTATACTTGTCGTTTTCTTCATCCAATCGCTTTTCGTTATGGGGCCCACAAAAGACTGCGCCGTCGTACGAATATTCCCCGACAGCAAGAAGATTTCACGACCAAACGAATATTCTCCGACAACAATGAATATTTTATAATCACTTGCTTATTTAAAATATTTGCTCATTTTACCCATAACTAACCACATTAATCAAATCAATCCCTTACTATTTTAAAATAATAATTAGAGAAATTAAATTTCATTTATTAATAATTTGAAGTCTTACATATAGAATCTATATTTATAAATTTTGTAAATTGTAATACATATTTTTGTTAACTTTTTTCTATTTATTATTTGATTCAACAGAAAAATTGGTTGGGATTCTTGTTCTATATAATTGAAAGTTTTAAGTAAAAGAAAATATGCTCAAAATCCAAATTTTATTGATCTTTGTTAATTAGTTTTATTATTTTTATTATGTTGTGTTTATTAATTATTATAAAAATTAAAAAATATTTTCTAAAAAACAACTTTTGGGAAATCTTAAGAAAGAAAAAAGAAAAAGATTTGTATAAAGGGTACACTTGAGAAAAAAATTTGCCCAGGACAGGATTGAAAGAAGTAGAATAATCAAAAGACTGCCTAAAACCAGTGATAACCGCGTGATCTGAGTCTGACAGGTTCCATGAGTCATGAAGGATCATTGAACTTACTTTTGCGCTATGACCAAGGCCAGAAGTGGCTAGAGTGAGAGTTAGCAAGCCATGGGTGATGGGTCAATCCAAAGTTTCGTGAGATTTCCGATGTTAATTTTGTACCGAACGAACTAAAGCGCAACCGGTCATAACTGCAAGATTTTCCTCCATATCCCAAGAGCAATCCAGAGGGACATGGGTGCACCAGAAGTATTTATCCTTTACCAAAAATGTTCTAGCCCGGGTAGCCCATAACGAAGAAGAAGAGGATTGACAATTTTCAACATGAGCATCAATAATAAAGCATGATTCCATTCCTTGAGATCCTTGACAAAATGGAAGAGAGATTTTACTCCACGCAACCTTTGCACTATGTTTCCCAGAGAAGTCCCTTTCCATAAAAAGCGGGACATACAACTTTGAATGTCTTTCAGCACTGCAACAGGTAATGCGAAGTGAGCAAACCAATAAACTTGAGTTGCGAAAATGACAGACTTGATAACTTGCAATTTACCCGCATATAACAAGAATTTATTGGTCCATGAGCAAAATTTAAATCTTATTCTTACCAAAAGGGGGCGGCAATCAGAAAGAGATAGCTTCGACGAGATTAGGGGAACCCCCAGGAAGGCTGTTGGGAAAGATCCAAGATGAAATCCCAAACATGTTAATATCTCATCAGATTGATCTGTACGAACATTGGAAAGGTAGCATACACTTTTAGAAGATGAGTAAGATTAGCTTGTTTTGTTCTCCCTCAAGTCAGGAGTCTTTGTATTATATTTTTGTACTAGTTGTGTTCCGTGCCTCCGATATTGTATGGACGGTGAGATTTATCCTAAACTTTGAACGGTTCAGGATGATTTATTGAGTGAGCCGAGAAATTCAAAATCATTTATATTTTATTAGATAGATTGTATATATTGTCAGAAGATTGTGCTTCTGGTGGTGTAGTTAATTAAAGACTAAAAGACAATTTGAATCCCAAACTTTACTCTTTATATACTTTTGCACCCCAAACTTAAAAAAGTGTCTAAGTACACCCCAAACTTCATTATACGTAATAAAACGCACACTTTCTTCACTTAACCGGTCAAAAGTGACCGACTAAGGCTGTAACACAAGTTTGGGGTGTAAATTATCTTTTAGTTTTAAAAATTGGCAAAAATAATTAATTTTAAATAAAATAATTAATTTTAAAATAAAAGTAATTAAAATAAATATTTGAAATTAATGATTAATAATTAATTTTTTCAAAACAATATTTTTTAAAAACAAAATTTTTTTTGTAAAAAATTCTATTTTTTAAAAAAATGTAAAATAAAATTGTGTTTTACAAAATTGTAAAATTGTGTTTACAAAATTGTAAAGTTGTAAAAAACAAATTTATTTTATAAAAAATTCTGTTTTTACAAAAATTGTAAAATAAAATTGTGTTTTACAAAATTGAAAAAACAATTATTATTTTTTACAAAATTGAGTTTAAAAACAGAAATTTTTAAAAATTTGTAAAATAAAATTATGTTTTTAAAAACAAAAACAGAATTTAAATTCTGTTTTTGGACAAATTTTTTTTAAAAAAATTATGCGTTTACAAAAAAAAATTTAAAATTTCAGTTTTTACAAAAAAAAAATCTGTTTTTACAAAAAAAATCAGTTTTTAAAAACAAAAAAAGATTTTAAATTCTGTTTTTAGACAATTTTTTTTTCAAAATTCTGTTTTTACAAAAAAAATCTTGTTTTTACAAAAAAAATATGTTTTTATTTTTAAAAACAGAAATTTTTTTAAACAGCATTTTATTTGACAAGTTTTTAAAAAAAATCTGTTTTTAAACACAATTTTGTAAAAAAAAATTGTATTTTATAATTTTGTAAAACATAATTTTATTTTACAATTTATGTAAAAACAGAATTTTTTTCAAAAAAAATTGTATTTTACAATTTTGTAAACACAATTTTATTTTACAATTTTTGTAAAAACAAAAAAAAATTACATTTTTTTTTGTAAAAACAGAATTTTTTGCAAAAAAAATTCTGTTTTTGAAATTTCTTTATTTAAAAAATAATCTTTAAAAAAAATTAATTATTAATCATTACTTCCAAATATTTATTTTAATTATTTTATTTTAAAATTAATTATTTTTAAAATTATTTTATTTTATTTTATTTAAAATTAATTATTTTTGTCAATTTTTAAGACTAAAAGACAATTTGCACCTCAAACTTGTGTTACAGCAT
The DNA here is from genome assembly GCA_020205505.1 of Panax japonicus. Lineage (NCBI taxonomy): Eukaryota > Viridiplantae > Streptophyta > Magnoliopsida > Apiales > Araliaceae > Panax > Panax japonicus. The sequence goes on along the minus strand of CM035094.1, from coordinate 27,534,595 downwards.
TACCCGGTCACTTTTGACCGGTTAAGTGAAAAAATGTGCGTTTTATTACGTATAATGAAGTTTGGAGTGTACTTAGACACCTTTTTAGGTTTGGGGTGCAAAAGTGAATAGAGAGTAAAGTTTGGGATTCAAATTGTCTTTTAGTCTTAATTAAATAATTAGTAATATGGCATGGTGCTTAATCATATGATAATAAACAATTAATTTGCATATGGAGTTGTTGCTGAAATAATATAAATAACTACTCTCTCCGTCCCAGGATAAAAGTCCTGGTAGACTTTTCACGCATATTAAGAAGATAAATGAAATGACAAAATTGTCCATAATAATGTCATTAAATATGGAGAGAGAATTAGAATAAGAAAAATATGAGTTATTTAATGCTGCATGTATAATAGGAAAATATGTGTAAAAATTTGGTTATTAAAGAAAAATAGATATTTAACATAGAACTACCCAAAATAGTAATAAGGACTTTTATCGTGAGACGGAGGAAGTACATAAGAATTCTTAAATATACCCTTGCCACTAAAGCAATGTGCCCACAAGCACAATAACCAAAGCTAATTGTCAAGGCTAGATTTGGTCAAATACCCGTATAATTTTGTATAATAGAAACTACTTAAACATTCAGAGAATGATCTTATTTGTAAGTGGAACATGGAGGATCTAGAATGGCATGAGGCAGAAGTATTTCTTCTTAAGCTTCTTCATTCTGCTAACAACATCTTTCTTCTTCTTTTCTTTGACAGCTTTATTATGACTGGATGATGCAGCTGCATTTTGAGAACTAGACGCAGTTTCATTTGCTTGCTTGCATTTGAGCACCCTTTCATCATCAAAGGTGTCCTCAATGGATAAAGAATAATCAAATTTCTGGATATCTTCATCTGACAGCTTGCCTACGAAACAAAGAAAAAACGGAATCACCATTAGGAGAGGATGATTAAAAGATGTACAGAAAAACTATGGGGCATAACAGGCTGAAAAATGCTTATGCAAAGCATGCGCGGCAATATATGTTTGAATTCAAGAAAATTATAATCAGTAATGAAACAAAACAAAATTGATTTCTGATCCAAAAGTCCAAAGGTAAACCAAATAATGCTGAATTGGCAATATTATCAAGTTCTCAAAATCAATGGATAGTGTTCAATGCAAGTTGCCAATACAAAACCGCAAATGACATTTCGAAGGAAAATTTGCTGCTTACAAACTCTAACAAAGATTTGAGTATTCAAAGGACACCATATTATTCTACCAATGTTTTACAAAAGCTAGTTTACTGCTGTACATTCCAGTTCAACTAGCATCATAACTCCATAAGTGCGTGATTTTATTTTATACAGTAACATCTATTGAAAATTTGTAGCTAATGATTTATCGCCTTTTCAAAGTAACCACAAGTTTTCTATCATTCACGAGATCACACATTTCTTGTATTTATTTGCTTCTTTGGAAACAACTTGATTAATGTTTACTTAGAATTTCTATCTTTTACTTACTCTGATAACTATGAATTATTAACTTTTGTCTTCACTAAGAATTCCAATGAGGCTGTATTCTAACAGTTAAAACATGGTGGCCGTTAAACACTAAATAGCATATGCATCAAGTAAGCATAGCTTCTCAAGGATAGAGGCCACGGGATGCAATGCACCACAATGTGGACTCCTTGTATTCTTTCAAGCCATTAGAAGGTTAAACCTCTTGTATCAAGACTTCACTTCGTAGGTCCAACATAGTGTTCTGCATAATTTTTTAGTGAAAGAAAAAAAGATGGGACGAACTGTATGCAGGTTTGGATGTACTTTGAATTATTATCATTCAATTTCACCTGGAAATACAGAGTTTCATCAACCAATCCCATCAGAAAACAAAGGGCTTGTATTGATTCATAACATAGGATTTAGAAGTCATCACTTTTAGTATCATCTTTGAGAAGAGACTGCCATTCTCCTAAGGCTTCATTTGAGAAGATAGATATTTATACTAAAATACAAGTAAGTAACATAGTGAAAATTGGAATTCAAAGGAACATTTAGACAGGACTAAGCTAAACAGCACACCATATTCCCATTTGAACTAGCTCAAATATTAAGTTAAGATCTAAAGTTCTTTTAATGAAGTCTATGTGACAGAAGGCTACTACATTTTAACACTTCAATGACTGCATTGCACTATTACTTTACTCGACTGTAATTAGCAACTGTATCTTCAAGTTATCTGAAGTATGGCAGAATGTGAAAGAAAAGATGGTCATAAAAACAGCTATGTATAAAAAAAGAATGTAGGTTACAAGAACTGACATGTAAGAAATTCTTACATACCTAAGGTCGCTGGACGGATAACCACCTCATTTGGTATGACAGAAGTGGAGACAGCGCACTTGAAACTCGCATCCTTTGCCTGCCGCTCTATGTTTTTGTCCTCTAGGTCTCGCAAAAGCGCCAGCGAGTCAAACAATTCATCTGATGCAAAGCTCGGACAACTGGAATTGTCTGAACTGGAAGAAGGCGATTGAAGATCAACAAGATCATCCAACTCCAGGAAGTCACCTTGTAATACACAGCTAAGTCTCTCAGCCGCAGTCAATGATCTGATCTCAACATCCCCATTCTTCTTCTACAGGAAAACTAGCGAAAGTAATGCAACATGTGTACAAGAGCAATAATATGTCAAGAAGCACACTCAACCCCCCTAGCACTACCCCCCCCCCCCAAAAAAAAATATTAAGAGAAGGCCAAAAAAAATCCAGACACAAAAGCCCAGGTACACAATGATGCACGGAAATACCTGGGCTTCATTCGTTGATCCTTGGCCGGTGGTACTGTCAGTTGGAAGGGCACCACCATTTTTGGGGTGCACCACATGATCTGGTATACATTCTTCACTATTAAAGAGTCTGTATAGTGATCCAGAATCCTGCACATCATCCAGCCAAAAGGCCAGTTAACCAACAGGTCGGGATGAAAATAAAGATAGAAGAATCTAACAGAGAACGAGTATTTAGGCTTCCTGCATACCTTTGTGTTTCTGTTATTGCACAATCCCTTCTGAGTTATTCTGTACTCTTGCATCACCCAATCAGTTTTTTGATCATTAGGCGCTTGACCTTCATGAAATTCGAGAGTAGTTCTCCATCCAGTTATAACAGAGTTTGTGAATATCTCACATGGCTCCCCTTTTGCCTTCCAGGATCCAAGTTTCGTATCTTTTTTAACCTCTGATCTTAAAAAGTACACAAGTCCATCTGCATGTACCACATACCTTTATAAATTTTCTCAGCATTTAACCTCTCAAACTCAAGAATATCATAATTCCATGTAAGATACAACTAACTGTTCAATTCATATAGCTCCATGATTCGGACACTTCCAACACTTCAATTATGCAAATAAACATGTTTGATTATAGAATTGGTCAACTTTTAAGATAACCATGGTACAGTGGGTTGCAAATCACATGATTTCTATAATTTTAGTGATGCAGGTGTTGATCTATTAAAATAGGTAAGTAAAACATGCTATAAGACAAACCTCGAAAACATTAGTACTAATTTGGTGTAGATCTGTCAATTAATCAAGTAGTAACAGAGGAAAGCAAGATAATACTATGTTGTGTTACAGTAAGAAATGAATGAGATTATAAAAGCAGAAAGCTAAGGAACATGGTAGTTAGTGAAGTGGGAATCAAGGCTTCCTAACAACTTGAGCTCACAAATATAATTTAGATTTATATATGTAGACTCGAGAGAAATGATAAGATGAACTTTAAATTCTCCAGTTACATGCATAATATTTTTCCACATTGGTTTTATCAACTATGTTTTCTACAAACCTTCAAAATGTGATACACCACACCCAACATATCTAATTGGATCTTAGCACTGACACCTACAGTCTTATACAAGTTATCAAAATAGTAGTTGCTCAAAGGCATACCAATAGTGGGGTTAATTATGAATAACATATAGAAATTTAATATATCCTTAGCAACAACTTTGATACTAACCAGGTAAATTTGAGGGCGGGTAATTGAAAGGATTTAGATCTGCAATCACATTATTGGGGAGAGGGTATGATGGATATCCGTGAATGATATCTTCCAACAACAGAATGAGCTCCACATCAGTCAATACAACAATAGAAATCAGCGAGGAAGGTGCTGGAGGACACATGGTATCCCAACGTAGATGCAGAAAAACAAAATCGTGCACCAAAACTCCCTCCTAGATTGATTGATTACGAGATAAAGTTAGTCAAATGAGCTCAAAAAGCAAGCAAATGATACATAAGTTCAATTTGTTAACATACACACATTCATAACCAGACAACATAATTATGGACAAACTGAGAATAACAATGAAATGTATGAAATTTCTATGATAAATTTTCGAATGCATCCTATGAGATTAAAATTGAGAGGCTGAGATGACAATTAAAGAGCTAATGAGTTTCATCTCTCCACACCCAAAAAAAGAAAGAAAAAAAAAACACAGATACCACACACCAAAAACAAAAACAAGTTACCTGCCTCTCAATATAACAAGTGAAGTTGTTCTATAACTAGAATTAGAAATCACACCCATCAGACCATCACATGATCTAAATTGTCCACCACATAAAAACAAGTACATCCTGAAAATGTAGATAATAGTGTCACAGCAAAATTACATAAATAAACAGATGATGAAAACATCCATATTGCATACTACATTAAAGTCCGGTGGCAGTGGATAAACATTCAAGATTTAAACTTTGAAGTACTTTATTCAAACGTATGCCAAAGACTGATAAAAAGAGATGGATACCCAAAAAAACTAAGTCCCGTGTAATCAAATACTAATTGATATTCTATAAATGTCCCATCGGCATTCAATCTTAACCAAAAAAAGGCTTATAAACAAATTAAATTATGCACAGTCAACATCATATTCAAGTTATTTACTTCTTACACAGGATGATGTAGTAACACTAAACACAACAAAAATATGATGATCACTGACAAAACAGAGGTAGCACAATTTCAAAACCAAAAATTCAAAGCTCACAAACAATATTCCAATAATACCCACAATTTATGGATCACAGGAACAGGGTCAATGGAAATTTGAAACACGACAAAGCTTAAAATTGGTGAAGATCAACAGCATAAAAAATTGAAGAACTGATGAACCCAAACACATGATAAACACATGACACGCAAAAAGGGCCGATTCTAATAGGATTATTCATCACAATTAACAAACCCCAGAATTAAAAAATTACTACTAATTACAAAAAGGAAACCCAATATAAACAACACAGACGCACAGAATTTCAAAACTATTAATGGGTAATCTAAAGAAATAACTAAAACAACTAATTACATTGCAGTTTAACTGAAAATTAATTGAAATAAGAAATGGGTAAAGTTTTAAAACCTTGACAGAATACAGAGTCTGCCTGCAACTCTTTTCTTTCTCTCTCTCTCTAGCTTCACTTCACTTCACTTCACTTACTTAGCCAAGAAGCTGGGGTTATTGGTATTTATAGAGAGGTGATTGTGGGTTTAATAATCTTACCCGGGTTAGTTAGTAGCCCCCGCCAACAATTTAACACTCTGAACTGCGGTTTATAGTGTTGCTGGGTGGTGGACTGGGGCCACGTGGTGGTCATTCACTGGGTGGACTTATGTAAACTGGTGGGATTTTCTCTCTCCTAAAATCTATGGCGAGTCGACTCAGTTCAAATGCCGGGTTTGTACCTTGTCACTTCCAGGAAAGTTCTCTGTACAATTCTGATTTATGTCATAATCAGTCAAACGTAATCAATTTTATTTTGCTGACGAAATTAGCTTCATTATGCATACCGTGTTAGTTTTATTTTTTTTAATAAAACGATTTAATTTCAAAATTAAAAATTAGGCATTATTATTTATATTTTTAAACTCATAAAAATTGAAGATTACAGTAAAATTGATATATTTTTTATGGTTATAATCTTTTCACGAAAATAGTATAATTTTTATCATAAAAATAATCGATTTAACTGTTCAGAAATTGAGAGAGTGGTTTATAAAGTGAATAAATTATGTTTAAACTAAATAATTTGCAAATGAACAAGTTTTTAAAATTCGTAATTTCAATAACGACAAATAAGTACTAAAATAATTATGATTGTGTAGTTGAATTTGCACTAGTTAATTAATGGTTTAGTAAATAATAAGATTAATATGAAAAAAAACTCCCAATTGGGACTAAGGTTGTGTTTGATAAAATTAGTTGTTAAGATATGAATAGTTTAGATATTTGAATAATATAGAGTATCTAAATGAAAAAAATATAATATTTAATAATTATTTTTTCAAAATGTCTAAATAACAAGTTTTTACTATTTTAACCTTCAAAAAAAAAACACAGCCTCCCCCCTCGCCCTCGCCCTCGCCCTCGCCCTCCTCCTCCTCCTCCTCCTCCTCCTCCTCCTCCTCCTCCTCCTCCTCCTCCTCCTCGAGAAAATGACAACTGTGTCGATGGTCGTGACACAATGGAGGAAGCCATTGAAAACAAGAACATGAGCGAGTTGAGGAAGTCATTGAGGAGAGTATTAGTATTTAAAAAATAACAAAGTTTATTAATATATATCTGAATAATTTAAATTTGATTTTCTATTAAAATAATTTAGAGGCATCCAGAGATAATAAAAAAAACAAATAATATCTAGGTGGTGTTTGATAAAACTGAGTGTTAAGGCATGAACAGTTTAGACGTCTGAATAATATAGAACATCTGAATAGAATTGCGTCTGAATGCAAAAATGATGTTTGATAATTAATTTTTCTAAAATGTCTGAAAAATAGTATTTTACCATTTTAACCCTCTGAACAGTTGAAACAAAACCTGTTTGATAATCAGAAGGTCTGAATAGTATTTTAAATACATATTTATAATATTTTGACCACAATATGATAAAATAAAAATGAAAAAAATGATTTGAACAAATAAATATAGAAATGTAAAAAAATGAAAAAACAAAAATTAATTGCCACATATGATAAATTAAACAAAAAAAAAACCTTATTTTTTTTGAAAATTATTTTTAAAACACTTTTTGATATTTTTATATAAAAAATATCATTATAAATATATTGTTAAGATCCATAGCTACTATTTCGGTGTAAAAATATCATTTGATTACGGTTATTTTCCTTTCTCCTCCCTTCTCTTGGTTACGGTTCCTCCTTTTCCTTATTCTCTCCTTAATCATTCATCTTCCTGAAAACTTTTATATATATATATATACATATAAATTAGCGTAAATAGTGAGAAATCGGTATATATATATATATATATATATATATTCTTTTTGAAATCGGTCATGAGAAGGATTTGATTTTTCGAAATTTGAAACATAAAATTGCAAGTACCAAATCAAATCCGTGGGAGAATTTTCAGATATACTTGATTGTGTGAATCTGGGTGTATTATTGACCCATTTTGCATGTAAGCGGGCTGGGAACTAGAATACTGTTATTCAGACAATTAATTTTTCTGAGTTGTAGCTTCAACAAATGTTGGATTTTGTAATAGGCGAAGGTGAAGGTTGAGCGGTAGATGGAAGTGAAGAAAACGGGAGAGATAATAGGGTTAAGTGGACAGAAGTGTAATTTTGTAATATAGCTGAGGTTATTTTTGTCCCTAAAAAACTAAAACTCGTTAAGAGGGAGCTTTTAATGGTTTAGAATTGTTTTTGAATCTTAACAATTAAGAGGCATTAAGAGGCAATAATTTTTTTACCAAACAAGTTTTGTCTCTTACCGATTTAGAGGCAAACCTATTAAGAGGTATTAAGACCTTATCAAACACTACCCTACTCTTTTAGCGAATAAAAAGTGGTCTATTAAGACCTTTCTTTTGTAGTTTATCCTCTTTATCCTTCATTTCAATCTATAATATAAAACAGAGCGGAGAGAGAAAATACATAAATGTCACATCAAAATACACGTCAGCAGCTCTCTCTCTCTTGTCTTCCTTATTCAAATTTCGAACCCACACACAGATAAGTATTGATGATTGTAAGTTTTGTAGATAAGTTTAGAATTTTCCGGATATCTATTTTTAAAGGAAATTCTGCCGAAATTTAGTAAAATTAGTACCGACTAACTCGATGTTTTGGTGGTTGAATATGTATTGTTGATTGAGTATGTATGTCTTTAAATAATGTAATATTTTTTAAATTTTAATTTAAATTTTCGTTACACCGTACTTTCAGGCACGGATTATCGCTAATTCTTTATACGATGAGTCCATTAAGAGGTTAGGAAACCACCTCTAAACCTTACTACTATTAAATACGCAAAATCGGTTGGGAAACTCATAGGATAGGGTAGGATAGGGGAGCGGAGGGGAGGGGCCACAAAATTTGGGTTTTACTTTTAAAAGTGAAAAAGTAAAAGTGATATTAGGGTGTCTATTTCCTGAACCCCATACATAATAAATTCACAATGAAAAAGTGATATTTTCACAGTCGCTATATATTTTATAGCGACGATTTTAAACGACATTTTTGTTGTCAAATATATCAATTTCCCTTCAAAATATATAATTCATTATAAGGTTGTTTTTAGTTATTGATAATGCATATTTATGTTGCTAGAGTATTAAGTGTCGTAAATCTTTCTTATTATATATTTTTATAAATTTATCTAGTGGATACTACATGAGATGAATGGGTGTGTATTTAATTAAAATTTTTAAAGATTTTTAAAAGTTTAGTTGTATTCAATCATTACACTTTAAAAATTTATAAAAGTTTAGTGATATTCAATTACAACTTTTTAATGTCTTTAAAAGTTAGGTGGTATTGAATTAAAATTTTTATAAAGTCTATAAAAGTATTTTGGTATTCAAAAAGTCATAGATTTTAAGATTTCTATCAAATGGTAGACCTTGACATACATTAGAAGAAAATTATAACTATCAACCCATATTCAAAGTCTTACCTCATCTCTAAAGATTTTATAAAGACTTCCAAATAAACACAAAGGTGAATAAAACTAGTTATTAATTGGACTTCTTCTTTTATTGAGTCAAATTAGTTATTTATTTTATATGGGCTAATAAATATTAAAAGGTGATGGATAAATAATTTGATAAAATTTGGGCCATAAGAGAATTAACAAGATATATTAATAAATAAACAAATAACTAGACCTAATCTGAATTGTTGAGGAAAAAAGCAGCCGTTCGAAAGCTTCCAATAGAAAGAGGGAAGAGATTTGTTCAACAAAAATTAGATAAATCATTAAACTCTCATACTAGTTGTAAAGATTATGTATATATAATATATGAAAATAGAAAATATATGATGTGTATATTTTTTTTACAGTTTTCTGTCATTTTAAACGAAGGAAATTATTGTTAATTTTTGAGACATCCTCCATATTCGTCTTCAAGTGTCTTTGGTGTATCATAGTGAAATAATGTAACATGTGGTTCTATTCCTGAGTGACAAATATATATATGTATTCCTGCATGACAAATATATATGTATTTCATTGTCATATTATTTTGTGAAAAACAGAGTTTGGTATTCCTACTAAAAAGCGTACGCATATGCATAAAGTATATATAGCTCAATGAAAAGTAAGCTTAATTTTTGTATTGTGTATGTAATTTTTAAAATTTTAATAGTATCTGAGTATCCAAATGTATCATGAAATGAGTAGAATAATGTGAACGCTTTCAACATATATAAAATCTCATGCCACAATAATATAATGAGATTTACTCTTGTTCATGAAAAAAGAGGGAGATGTTGTACACATGGGCTAATTAACAATTAATATAAATTGCAAGATATATTAGAAGTTTACAAAAGTCTATCACAGTCTTGATAAAAAGTTTATAAAAGTCTGTTACTTATTTCATGGAGTCTATAAAAGTCATTTTAAAAAAGTCTTTAAAGTCTGTGAAAGTCATTAAAATTCCATAAATTCTACAAAGTCTATCACTTAAAAATTTTTTTAAAAATCATAATTGAATACACCCTCTGAAGATTTGTAAAAATATAAAAATATTTGTAAACATAATAGGTCTCCAAACAAAAATATGAGCAAAAACCCAAAATCGGTGGGCAGAATGTAATAATAGTAGTAACCTAACACGCCCCAACTCTTGACAAAAAAGAAAAGAAGCCCCAACTCATTCTAGAATCTACTGGACTAGTCTTTTTCCCTATTGTTGTTTCTCAACAGCCAAACAGGCCCTTTCTTACAGAGGAAGAAGTGAGCTGCAAAAATGGCGAACTGTGAAAAAACCAATCAGCTATCAATGTTTCAGAAATCAGGCATATACCGGTTCGACAACTCAAACGCTGTATTCATCGATCCGGTCCGAGTTCTGAACCGGTCTTACACCCGATTCAAAGTATCACCATCTGCGTACTACTCTCGCTTCTTCGAATCCGGCAACTCAACAGCAGACCTTTTTAGGGTTCTTAAAAATTCCAGAAAGAGAAAAAGGAAAGAGAAAAAGCCTCAACCTCTTAACGAAAGAGAGCAAATCGCGAATCAACGTCATCAGGTACTTCATTCGTAATTTCTAGGGTTCATTGTATGTGTGTGTGTACAATAACGTTTTTGTAATTAGAATTCTTGTGTGTGTTGATTGATTGCAGGAGGCTAGGGTTTTGTTGTTGAAGGCACATGCGGCTTTACTTGGGAATGTTGATCTTTTAGAAACTTTGAGAAATCTGAGGAGTGATGAACCTTCTGGACGGACGAGTGTTGAGCAGTCTTTTGTTGAGCTTGAAAGTGTTTGGCAAGCTCCTTTATATGAAATTACCCTTAATTTTCATCAGGATGGTAATCCAAATCAAGTATCTCAAAATGGAAGTTGGGCTTTTTCTGAAAAATTTAAAAGTTAATTCATGTCTGCCTTTTTTGTTTTTGTTTTTAGCTACTAGGCTTTAAGGTATATGCTGGCTATCACAGATATTTCACATAATTAGTAATTAGTATGCATGGCTTTAATGAGACACAGTTGTAGTGGTACCCTAAGTACCCTTCAAGACTCATTTTCCCTTAACTGCCATCTCATCCATAATCAATACATTTTTGGGAAATCTTAATGCAATAAAATTAAATTCCATTTAAATGGAGGTTAATATGAATCACCTATTGCTTTTCCAATAATAATGAATAATTGAAGTGGATTATAATTTATATGCCATATAGACGGGTTTGAGAATTGGGATTGCTCAGACGGTTCAGTCCATATGCTCTGAGAAATGTGAACCACTGTCCTACTTTTTAAGGTACAAAACTTTCATCCTAAGTTATTATTTGGATGTCATAGTTGATGTTGAATCTAATCAATATAAAATTTATAATCTTAAAATATTCCTTAAAATATGTGGTACCCGCTTATCCAAGTAGGTAATGCAGTTTAATGCAGTTCTAGAATAAAAAGACAGAATTTTGTTGGTTTTAAATAATATATCAATTAGTGATCCTGTGTATCATGTTGTTCCACATGAATATAATGTAAAGACGGTTGGTTGACAGTCAAGTCTGTTAAATTTGTTGCAACCTTAACCATATAGGCTAATCTAGCTAGCATGTGTTTAAAGTTTGCCTTTAAGGAGTTCAGAAGAAATGGTAATGCTTTTTATATTGCTGAGACGAGGTTCTAATTCAGCATTATGACGTTGCTAAACTGTTGTCAATTGTCAAGAAGATGCATCATTGCATTGTTTCTCTATTTGGCGACTCTGATATAACACTCCTATATCGAGGCACTTGACAGTGGGCATCTAGAATTCTAGACACCCTTTTCACTTTCTGTAAATAACTATGCATATTCTACGCTGTAAAACTTTATGTTTACTACTCTTAGCTTAGCAAAGTATTTGCCATATAAAGCATGCGACTTCATATACCTCAGCTTAATTAATGCCGTGGATCTATGCTTTTATTAATTTCTCAGGTTTCCCCCTCATCCAGTCTCACGAACCAAGAGTGATTCCACTATTCAATAAATTGGTTGTTAATGAGACAAGCAAAGACGTGGATGCGGTATTTCTGAACAGCAAATATATATTACCTAAAGAGAGTAGTTTCTTTATGGTATGGAATACATTTTACCTAAACCACATTAATTTTTGTTTCTTCACCTTTTCATATTGTATGTTTATAATACAATATTGATCATAGGTTTCTTTTTCAATTGTTAATCACATTAAGGTTTATTTGTTGTACTCAACTACGTGGACCATGTTAGAATTTACCTGCTAATTATGATTTGTTTTGTTTCTTAACATGTGGAAGTCTGATTTGGGGCGGATTCGTGATCTGATTCCTGGTAATGTTTGTTGATAAAGCTTGATTTTTATGTTTGAATCTGATGTGCAGCTTGTATTTATTATCACTTTATCAAAAAAAATCTTGTATTTATGGTAAAAAGAACTACTTGCTAATTGAATAATCTGGACAGCAATTAATGGTAGCTTATTGGTCAACAAGGGAGTGAAGGTGCAACACCAGTATATGTTTTTCCTTAGGAATACTCTGTTATCAAAATTAGTTATACTAATGGTTGCAACTATTTGAACCACTTAAATTTGCTGCTTTTGTGTGTGTGTGTGTGGACGTGCTTGTGACTTTGTGTGCCGCCTTGTTGTTTTTTTGGGCTAATTGTATTGCTAGGTTCCCCCATTTTTTAAAAAATTTGGGAATATTATTCAGCCTTTTGTTGGATCCCCTTTAACAAAATGAATTATACATTCATAACCCCTTTTGCAGCTGAGTCTGATTGCGGCTTCAATCTTATAGTGGTCGATCCACCATGGGAAAATAGCAGTGCTCACCAGAAACTGAAGTATGTTTTCACATTCTTTAGGTTTCTGGAGTTTTCTAGTCTTTAAAGCTTTACAACATTTTTTTACATGCTAAGTAACATGGAAGTAGAAAGATGATTTGGGTGAAAGGATACAGAAACTTGGAAGCATCTTTTTGAAAATTAAAGAAAAGATGAAGCATATGAAACATTTATTGTATTATACTCCCTCCGTTCTATATTAAATGTCCTAATTTCTTTTTTTGGATGTTCCAAAATAAATGTCATATTTCTATATTAGTAACTATACCAATTAAGGGGAGGATCGGCGATAAGGGTTGATTAAGCACGCCTGTCAATGATTTACAAGAAATAGCCACACTCCATAACACGGATAAAGGTCAGGAATCAAAACGCGACTTTGGTGACGTCTCACTTAATCAAGAATTAACCCTGATCTTTCTTAATTAATACATGTCATGAAATTTTAAAAACATATTAAATATATATTAACAGATAAATTATCACATATATGATCTCATGAAACTACTGTTGATTAGGGGTAGGGGTTCTACCCAAAACTATGAGCCGACAGGTTTCTTCCTGTATGGCGGTTTTTGTTAAAACAATATAATGTTCAGATTTATGAAATTGTTCTAAGAAATAAGAACGGTTATAATTATCTGTTGCAGATTGATATGCTGTTAGATAACGATTACTGTTTTCAGTATGATAATCTAAAAGCTCAAGTAAAGAAACATAATAATTCACAGAAGCAATAATTTGAAACTTACAGGAGAATCTCGAATGTCTTCAAACTTCAGATTTATTTATTTATCAAATATTTTACAGAGGGGGAGATACAGAGAGAGTACGAATGAAAAACTAAAGAAAGTTCTGCCTCAACAATGGGTGAGATCTCCCAATTTATACAAGTGAGAAGATAAGAAAGGATCTGGCGTGTCCTAGATAATGGAGTCGGTTGGCAATCCTTATCTTTTCTTCTTTAACTCTCAGCCGTGGGAAGTGGAAGGCATGAGACAAGCTGTCGGTCGAGTGAATTACAGCTGGTTAGTGTCTTCTGATGATAGGGGACAACTGGCTGCTACTTTTTGATAGTGGAGCTACTGTGCTTGTTTTCTTCTGATAATTGGGAATACTGTAGTGGACAGGTGGCTGTCATCTTCTGATAATTGATGCTGTAGTGGAATGTCTTTACGACTTTCCTTTGCCTTTTTTGTCATATGCCATCTTTTCAGAAATCATCGATGTTAGAGAATCCCAAAAGTCTCCCATGGTGGGTTCTGGTTCTTGACTTTCTTCTGCTAATACATTGAATTGATTTTCATCCTGTTCAGAGTCTTCATCGCTGTTAACAGTCCTCATGGAGGCGTCATCTGGGACTAAGGATTGTAAGAATTGGGTTTTCATATAATCCATAGTTTTTACTAAGAGTTCTGTTTCAGTTAAGTTTGGAAACTTTTGTTTTAAATCTGTTTGGATCTTAACAAAAGGGTTTACTGGTGTTGATGCTGGAAGGCTCTGTGTATAACATCTAAACAGGCCTGGGTATGACCTTTTATGGTCTTGAGGAGTTCTGGTAAATTAGGGTTAAGCCCTTTATCCCACCATTTGGTAAAAAATACCCTTTTTAGGCGAGAGATTTTGTTCTGGTAATCACACTGAAAATCCCACTTCCAAATCCAAGGAATTCCAAAACGAATTATGAAATGGGCAAACAACTTCTGCATGGATAACTCTTTATTAACTGGTATATGGGCATAGGCAACTTGCCATTCCCTGAATGCTGTTTGAACTGTTTCTGGTAGGGTGTCAATAGTGATACCTATTTTATTCCACCAAACGAAAAACCAGTTGGGAATTTCGTTTCTTTAAAACTTCTGGACAGATTCGGATAAACCAAGAATGGTTGTGAATAGGATTCTGGTAGTAAAATACTTGCGTAAAGGAATCAATATAATCCCAATAGCTGTACCTGGTTTCTGTTAAATGACTGGAGTCAATGGTACGGGTAGTATGAGGATTAATACCCCAATTAGCAAGAGGCATAATGCTCTTGATAGTGGTTTTACTGTATTGTATTGGACTTGCTGTTTTAGATGGATCATGAAGCGTATGCTTTATATCCATAGATGTTTCTAGAATGATCTGTTCATATACATAACGATACTGGTTAAAACGAGGAGACTGTTGAGTCGTTAAATAACGGCGTTTGATCTCCCATGGATCTTTCATCCATTTCTCATCATTCTGTTCAATAAACAATACTGTTTCTTCCACATAAGTATTTGGAATATACTGTTCGGGTAAAAGAAGAATATCTTTTACTGTAGGTTGGCTAGAGGAAGCCGAAGAATTACTGGATTGAGGGTTTAGGCTAGGAAATTCTGTATAATATAAATTTGTCCCGCCTCGGCCTCCTGATTTAAACATTGGCGAATTTTAATAGTTTTATGAATTTTAATAGTTTTCTCCAAATAGCAAAATTCGCCAATGTTTAAATCAGGAGTTCATGCAGGATAAATACCAGAATTTTAGAAACTGGTATTTTAAAAATCATGATAATAATAAGTTAGCAGAAATTAAAGCTAATTATTATGCTTATCTGAATAGTAACCAGTGTATTTTATCATTTGTTAAATGGTATTATGATTTTGTCTTAAAATCAGACTCTTACACTGAAACCCAACTAAATGTTTTGACTGAAATTCAAAAAGATTGGATTACCACTACTGGCAATATTATTCAATCAATTCATCCTCCTCCTAAGTCTCTTGAACTTAGTCCTGGAAATGAAAATTTGAAGCCTTTAGTTATTAACCCGTATGTTGATATTTCTGAGGTCTCTCATCAACAACAAGTTAAAATAAAAGACATTTTCCCTTTGTCAAAACAGAATAATTATACTAATCTATTCCTTCAAACTGTAGGAAAACAGTTAACCAGAATTGAAGAACAAATAAATCATATTAATGATAATTGTCAAATTGTCCCTCAAAAAATTGACTTTCAACCAGCAACTATAAAACCACCTTTAGAAGTTAGTAATTTTAAAATGAAATCTTCTAAAACCAGTGATAGTTTTATTGATAATCTTTTAAATAAAATGAAAGATTTAAAACTCACACCCGCATCCTCGTCCCAACTCAATATGATGTCTGGACAGCCTTCTAATGAGGAAGATGATTCCGATATTTCCCCTATTAATATTTTTGAAATCCAGAATAATTTTCAGGAGAGTCAAAATATTAATAAAACTACTTATAGTCGAAAGCCTATCAATAGAATGGCTTTATCTGGACCCAGTAGGTACTATTACCCCAGACCTACTCCTCAGGATATTCTGTATGAAGAAGACTTTCTTCATTCCCAGAAGTCTTACCATGGTAAGACCATCTATGAATGGAATATCGATGGTAAAACAAAATATCAGATTTTTGAAACCATCCATCATATCTTGATGTATGCAACTGTCTGCGAACATAATGATTACACAGACCATCAGATCTGTCGTTTCTTAGTCAATGGATTTACCGGCATTCTTAAAGGATGGTGGGATAATGTACTATCTGATAACCAGAGGACTAAGATCCTTCAATCCTATAAGACTGAAATTGACTCCATTACTCAACTTGATACCATAAGAGAAGATGCTTGTTACACCTTAGTTCAAGCCATCGTTCATCATTTTGTAGGACCAGGACAGATCAATACTGATAGAAGTAAAGAACTCTTACAGAACCTTCGTTGTCCATCCTTAACCCATTTTAGATGGTATAAAGATGTTTTCTTAATGAAAGTCATGCAAAGAGCAGACGCCAACAGTGAACATTGGAAAGCCAAGTTCGTAGATGGACTTCCTACTTTCTTTGCAGAAGAAGTTAGGAAAAAACTGAGAGATAAACATGACCGTATGAGTATACCTTACGACCAGTATTCTTATGGCCATCTTATTTCAGTAATTATAGAAGAAGGATTATCTTTATGTAATGATATGAAACTTCAACAATTAATGAAAAAACAGAATCTTACTAAAAAAAGACATGAAATAGGAGAATTTTGTGATCAATTCTCTTATGATACAAAATTACAGTATCCTCACAAAACTAAAAAACAGCAAAGTTCTAGACCCTCTAAATCTTATCGAAAGCGTTCTTCTAAGAAATCTTCGAAAACAAAAACCCCTGAAAAATCTTTCAGGAGAAGAAAAAGTAGCAAAAAGAAAGATAAATCTAAAATTCAATGCTATAAATGTGGAAAAACAGGACACTTTGCTAATAAATGCAATTCAAAATTAAAACAAAAGCTTAATGAATTATCCCTTGATGAGGAAATCCAACAACAAATTCTTAATTGTTTATCTAATAATGATTCTGAGTCAAGCTCAAATAATGACTTAGCAGAAGTTTATTCAGAATCTGACAATAATTATGACACCGAACAATGTCAGACCTGTACTATTAATAACTGTAATACAGCTACTGAAGCTAATTACTGGAAAGCTATTGTCGAAATGAATGGTTTAGATATTGGAGATCCCATTATTAATGTTCTAACTGACCACCAAAAATCTCTTCTCGACCTAGCTGATCAAATTAAAGATCCAGAAATCAAATTAAAATTCTTAGAAATCTGTTATACAAAACAAAAGGTTGAAGACACACTTCCCCTTAATCAGTACAGTATGAAAGAAGTTATGAAACGGATTCAAGGCGTTTCTACCTTTGAAAAGCCTACTACTATTCAGGATTTAAAAAAATGAAATAAATATTTTAAAATCTGAAATAAAACAATTACAGAATAATAATATTATTATCTTTCAAGATTTAACCAATATTAAAAATAAGTTAAATCACAAACAGGATAACATAGAATCCTCCAAACAACCCGAATCTTCTGATAAACCAGAATCTTCTGAACAATATTTGATGCTTATGAATCAAGTAGTCTTCCAGAAATGGTATATTAAAATTACTTTTATTATCAAACCAGACTTTATCATAAAAGACGCCATTGCTCTTGTGGACAGTGGTGCTGACATGAACTGCATTCAAGAAGGATTAATTCCTACCAAGTACTTCCAGAAAACTACTCAATCCCTAACTAGTGCAAGCGGTAACACTATGAATATTAAGTATAAAATTCCTGAAGCCTTAATCTGTAATCAAGGTCTTTGTCTGCCTACTTCTTTTGTTCTTATCCGTAACATGAATCAAAGTATCATTTTAGGCACTACCTTTTTATGCCTCTTAATGCCTATTACAAAAATTGATACTTTAGGAATTCATACAACTCTTAATAACAGACATTGTTTTTGAATTTATTACAGAACCTTATACTAAAGAATTAAATCAAGTCAAAAACATGATTTATTCTAAAGAACAACAAATCAATTTTATTCAGAAAGAAATAAAATTTCTTACTACAGAACAGAGAATTTTACAACCTTCTTTACAGGAAAAAATAAAGTTAATCCATAAAACTCTTCAAACAGAAATCTGTAGCGATGTCCCGAATGCCTTCTGGAACAGGAAGAAGCATATTATTTCTCTTTCTTATATCCCTAATTTTAATGAGAAAAATATTCCTACTAAATCTCGACCTAGTCAGATGAAAAAAGAATATTTACTCTGCAAAACTGAAATTGAATCCCTTCAACAGAAAAAGCTAATAAAACCTAGTACTTCTCCCTGGAGTTGTACAACTTTTTATGTTAATAAAAATTCAGAAATTGAAAGAGGAACTCCTCGTCTTGTTATCAATTATAAACCACTGAACGAAGCTCTTCAATGGATTAGATATCCTATTCCGAATAAGAAGGATCTTCTTGACCGTCTTCATGATGCCACTATTTTCTCTAAATTTGATATGAAATCAGGATTTTGGCAAATACAAATTAAAGAACATGATACTTATAAAACTGCTTTTACAGTACCTTTTGGTCACTATGAATGGAATGTTCTTCCATTTGGAGTTAAGAATGGACCTTCAGAATTCCAGCACATTATGAATGATATTTTTAATCCCTTTACTGAATTTATTATCTGTTATATTGATGTCTTAATTTTCTCTTCTATTGAACAACATATTAAACATTTAAATATTTTCAAAAATGTTATCATAAAAAATGGTTTGGTAGTTTCTGCTCCTAAAATGAAACTTTTTCAAACAAAAATCAGATTTCTCGGACATAATATTTCCAATGGAACTATTATTCCTATTGATAGATGTATTGAATTTGCATCTAAATTTCCGGATGAAATCAAAGATATTAATCAACTGCAAAGGTTTTTGGGAAGCTTAAATTATATACGTGATTACTATCCGAATCTTTCCCAAGATGCTTTTATTCTGTATACTCGCCTTCGGAAAAATCCTTTACCTTGGACCGGAGAACATACTGATGCAGTAAGAAAAATTAAATCTAGAGTTAAACAGTTACCTTGTTTATCTTTACCTAATTCCGAATGGAAAAAGATTGTTCAGACTGATGATTCCAATACAGGATATGGTGGTATTTTAAAACAATTTAATCCTAATAGTAATAAAGAGGATCTTATTCGCTTTACTTCAGGATCATGGAAAGGACCTTCTTTAAATTATCCTACTATTAAAAAAGAATGCCTTTCAATTGTCAAATGTGTTTTAAAATTTCAGGATGATCTTTTAAATCAGCACTTTTTAATTAGAGTTGACTGTTCAGCTGCAAAACAAATTTTTAAAAAAGATGTTCAAAATCTGGCATCCAAACAGATATTTGCTACTTGGCAAAGTATTTTATCAGTATTTGACTTTGATATTGAGTATATCAAAGGAAAACAGAATTCTTTACCAGATTTTCTAACCAGAGAATATTTGCAGGAATGACCAGTAGAGGTCGTGGCCGCGGTCAACGAGGCCGAGGCAGGGCTAATCTATATTATACAGAATTTCCTAGCCTAAACCCTCAGTCCAGTAATTCTTCGGCTTCCTCTAGCCAACCTACAGTAAAAGATATTCTTCTTTTACCCGAACAGTATATTCCAAATACTTATGTGGAAGAAACAGTATTGTTTATTGAACAGAATGATGAGAAATGGATGAAAGATCCATGGGAGATCAAACGCCGTTATTTAACGACTCAACAGTCTCCTCGTTTTAACCAGTATCGTTATGTATATGAACAGATCATTCTAGAAACATCTATGGATATAAAGCATACGCTTCATGATCCATCTAAAACAGCAAGTCCAATACAATACAGTAAAACCACTATCAAGAGCATTATGCCTCTTGCTAATTGGGGTATTAATCCTCATACTACCCGTACCATTGACTCCAGTCATTTAACAGAAACCAGGTACAGCTATTGGGATTATATTGATTCCTTTACGCAAGTATTTTACTACCAGAATCCTATTCACAACCATTCTTGGTTTATCCGAATCTGTCCAGAAGTTTTAAAGAAACGAAATTCCCAACTGGTTTTTCGTTTGGTGGAATAAAATAGGTATCACTATTGACACCCTACCAGAAACAGTTCAAACAGCATTCAGGGAATGGCAAGTTGCCTATGCCCATATACCAGTTAATAAAGAGTTATCCATGCAGAAGTTGTTTGCCCATTTCATAATTCGTTTTGGAATTCCTTGGATTTGGAAGTGGGATTTTCAGTGTGATTACCAGAACAAAATCTCTCGCCTAAAAAGGGTATTTTTTACCAAATGGTGGGATAAAGGGCTTAACCCTAATTTACCAGAACTCCTCAAGACCATAAAAGGTCATACCCAGGCCTGTTTAGATGTTATACACAGAGCCTTCCAGCATCAACACCAGTAAACCCTTTTGTTAAGATCCAAACAGATTTAAAACAAAAGTTTCCAAACTTAACTGAAACAGAACTCTTAGTAAAAACTATGGATTATATGAAAACCCAATTCTTACAATCCTTAGTCCCAGATGACGCCTCCATGAGGACTGTTAACAGCGATGAAGACTCTGAACAGGATGAAAATCAATTCAATGTATTAGCAGGAGAAAGTCAAGAACCAGAACCCACCATGGGAGACTTTTGGGATTCTCTAACATCGATGATTTCTGAAAAGATGGCATATGACAAAAAAGGCAAAGGAAAGTCGTAAAGACATTCCACTACAGCATCAATTATCAGAAGATGACAGCCACCTGTCCACTACAGTATTCCCAATTATCAGAAGAAAACAAGCACAGTAGCTCCACTATCAAAAAGTAGCAGCCAGTTGTCCCCTATCATCAGAAGACGCTAACCAGCTGTAATTCACTCAACCGACAGCTTGTCTCATGCCTTCCCCTTCCCACGGCTGAGAGTTAAAGAAGAAAAGATAAGGACTGCCAACCGACTCCATTATCTAGGACACGCCAGATCCTTTCTTATCTTCTCACTTGTATAAATTGGGAGATCTCACCCATTGTTGAGGCAGAACTTTCTTTAGTTTTTCATTCGTACTCTCTCTGTATCTCCCCCTCTGTAAAATATTTGATAAATAAATAAATCTGAAGTTTGAAGACATTCGAGATTCTCCTGTAAGTTTCAAATTATTGCTTCTGTGAATTATTATGTTTCTTTACTTGAGCTTTTAGATTATCATACTGAAAACAGTAATCGTTATCTAACAGCATATCAATCTGCAACAGATAATTATAACCGTTCTTATTTCTTAGAACAATTTCATAAATCTGAACATTATATTGTTTTAACAAAAACCGCCATACAGGAAGAAACCTGTCGGCTCATAGTTTTGGGTAGAACCCCTACCCCTAATCAACAGTAGTTTCATGAGATCATATATGTGATAATTTATCTGTTAATATATATTTAATATGTTTTTAAAATTTCATGACATGTATTAATTAAGAAAGATCAGGGTTAATTCTTGATTAAGTGAGACGTCACCAAAGTCACGTTTTGATTCCTGACCTTTATCCGTGTTATGGAGTGTGGCTATTTTTTGTAAATCATTGACAGACGTGCTTAATCAACTCTTATCGCCGATCCTCCCCTTAATTGGTAAAAGAATGCCTTTCAATTGTCAAATGTGTTTTAAAATTTCATGATGATCTTTTAAATCAGCACTTTTTAATTAGAGTTGACTGTTCAGCTGCAAAACAAATTTTTAAAAAAGATGTTCAAAATCTGGCATCCAAACAGATATATTAGTAACTATATTTATCCTATTCTTATTCTTATACCCTCATAATCTATTTAATATACTTATTGGGAATGTGAGTTACAAAAAAATGTATCTAGAGAATTAAATGACATAGGAAAGAGTAATAGTTAAGGTCATAGAAAAGTGAAAAAGCAAATGGAAAAAGTAATTATTGGAGTCATAGTAAAGTGAAAAAATACTTCAATTAATAAGTAATCAAAAAGGATAATTTAGGTAAAAGAAAACTTTATTAATCAGTGTACCGAAATTAATTAGGACGTTTATTTTGGAACGGAGGGAGTATATAATATCATCTTAAGTTATGCTCATTTCAATAGAAAAATGAATTAAAAGGGAACTATTATCATACTCCCTCTATCCCCAAAAGGGTGACTTAAGTGGTAAAAAAATCTTGTCAAAAGATTTAGGATGAAGAATTAATGGAAAATAAACTAGTATTTAAACTCCATGTTTGGATAAAATACCTCTACGATAAGATACTTGTACGGTATGAATAAAATAATCATCTTGTAGTCTAAAAGACTTAGTGAGTTCATCACTATTTAAAGAGACTCAAAACCTTAATATTATTTGGAGAATAATAAAAATACTAAACGACTAAAATACTCTTATTAATAATTTCTATTAACTAATTAATGTCCTAAATACCCACTAATAAATAAAATATATAAATCACATCAATTACTTTTATATTAAACATAATAAAAACTCTAAATAATAAATATAAAAAATATCTTCTTTGTTTTTGACTTGGAGTCTCCATCATTATTCTCTTTTTGGAGAGTTTTATAATATGATAGAATAAGTCATGAATTCCTTTGTAACAAAAGAACATTTTGAAACACCTTTGACAACATCACGCGGCAAGGTTCAAAAGTTTTTGGAAAGAGAATTGATGAGATTATCGCTTTTGTATTCAAAGATGCTAATTTTTTTTTCATGGAACAACGAAGTCGACAATGTCAACCTAGATTGAATCAACTTCTTGAACCGTCCTTTCTTCGGTAACGAACAACTCAAAGGCAATTTTAGAATTTTTCTCATTTTGTTGCTCATACACCATTGGAATTTCAAGAATTTCCATGGGAAATATCCTCTTTTTCTTTTTTTCTGCTCTGATTGAATATGTGTCCGCAAGTCAATAAGACCTTTTTTTTTATAAAAAGTCTCCTGGACATATTGTTAAGAATAATGAATTACTATTCTCATTAACAACATTTAACCAACCGGGCAACCATATGCTTCGATCCGCATTAAATGAAAAATAAATTAGGATTTAAATTCTATGTTTAAGTCTCTAGGGTCTCTCAAGTTATCAACTCCATGAATCAACACTAAAGATGAATAAAATACCTCTACAGTAGGATACTTCTATAGAATGAATAAAATAATCAACTTCGATATCAATAGAATGTACTCTAAAAGATTTGTGAGGATTAATTAAAATAGACTCAAAACCCTAATATTACTTTGGAATAATAAAAGTACTAAACGATTAAAATATACATCATTAATAATTCCTAATCACTAATTAATGTATTAAATCCCTCTAATAAATAAAATACATAAATCACATCAACTAATTTTATATTAAACATAATAAAAGTTCCAAATAATAAATATAAAAAATTTGTTCTTTGTTCTTGACTTGGAGTCCCCATTAAAGGATGACAAAAGTACTACATAAATTTTTACTTTGACAAAATTATCTTGACTTGCTATCATATTGTAATAACCTCAATAGTCAATCACTTGCATCACTAATTCTCTTTCTACCCAAAACCCAATTAAATATATTAACCCATACAAATATCAGCTCATCACACTACTCGAGGACAAGGGTAGATTGAGAAAAAATATACCCTCTCCTAATTTTTTTCACTACATTAATTTATGTGAAAATTGTACTTCTGTCATCCTTTTGGGGACAGAGGAAGTATATTTTTACTACTTTTTTCCAACATTCTGGACAAAGTCCAGCCAGGCTTTAAAAGCCTGATATTTTCTGGCTAGGCAGGGTTTCGGGCCCTTGAAAATCAGACTGGGCCTGGCCGAGCTTTAGGCAAATATTCTGGGTCTGAGTAAGGCATGTAGGCATCAGACCTTTTTTTTGAACTGTTTTCCTTTCAGTTTATTTCCATTATATTTTTCTGTTTTACTTCTTCCTGTTTTCAGTTTTTTGCTTCGGTTCTTTGTGTTTTGTTTTTTCTGTGCATTTTTTTCTGTTTTGTTTTTCTTGTAACCTTGTGTTTTCTTTTTCAGATCTTCTGGTCTGTTTTGTCCTGTTTTGTTTCCGTTTTATAGTTCTGTTTTGTTTTTTCCTACTTTTTATTAACATGTTACTTCAACAAAATAAATTAATAAATAAAAATAATGTAAAAGTAAACTCCAAATTAGACAAAAAATATTATTTATTCAAAAATATAAGAAAACTACATAGAAATACAAATAAGGGAATTAAAAATTAACCTCCAAGGCTCCAAATAAGAAAAATAAAGTATTGAAACTGAAAAAATTGGTTCAACTAAATACATTAATGATTAATACAAGAATAAATTGGCTTCATTTAAATTTCTTCATTAATTATTATGTTCTTCTATTTCGGGATCGGACGAACTATCTTCACTCTTCACTTTATCCTGTTGTCGTGTTATTGCATCAATATAGTCCTTGTAGCAAATGCATACCTCCATTGACATTGGAGTAAGTGTTCTCTTTTCATCCAATACCCTACCAACTGTAGAAAAACAAGATTCCGAAAGCTATTGTGGAAGCTTGGATAGTTAGTAGATCACAGGAGAATATGTACTTTTATTTTTCCACCAAGTTATCTCTTCGTCGTTCATTAAAGAAGAATGGTTAAATTGGCAATACAAATCAAGTTCATTCAAGGAACTAGAAGTTCTTGATTTTTTTTCTTGATAGTGATTGCATTAGTAAATTAGTTTTAAAAGATGAAGTAAGAGTAAGATTGTTACTAGTTTTAACTCCATAAATTATATTGTAAAAATTACAAAGTTCATAAAAATTTTACTAAAACTTTCTATCGATTTACTATTCTTAGTACCCAAGTGTGATTCAATTTCTTCCAGAATAACTTCTACACCTTCTACTTTTATTATATGATCTAGTGCAGCAGCACATGCAAAAATGATGTCTTCGTAATATTTAAAAAAAAATTCCATTACAGTAATAAGAGGTTTCCAAAATTCCATTTTTTTGTATTCGTTAAACATAACAGTGATATTCAAATATTTGAGCAGCACTTTTGGTGCAGTTGGATAATAACCACCACCTATAGATAAAGTAGCATTGTAAACAATTTTAAGAATCTTTAAAAGTGTATAACATACTTCCCAATCTTCATTAGTAATATTATGATTACAAATGTTGGTATAAAATTCCATAAGAATAGTCCTACGTTTATAAGCTAGTTTTAACATTGTATATGTAGAGTTCCACCTGTGTGGAGCATCTAGTTGAGGTTTTGTAAATTTAACATCAAGTCCATAACAAAAATGTTTAAAATCTTGTCTTGTTCTTGATGATCCATAAAAAAAAACAAGCATGTTCCGAATTTTAGATATTATTACTTTAATATATTCAAAACTGGATCGGACAATCAAATTCATGGCATGACAAGTACATCTAACATGAAAAATATTACCATTTAAACTGGGTTTTAAATCTCGCTTTAACATGTTGATCGTACTAGTATTATTTGATATATTATCAAAACTGATACTCATTATTTTGTTTTCAATTTTAGGGGGGTGTATTCAATTAAGATTTTTAATGACTTTTTTTAAGTGACAGACTTTTGTAGAATTTGTGGGATTTTAATGACTTTTAAAGACTTTTTTAAAATGACTTTTATAGACTCTATGAAATAAGTAACAGACTTTTATAAACTTTGTATCAAGACTGTGATAGACTTTTGTATACTTCTAATATATCTTGCAACTTATATTAATTGTTAATTAGCCTATGTGTACAACCTCTCCCTCTTTTTTCACGAACTAGAGTAAATCTCTTTATATTATTGTGGCATGAGATTTTATATATGTTGAAAGCGTTCATATTATTCTACTCATTTCACGATACATTTGGATACTTGGATACCAATAAAACTTTAGAAACTACAGACGCAATACAAAAATTAAGCTCACTTTTCATTTAGCTATATATACTTTATGCATATGCGTACGTTTTTTAGTAGGAATACCAAATTTGTTTTTTATAAAATAATATGACAATGAAAATCTATATGATCAAAAGTTGCAAAACTTCATACATATGAGTAAATTGCCACCAAGTTATAGAAAATGTATCACAATTGGGCACAAAAAAATCACCCATCTTTGTAATCACCAAAATAAACTTAAAATAATTCAAAATTTTTAAGAATTTCAAAACTATTACCCTTGTTATCGGCCATTGTTATTATTATGATCGACGTCTCTCCACATGTCAGAAGCTATACTAGTCATCCATTCATTGGCATTCTCTCGTTGTTGCTCTTAACTTTCAAAAACTTGTTCCAAATTATGTCCTTGATTGAGTGGTAACGATGAAGATAGTGAAGACTCGTTATCTAGTTCAATAGGATATTCATCTGAACGACACTCATTACGAAGAAAATTGTGGAGTCCTACACAAGCTAGTACAAGCTCTGCTTGAGTTTTATAAGGAAATGGAGGTGCAGACTTGAAAATTGTGAGTCGCAATTTAAATATACCAAATATTCTCTCAATTACGTTCCTTAAGGAAGCATGATGAAGATTGAACAACTCGATTGCATTTTCGGGGTCACGACCCTGGCCAGTAAAATCTTGAAGATGATATCGAACACCTCGAAAAGGAGCTAAAAATTGGTTTTATCCACCTTTGTGTTTATTTAGAAGTCTTTAGAAATCTTTAGAGATGAGGTAAGATTTTGGATATGAGTTAATAGTTATAATTCTTCTTCTAAAGTCTGTCAAAGTCTATCATTTGATAGAAATCTTTAAAATCTATGACTTTTTGAATACCCAAATACTTTTATAGACTTTGTAAAAATCTTAATTCAATACCACCAAACTTTTAAAGACATTAAAAAAGTTGTAATTGAATACCACTAAACTTTTATAAACTCTTTAAATGTCTTGATTGAATACAACTAAACTTTTAAAATCTTTAAAAGTCTTTAAAAATCTTAATTGAATACACCCCCCTTAAATTCACAAACAGTTTTCATAATTATTTGATAAATAGTTTGGCTAGTATGGTGTAGTTCAAATAAGTCAAATGATATAATTCTTTTTTCCATAAGCCATGTTGGATCAATCCAATGAGCAGTAATACAAATATACGAAATACCGTAATTATAATTAGTGGACCAAACATCAATAGTTAGACTAATTCTACCTTCAAAATTAGAAAAATATGCTATTAATTCATTTTTTTGCTCTAAATATAATTTCAAAGCATCGCGTTTAGTAGTACTTACCTTTGTATATTTCTCTTGCAAGCCTTTACTGATATAACTGGTAATTTGACTATCATCAAAGAAGTTGAATGTGAGCTCTTTTTGGATTACTAAATTAGCTTGTAGTTCCCCTTTGTTTTTGTTGATTGTATGTCCAAGTGTGATCAATATTGTCGCTTTGAGCTGGATCTCCTTCATTTGCATGCACTTTTTTGGTACATGATCTGATGTGCCTAACCAATGTGGAATTACCTCCGCTACATAGTAATATTCCGCAATAGTTGCACCTAGCCTTTGGCACACCATCAACAACAATTTTCTTAAATTCCTTCCAAATTTCTGCTCTACCATGTGATTTGGACGGGTTTTTGGAAGTGTCACCCACAGATGATACTGATAGATTTTGGATAATGTTGATGGGAGAATCCATTGTGAATTTCTGATCTTGTAAGACTTAGTGTGAGAGAGAGATGTAAGTTGATAACTTGAGACGGTAGAATAAGAATTGTAAGGATTTTTGGAAGTAGATGTGAAGCATTTATAGTTGTAGAAAAAAAGCTGTTGAAACTTGGTTGTCCAAACTACCCTTAAAACTAGTTGTTATATAGCTGTTGGGAGGGATCAAAAGGTCAAAAAAACTCAAAAAGGTAATAGTAACCGTTGGGCCTGATTTTCAGGCTTGTAAGCCTGATTTTAATCAAGCTTTTCAGGCCCAGGCCAGGCTTTTTTCAGGCCAAAGTAAGGCTTTTTTAAGGCTGAGCCTTGTTGTAGTCTTTGGGTAGAAATATTAGACATTAGGTCTCTTGAGCTTGTGGGCTTCAAGCAGGTAGGCCAAGGCTAGTCAGCCCGGCTTTTCAGGATTTTTTGCAGGTCAGGCCAGGCTTTCAAGTTTCGAGCCTCAAGTCTTTTGTTCATCCTTACTCTGGACCCATAATTTTTTTTTTCAATAAAAGATACATTTAACTACCATGGTTTCCACCTCAATTCCAATTATAAGAAACTTGAAATATCATTTCGGAGACTTTACCCAAAGTTTCTGAGAGTTTTTGTTTCCATGACGTTTCCTAATTTTGACGTAGGAAGAGTTTCCTATGGCATTGACAATAGTGAATTTAACTGTTACAATTGGAAATGGCCATGAAAATGAGAAAAGAGTTCTGGGATATACTGAAAATATGAAATAGTAAGAAAATGATGGAGATATAAAACTGATTATAACTGCTTTATTTGGATATGGCCATGGAAAGTAGAGAAATTATGTGGATTATGCTGTGGAACTGTGAAAAATCTAGCAGCTGATAAAATATAGTGATTAAAACTGCTTCAATTGGAATTGGAGTGGAAAGGAGGAAAGAATACCGGGTTTTGCTAAAGGTTTGAAAAATCAAGAAAGATAGGAAGATTTATCACTGATTGGGAGCTGTCGTTTACACTACTAAATTAACCTCACTTTCACTTTACAAATTCAAACAATTAGCATAGTAGTAAGCAAGGATCGATCCACATAAAGTGATTTATTTTATATTTATCTTATGATTTCTAATGAAAAGGGGATATTGAATTAATATACTAAATTAACAAGAATAAACTAATAAGAAAAAACAATGAATAAAAAGTTTCAGTTCAGTATTACTTTTTTACCAAAATAGATTAATCAGTGTAACATTATTTACCCTTCAATGAAACTAATAACCCTACGTAACAACAAGCTCCGCTACCCAAAACTCCCCTTAGATTATCACTCAATGAAACAAGCTCTTCACAAGATTCTAACTATTTTATAACCTAGAACAAGCTCTCTAGATTTAATATAACAGTAGCATTAAGAATTAGGGAATTAGACTATTCCAAGCAACAAACACATAAGCTCGGATTGTTTAACTTGTCTTCTGATAATTATAGTAATACTCAAAAGCTTGTCCACAATTAGGTATTACTAATTACTGCTTGTGATTAGGAACAATATCAATTACACGTAATATTATTCCTTGATCTAGCATATGATATTTGTTAACCAACTCAATCCTGCAGAAATCAAATCAATTAAGCCAAACAACATTTAGAAATTATATCAAATTATCAAGAATGAATTTCATGTGAGAAAGAATAAATAATGAATACTCAATTAACTATTAATTATAAATAAGGTCCAACATCTCTTAGAACTGAATAAAAAGAACTTAGCTCATGTCTTCAATCCTCCAATGTTGTAGATGACAGAATGTAGTAGATTGAATGAATAAAACCCTGACTATCATCATCTATTTATAGTGCTAGACAAAGTCCTAAATCCTGTGGAAATTAGAAATCCAAATCCTAAAAGAAATTACAAATCATAATTAGTTTCCATAAATAAAATAGAATCCAATTTGGAAGTAAATCTTAGTCTAAAGATATCCTAAATCTAATAGAAATATCAATCCAATTCCTTGTAGAAATCTGCCAAAATATGCTTTTAGAAACTTTTCAAAAATTCAAGATTTCCCAATATTCCTGTTCAAATTCGCCCATATTTCTTGCTTGCGACGTCCTTTGGTAAAACGACCATAATTTTTGATCCGGAAAGAGTTACGGGGCCTGCTACCTATCAAAACGAAAATATCTACGAGATCTACAACTTTCATTCTTTGAGAATTGACAGATTCTGGCTACATCAAGGTCGAACAGTGGACTCCAAGTGACTGCTATGTAAATTGCAACTTCCAAACTTTGAGGTTCAACGTTCGTTTAGTAAAAAGATCATAACTTTTTCATATGAACTCCGATTGGAACGATTCAAGATGTTCCAGAAAGCTAAGGTAGGGCTCTACAATAAAATCCAAGTCCCAAGCCAAGACCATGCATCCAACTTGATGCTAAAAACCCTGCAATTTTTCTTTTTTCTCATTTCACCTATAATTCTTCCTGAAATCATTAACACCTTAATAAGCTCATATACACATGAAACATGCAATAAAACTAAACATAAAGGAATCAAAATAAATGAATAATATGCACTCATCAAATTCCCTCACACTTGGCCTTTACACGTCCTCGTGTAAATCAAAATTTGATTTTTAGAAAAATTCTATTCAACCATTATGTCAAAAGGTTTCAAGGTACAAATCATGACTATTACCACTAAACTCTCAGAAATCTAAGCAATACATCATTAGTTGACTCACAACTAACAACCTTACCATTTCACCAATGAATTTCATCAAATCAAACTGTAACCACATAAGAAACTTTCCTACAGTCCACATACTTACTAAACTTAGTTATTATAGAATAAAAACCGTGCACACCGACTCACAACCAAGAACAAAGTTTTCTTGCTTTTTAAATTTTTTTCATAAAACCTTTTCTTTAGCACAGATGAATGTATTTTCATGCTCTTCTCGTATTTTTTTCTTTTCTTGACATGTGCAATGTCTCCTTTTCTTAGGCTTTTCAGAGTTACCCATGTATTGAACTTTCCACCAACGACTCCCAAACCAGATGATCTTAGGGCGCTGGGTGTAGAGACACCCTTAGGGCTTACTTATTCAAGTAACAAAAGGCCACAAAAGTCGACTAGTCAATCTGCTTTTATTCATCACACTTTTCAGTGTGAATATCGATGCTTCCTGAGGCTTGGATACCCAGTTATTTCGCACAATGGACATTGAAGCAGATTTTTGATTTTCATTTTTTCATTTTTTCCTTCTCTTTTTTTCATTCGTCATTTTTTTCACATGGTTCTGCAACAACATAAGCAAGTTAAACAGTTCTAATTCATGAATTCAGTGCACATAGACAACTCCACAAATAACTTAGTCAAATAAACATGTTTTTCATATTCAAGTACTCATGTATCACAAATTCAATTTAAATCAATTACTATGGATCATGACTTAGTTTTCATCATTCGTCAACTAATTAAACATCAAGCAGAATCTGAATTTTAGCATCGATTTTCAATCTTTGACTTTAATCTTTTTATAACACAGCCAAATAAAATCATAAAACCAAAATTTTCAAAAGCATTATGTTTTCAAATTCCCCATCAAAATTGGATCAATATTCCTAAATAAAATAAAAATCTAAATCATCCCCCCACACTCAAACTTTACATTGTCCCCAATGTAAGAAAATCATTCAAAGAAGAAAATACTGCTAGCTAACATGCAATAAAAAAAACTAAAAAGTGAAGTGATAGAAAAATCAAATCTGAGATCTTGGGTTGCCTCCCAAGCAATTGCCCTTGTTTATTGTCATTGGCTTGACATCATCCTTCTCATCATATGTAATTGGACTTGTGTACTTCAAGTGGACTGGTAACAATTTCAATTCATTAGGAGCACCTTTCATATCATGATTTTGCTCCATTCCAGCCCTCAAATCCTTGTATATTTGCTCAAGAGATTTCTACACTATAGAGTCAACAACATCAATAGCAAAAACAAAATTAATATTACCAAAATACCTCATAACTTCATATATGTCGAATTGGACATGTGCGTCGTCCAATTCCATGTGTAAGGTCCCATGGTGTTTATCATTTTGTGTTGTTGTTACAAGGAAAGTATCATCATCTATGTCCTCCTTATAGAAATCTGCAGGAATTATTAATTCTTTCATCTCTACCTCTTGTTCATCCTTTTCAGACTTTGAATACCTGATTTCTTCTTCAAATTTAGCAGTAGTCTCGAGCACTTCCAAATGGTTTCCACTAGTGAACTCCTCACCATCTTTAAGTTCTCGTTCCCTATTCTCCATTTCTTATAGGAATTTTTCATTAGACTCTGTATACCATGTTGAATTCTTTCGAACTTTCCAATTCCTTGTTAGAACTTGGGGAAAAGATAGTTTCGGTTCATAAGCTGAAAGAGGTGGAAATTTATGCTCGAGTACATCACTGCTGTTTTTTTCACTATTGTTTGACTTGTTTTGTATTGACTTTCCTTGCTGTTGATCCCCTGCACCACATCTCAATGTTATGACACTTACATTTTCAACAGTTTGAGAAGGTAACCTTCCTACTGTGGTTGCAAGCTGACCAATTTGGTTCCTCAGATCTTGAACAGAAGTTCTTGTCTCCTGCTGGAATTGTTGTCTGATTCATGAACTGTTGTGTTTGGTTCATGAATGCCTTGAACATATCCTCCATAGATGCCCCAGAATTGACAAGTACTTCTTGATTTTCTGTGTGGTACTGAGGTTGAGTTTGTTGAAAACCTTGCATATTCCTTGTAGCCATTTGTCGAAGTATAGTAGTTAATTCAGAAATCTGCTGCTCCAAGTCTCTCGTGCTTACCCCATTTATCCTTTGTGGTGTGTTATCCATCTTAGTTCCATGCTATTGTGAGTTGGCTGCCATGGTTGTAATTAAATTCTTTACAGCGTCTGGAGTTTTGTCTACCAGTGCTCCTCCACTAGCCGCATTGATCATACTTCTTTCCATTGGTAGCAACCCCTCATAGAAGTACTGGATCAAGTGATGGTCATCAATTCCGTGAGGTGGATAGCTGGAACATAACTTCTTGAACCTTTCCCAATACTCATAGAGAGTTTCTCTATTGAATTGCCTGATTCCACATATCTCCTTCCTTAGGTGGGCGACTCTTGATGCAAGAAAATACCTCTCCAAGAATAGCCTTTGCATATCATCATGATTGATCCTGAAGGTAGGTAGTATAACCAGTCTTTAGCCAAATCTGCTAATGAGAATGGAAAAAGTCTAAGCTTGATCTGTTCTTCTGCCATTCCTTGTGCTTTCATCGTGGAACACATCACATAGAACTCCTTTAGATGCTTATATGAATTTTCATTTGTAAAACCATGAAAAGTAGGTAAAAGACGGATTAGTCTAGAGTTAAGTTTAAAAGCAACATCTAAAGTAGGATACTCAATACAAAAAGATGGTTGAGTGAGATCAGGAGTAGCCAGTTCTTTCAAAGTTCTGTTATTGTGTGGCACCGCCATCTCTTCCACTTCAAGTGATGGAACAAGAACTTTTGTATCTGCAGTTTTCTTCATCTCTTGATCAAAATTTAAGTCAATAAAGTTAGAGGATTGAGTCATAATACAAAAACAAAATAATAAAAATAAACGAAAACAAAGAATAAACAAAAACAAATAACACTCCCCGACAACGGCGCCAAAATTTGGGAGCTGTCGTTTACACTCCTAAATTAACCTCACTTTCACTTTACAAATTCAAACAATTAGCATAGTAATAAGCAATGATCGATCCCACAGAGTGATTTATTTTATATTTATCTTATGATTTCTAATGAAAAGGGGATATTGAATTAATTAACTAAATTAACAAGAATAAACTAATAAGAAAAAACAATGAATAAAAAGTTTCAGTTTTTCAGTTCCGTATCACCTTTTTATAACAATAGATTCATCAAGTGTAACATTATTTACCCTTCAATGAAACTAATAGCCTTAGGTAACAAGCTCTGCTACCCGAAACTCCCCTTAGATTGTCACTCAATGAAACAAGCTTTTCACAAAATTTTAACCATTATATAACCTAGAACAAGCTTTCTAGATTTAATATAATAGTAGCATTAAGAATTAGGGAATTAGACTATTCCAAGCAACAAACACATAAGCTCGAATTGTTTAACTTGTCTTCTGTTAATCATAGTAATACTCAAAAGCTTGTCCACAATTAGGTATTACTAATTACTACTTGTGATTAGGAACAATATTAATTACACATATTCGTTAACCAACTCAATCCTGCAGAAATCAAATCAGTTAAGCCAAATTACATTTAGAAATTAAAGCAAATTATCAAGAATGAATTTCATGTGAGAAGGATTAAATAATGAATACTCAATTAACCATTAATTATAAATACGGTTCAACATCCCTTAGAACTGAATAAAAAGAATTTAGCTCATGTCTTCAATCCTCCAATGTTATAAATGAGAGAATGTGGTAGATGATTGAATGAATAAAACCCTGACTATCATCCTCTATTTATAATGCTAGACAAAGTCTTAAATCCTGTGGGAATTAGAAATCCAAATCATAAAAGGAATTACAAATCATAATTAGTTTCCATAAAGAAATAGATTCCAATTTGGAAGTAAATCTCAGTCTAAAGATATCCTAAATCTAATAGAAAAATCAATCCAATTCCTTGTAGAAATCTGCAAAAATCTGCTTTTAGAAACTTTCTAAAAATTCAAGATTTCCCAATTTTTCCGCTCAAATTCGCCCATATTTCCTGCCGCGACGTCTTTTGGTAAAACGATCATAACTTTTGATCCGGAAAGAGTTACAGGGCTTGCTACCTATCAAAACGAAAATATCTACGAGATCTACAACTTTCATTCTTTGAGAATTGACAGATTCTGGCTACATCAAGGTCGAACGCAGACTCCAAGTGATTGCTATGTAAATTGCAACTTCCAAACTTTGAGGTTCAACGTTCGTTTAGTAAAAAGATCATAACTTTTTCATATGAACTCCGATTGGAACGATTCAAGATGTTCCGGAAAGCTAAGGAAGAGCTCTACAATAAAATTCAAATCCCAAGCCAAGACCATGCATCCAACTTGATGTTAAAAACCCTGCAATTTTTTCTTTTTCCTCATTTCACCTATAATTCTTCTTGAAATTATTAAACACCTTAATAAGCTCATATACACATGAAACATGCAATAAAACTAAACATAAAGGATTCAAAATAAATGAATAATATGCACTCATCACTGATTGAAAGTTGAAACTGATTGTTGAGTTGGAAATGGTAGTGGAAAGGAGAAATTTTTTTGGGGTTTGCTGTAGTAAGTGTGAAACATCAAGAAAGTGATGAAGATTAATCAATGGTTGAAATTGCTTCTGGAGTTGGAAATTGCTGTGGAAATGAAAAATGATACAAGGATTTATTTATATTTTGTCTTTTGTATTATTTTTTATATACTATATGGAAAGCACCCTCAGTTAATCGACATGCTTAACCCACATGGAATATTCTGGCCAAAATTGTAACTGAATTGGCCATATTGTTTTGTTCAAGAGATTAATGTACTTGAGTGTTTAATGTAAACATTTTTTACTGCGGCTCATTCTCAAATGCTTCTAATCCCTTAACTTCAGGGTGCAATTTGTAGTTTCTTTGTTCAATGGGTTAACTACATTACTTATTGTCGGTTCTCTATCTTTATCTGATCATACAGGTACCTGACTTTACCTAACCGATATTTTTTATCTCTTCCTATTAAGCAACTAAGTCATACAGAAGGAGCATTAGTTGCTTTATGGGTAACCAATAGAGAGAAATTACGAGCTTTTGTTGAAAAAGAACTATTCCCCAATTGGGGAGTTAAATATATGGCCACTCTTTACTGATTAAAGGTATTAATTTTTTTCCCACATGTAGTGATAAGGTTCTTGCAAAACAGGAGTTTAAAGTCCATGAAATCTGATGTTTCGTGTTCTCAGGTAAAAGCAGATGGCACATTGATTGGTGAGTTGGATCTCTTTCATCATAGGCCATATGAATGCCTTCTTCTTGGTTACTGTTATAAGAAGGTGAGTCTGTGCAGTGTTACAATTACAATCACTACCTTTGATACAGAATTTTTCTATGCTGCTACGGAATTTTCATTTTTATTTTTGCAGGATGTGGATTGTGATCGCTTGTCAAGACTTGAAGCCTATACCTGATAGTCAAGTCATCGTTAGTGTGCCCGGAGATTACTCAAGGAAGCCCCCGATTGGAGGTAACCGTGTGATGAACTAGTTATGCATGGCTAGAAGATCTTATACTCTCTCCGTCCCGAAATAAACTTCCTAATTGGTTTCGGTACGCTGATTATTAATATATTTTTTTTTACCTAATTTTCCCTTTTAAATTACTTATTAATTGAAGTATTTCTCCACTTTTCTATTAAGTATTACCTCTCATGTGAATTAGTTCTCTAGATCATTCTTTTTGTCATTCACACATTCTCAATAAATACGAAAAGTTAGAATGAATAGAGAAAGAGAGCCTAGAGAGGCCATTAAATAAAAGACATGTTATACTGATAATATGAGAGAGAAAGTGGTATAATAATTCATCAAGTTCCCAATGTAAATCTTTTCTCATTTCTTAATTTCCAACAAAAGTTAGTAAAAGATTATGAGGGTATAAGTGGAAAATTAGGATAAAAATAGTTATAAATATAGAAATAGGACATTTATTGTGGAATATTCTAAAAAAAATTAGGACGTTTAATACGGGACGGTAGGGAGTATTTTTCATGTCTTCCATGACGTGAAACGTTCCATTGAGAAAAGAAAGCAGTCTTAAATAACAAACCTCACTATTAGCATGCTCTTCATTCACCTACTTAAATTTCACTCCATAATTTTTCAGCCGTGATTTTTTTCCCCTTGTTATAATGACATTGTTAGAGCTGTTGGTGGATTATGCACCTGGGATCAAGCCAGTTCGTTGCATTGAATTATTTTCCAGAGAATTGGTAGCTGGATGGACTTCTTGGGGGAATGAACCCCTTCACTTTCAGGATTCAAGATACTTTAAGTAGGACAACAGGCAATACTTCTCATTGAAATGCCCCGTGGGGAATTTACCTATGGAGACCTTACCTGGCATTCTTGCCGAAAGCAGTTGCTATAGTAAGTTGCAATTTGTCTGCAGTAACTTTTAAAGCAATCATTTTTAATAAGCACCTATTAGAAATATTTATAATACATTATATCTTAACCCTATGTTCAGTACAAGTTAATTGGTATACATTACAAACATAGCACCATATTGAACTGGCCTATATATGTGAAACATAATTGCAAATGTTACGTGATGCAAACTTATTATGCTTTATTCACATTGGTTTGATGAATTCAATAGATTAATCTCTTTCTTTTCTATTAAATGTACAGATTAACGTCATAATTTCTGACTGCTGCTGCCTAAAATATGAGATGCAAGGATGATGAGTCACGGGGTATCAAATGAGGACCAAGAGTGTCCTATGGTACTCAGAAGACCTGTGTTGCGGGTGCTCCAAGCACATGTCAAATTTCTTGCTTCTTTTTCTTTAATACTTAAGTCTAAAATAAATTAATTACCTTTTCCTTTTGTTGGATCATTCTTTTTGAGTTGCCAAGTCGACTACTATCATGATATATATATATATATATATGGAAACTTATAGTATTATCTCTCATTCAGTTCTTTATATGTTTTTACTTTGAATAAGTCTAGCAGGACAGGAAATTGGGACCGGAAAATTGAACCGGTCCAATTTTTTTTATTGTGACTTTCAAAAAATGTATAGTATTTATTTCAACATGAATTTTTACAAAATATAGTGTTTTGGGTGTAATTTGGATATATATACAAATACAGGGTTATAATTTGTATATATATTCAAACCTGTATTTGTATATATATCTAAATTACATCCAAAACACTATATTTTGTAAAAATTCATGTTGGAATAAATACTATACATTTTTTGAAAGTCGCAATAAAAAAAAAATTAAAAAAAAATTGGACCGGTTCAATTTTCCGGTCCCAAAATCCTGTCCGCCTAGGACTGTTTTACTTTTGGCCGCTTCAGTATTGACAATGTAAAACCTTTGTTTTGTTGCCTGCCTGATGGCGACTACTTCACAGTTCATAGGGATCGATCCTTTTGAAGGGAATACTGCTTTATTATCAGGAAGGATTTCAATTAGGCCCGCCAAAATATGGTTATGGGTTGATTTTAATTTTTAAAATATGGTTATGGTTCTATTTAAGAATTAAAATTATATTAATCATTTTTAATATGGGTTATGTGGGTTGGAATCATATGGTTAAAAATTATATTAACTATTTTAAGATGTTTTGGCTTTTAAACAGAATTTTTGTAAAATGAAATTCTAATCGTCACAATTAAATTAAATAAGTAATAATATGATATAAAAATTATTAATATAAATAATAAAATGTTAAAAAATTATACTAATAAAATTTTAAATTGGAATTATTAATACCCTTTCATATTTAAATATTTTTTAAAATTATTATTAACCTGCTAATAGAAAAGTTGGATCACATTCAAAACACACCATATTATAATTCTTTTGTAACTAGAATATTAGAATTTACATAAAGTGACATACAGAACAACATTAGTCATCCAAAATAAGAACATATTAATTTATAAAACATACATGATAAGTAGAAAATTGAACTATATAATTCTATAGACTATATTAAAATTTAATTAATTAGACACATTTTAAGCCAACTCCTTTCATAGACATCTACACTGAAATATGCAAAAGTGGCTTCTAAATTGTGAAATAACTTTATTAATTCGGTAGTATTTTCATGAACAGTCAGTTAATGGCTGAAATTTTGACTGGATTGTATTAGTCATTTCTTGTTTGATTAATTCTCTATTTTGGATTCAACCTCAACTGTTTTTTCTTTTTTCTAAACTTTATTATTATTATTATTATTATTATTATTATTATTATTATTATTAGTTATTGTTAGTTAGTTGTAAGTGTTGAACTTGTATTTTTATTTTACTCCCCCGTCTTTTTAAAGAAAATGTTTATTTGATTTTTTGCAGACAAGTTATGAAATTCTAAAAAGTTAAAATTGAGAATTTATTTAAATTTAATTAATGCAATAGTTATTATTATAATTATACTACTTAAAGCTACTGTGTATTATTAAGTTCAAAGTTATTGATTCCAAAAATTAATTAAAAAATTAACACCACAATTTGAAATTTATTTTAAAATTTCATAAATCAACTAAAAAATATAAAATGAGATTTTATTTTGAAATCGTGACAACCCGAATTTCATAAGTTATTAAAATAAGAATTTAATAATTAAAATTCTTATTATGAGGTGTATATATTTTGAATTATATGATTTGGTGTGAAGAGAATTATATATTCATATGTTAGAGAATGTGAGATTTAAAAGTTAATTAAACTATTAAAGAAATTAAATAATATTAGATAATTTAATTAAGTTGAAATTATGTTATGAGATAATATAATTTTAATTATTATGCCTTGTGGGCAATGGAAATTATTATGAGTTAAGTTTCATAAATAGTGTGAATAATTCACTTAATTAAAATAGTGAATTAATACAAGTATAATTGATTTAATAAAGTGAGAAGGTAATATATTGCATGAAAATGTAAATATTAGTATAATGCGAGTACAATATTTATTAAGTACATTAAATATTTTACTTGGAAATTTTATGGAATAAAATGAATATTTATGATATTAAATAAATATTTGATGAAAATTATTATGGGATAGTTTATTTAAGTGTGATAAAATCGATGAGATTTATATGTATTTTATTACGCGAGTATAATTATGATATTCTAATTTAATTAAATAATTATATTAGAGGAGTGAGAATTTGTTAAATAATGTTATGATTATAATGGTTGAATAGAAATTATAATTTTACTGATAAGATTAATTTTATTTTTTAAGGAATTAAAGGTACATAATCTAGTTTATATTTCTAGTTTATGTGTTCTTGAGTTTCTTTTAAAATTGGAGTTTTGGTTAATGAATTTATGGGTTACGATGTTATATATGTTATTAGATATTTATAATTTGATAGTGGTCATCTAGAAACAAATTTTCGGAAATTAAATTCATGTATTTATACTAAAGAAGAGGAATTTGGGTTTTGATTGTAATGTGTGTTTTGGTGTACTTTGGGACTAAATTTGATGATGAATTCATGATGGAAACTTTAAATTGATGGATGATTGTTGTTCTCCTCTATAAAACGAAAACAACGCAACTTGTACGGATCGAATTGGTTAAGAAAACGAATTCGTGATGAATTAATACACTCAGCATGTTGAAAATAGGAAAAAATAGTATAAACAAATTAGAATTAGTATAAACTGTAAGATCCCGAATTTTATGAAATAAAAGTATTCAATTTTTTAATTTAGTAAATAGTTAAATTGATAAAAGGTTAAAGTTAAGGGTGATATATGAATTTTTTTCAAAATAAGCAAGTGGCTATAAAATACTTATTGTTGTCGTGGAATATTCGTTTGGTCGTGGAATATTCTTGCTGTCGGAGAATATTCGTATGACGGTGCAACCATTTGTGTGTCCCATAACAGAATAACTGTCGGATGAAGAAAACGACAAGTTTGAGTTTTTATAAATAACGGCATAATTGTTATCGTTAACACTGTTGGAATACCCAGTGGGTAAAATAAAGTAATACGCGTTGTTGCACAGTAGCACCCTGTATTGCACAGTATTTTTGAATTATTGATTCTTACGTAAGAAGACACTATTCAATAATGGTTACAATAATTACTGTTCAATATTTTATTTTATTGATTCAATAATTGCTGCGTTGATATTTTATATTATTGTTGTTTCAATAATTATCACTACACAATATTTCCCATTATCAGATCAATATTTCATATTATTTGAATAATATTATTAGATAGCATTATTGGCAATGTCTAGAAAGTTCTGTCAAGGAGAGGTTTGGTCACCTAATTGCGCGCCAGTAAGGAGAAATTCTTATTGGAAAGCCCCCTCTTTCCTGGGAACTGCCTGGTTGTCATTATTGTGATTCTATAATATTATTTGTGAATAATTAATTATTGATTTATATGATAATGAAATATTTATTTGAGTGTAGATATAAATGATGGATTTATTTATGTGGTTATAAATGAAGGAATTAATGTTGAGGTATTTTATCAGTATTTTGTCGGATTGGAGGTATTAAAAGATCAAATCGGTGTTCCTTACAGCTTTATTGTGTGAGTTATAATATTTAATCCGACCGTTGGATCGTTGTAATTTTTGGATATGTTATACATATATAAGTTGAGTATATGTCCACAAATTTTGAACCATTAAAAATGAGCGTATAATTTGTTATGAATTTTAAGAGGTAACTGATTCGAAATTAGGTTTTGGTGAAAAATTCTAGAATTGAGTGGACCCCACTCTTGGTTGTTGGGAAAGATGGCTGATTTTTGGTGGGTGGAATAGTAGCAGGTAAAGCCATCAGGTAGCAGGTCAAGTCTGCTTCGGCGTGCTAATATTTTCCTATAAATAGAGGGCTAAGTTAGAATTGAAAATCATACCAAAAATAAGTTTTCTCTCTTTTTTTTCTCTAGATTGTCGAGTGTATTTTGTGAGTATTTAGATACTTGGTGAGTTGCTATTCATTAGTGCAAGTTTCTTTCAGCGTCATATCCGATATCTAGTCAGAAGTGCTGCTCTTTTAAAGTAAGGGATAGTAAGGAATGCTATTTTCTTCGTAAAATGATATTATTTCTTTCAATATCATTATACCGAGAATATTGATATGAATATTATTATGGAATTTCTACATTTTTGTGTCGGTATTACTATTCATGTATACGACACTATTCACGTATACAGTACTATTCACATATACGACACTATTCATGTATATGACATTATTTACGTATACGGTATTATGTACGAATACGGAGTACTATTCACGAGTTACTATTCATGAGTTACTATTCACGAGTTACTATTAATGAGTTACTATTCATGAGTTACTATTTATGGGTACTATTCACGACAAAATTAGTTTATTTTTTTGACCAAATTATCGTTGATTTATGAATCTTACTCTTGAAATTAAATGCAGTTGTTGATCATATTATTTTTATTATCATATATAACATTTTTATAACCCTGATGTTTAATTTCTCTTTCATTTGAGTGTAAAGATGGGTAGATTATTGGTATGATCGTGACTATGAGTTTTCTTTGGCCAGTAGTGCAAAGATGAATTGTGACTAGTATGATCATGACCGTTGAATTTATAATTGAATATTTTTAGGTTAAGTGCAAAGGTGAATTGATCAACACGGTTATAATTATGGTTTATATAGATTTTGAAATGATTATATATTTCTTTGAGATGTGAATATCTTTGGCCCGTAGTGCAATGATGAATTATTGTTGAATATCTTTGGCCCGTAGTGCAAAGATGACCTGTTGAATATCTTTGGCTCGTAATGCAAAGATGACATGTTGTTGAATATCTTTGGCCTGTAGTGCAAAGATGACTTGTTGATGAATATCTTTGGCCCGTAGTGCAAAGATAAATTTATTAGTATGATTATGAACATGAACTATGATTTGGTATAACCATGATCTTTGATGTTTCAGGTGATGAAAATTATCTTCGTCCTGGATGCGAAGAGGAATTTAGAATTACAATTATGATTATGAGTTATTCATATAATTGTGGAAAGGAACTGTTGATTAATGTTACAGGGATAAAACATTGTTGGTGGACTTTTAACATGGAGAAGATAATAGATTTTATGGTCTATTTGACTCTTC
This sequence comes from Panax japonicus, assembly GCA_020205505.1. Classification (NCBI taxonomy): domain Eukaryota; kingdom Viridiplantae; phylum Streptophyta; class Magnoliopsida; order Apiales; family Araliaceae; genus Panax; species Panax japonicus. The sequence goes on along the minus strand of CM035094.1, from coordinate 27,491,752 downwards.
TAATGGATTGCTCGTTCCGCTGCAACTATGGTTGAAAAGTTTTATCATCTACCATATGTTCTAAATCTCTGATTTATTACTGATGAAGGCTATTGATAATTTAATTATCTTTAGTCGTGATATTCTTTACTGGGCTATTTGTGCTCACCCTTTTTGCTTCACTAATTCCTTTTCAGGTAATAAAAGTGTAGCTGGGTCGAGCAGTGGTAATAGGGGAATAGAACGGTGGTCATCATTTAGTAGTTATATTTGGTGAATCAACTAGGGTGAGGCGAACCCTAACGTTGGACGGGTGTTTTGCCACTATCATACAAGATGTCTAATGACATACAACCTCGTGTTATCATAAGACAGGGTTGTGCTCATCCACTTGCTGAGTATATTTACGAGCACTACCTATATAATCTTGGTGTTTGTTTGAAGTATAATTCTCATTTAGAGACAGTGGAGATAATGATATGTCAAGAAAAGACTCACCATTGGGAAGAATATGATAGTAATCTTCTCGTTTTTCTTTGGGGGTCTATTTGGTCAACCAAGGATAATTCTATGGCCATATGATATCTATCATAACCAAGACGCATGACCTCCCATGTACGAAGGTTTCCTTGAGCACTTTCCAAATATTCTAATTTTTAAAACAGTTTTTGACTATACCTTTATGTAAGGTGTCATTGTGACGTGCTATCCAAGGTTGGGATGAGTGTCATAGTTGGTATATATTTGTATCCAAACTCACAGCATATGTGTTATTGTATTTTACACGACAATTGTTGTAGTAAAGTTGTAGTTATTTTCTGTACCATGTATTTGGCGACTCAGAATGGGTTGGATGGAATGGACCTGTTTTGGGGTTGTCACATAAACCAAGTCCCACATCAACTAAATTGAGAATTTTACCCTTCGCTAAACCTATAAATAGAAGGGCTTGATCCTTTGTTTCATTCACCAACAATAAGGCCTCCAATTTTGAGAAGGCTTTGTTGTGGGAGGACTTTTTATAAAGATCTTCTTAGTTAAATTCTGGTCGAGTACGTATTCAGTTTATGAAATTTGTATTTTCGGGTATGTTTCTTATTTAATTTTTGGTAATGTTATTATTTTAAATATTATATTTATTTAGTTTGTTAGTTAAAGTTTGTATTTTGGAGGTTTAGTTAGTTTTGTTAGTAAACTAGTTAGTTTACTATGTTTATTTTGGCTTGTAATTGATTATGTAAATAAATTCTAATGATTTTAATTAGAGATATGAAGTCTTAACATCATCCAAGTGTAACCAAAACTCACAAAATAAAAGATTTACAAAGAACCTTGTTGGGTAGTTTTTGGGACTGAGTTTGAGGACCTTTTGTGCTTTTGATTTATGTCTAAAATCTTAATTTGATAATTGTATGTTATATCCCTCTAAGTTCTGAAGATTTCCTAACTTGAATGAACCAAAACGGAGTTAAAATAAATCCGTGGTTAAGATTTTAGTAAACCATGTCTAGAAATAAAAACTGAATGAACAGTTACTATAGTGTCAAATTCTGGAATAGCTATGTTGCCTGAAAAATTCTGAGTTTCTGGGTAGTTGTAGTGCACTGAGTTAGGAAGCCATAAGCTTTGGAATGACCTCATTCCGACCTCGGATGAGGGACTTACGGTGATTGGAAAGAAATATGTCGAATTTGTCAAACTGAAAGTCAGCAGCGGGACGTGCTATTCGGAACACTGTTTCGATCAGTTAATGTTTCCACAAACTTCTGGGCTTTTGTTATGTTATAGTACATTGAATTATCTTTCCATAGACTCTGGAACAGACTAATTCTGACTTCGGAGCAAAGAGTTATGACAATTCAAAGTAGTCGCGTCAAAACTGTCTAACCAACTCGGGCAGTCACCTTGAATGAATTTTTCAGAATTCTGTGTTTTGAATTTGGAAATGGTCAAAGAATGAAAGTTGTAGCCTCGGAAGTTAGCTTCGCTTGGGCTCAAGAATCGCTCAAAAATGTTTTGAAACGAATTAGTTATGACTGTTTTAGCGAGAGAGGGTAAAGTTGGGAAAAAAATTGAAGACTGCTATGAACGTCAATTTTTGGAACGCTTTTTAGACTACTTAACAAACCCGAAATGAGAGGTTAGTATTTCTTAAAAATAGTCTTGTATGCCATGAAAAACATACTAAAAAATGCCTTACGATTGGATAAGTAGATTGCAAACTATTAAGCCGCGAAGTGGGTATCAAATGTGAGGGGCTGCTGCCTTGTGGCAGCAGCAGATAGCAGCAGCCATGGGCTTTTCAGTGTGCGATTTTTCCGTAACGCTTTTGGGTGGTTTGTGATTGTTTAACATGTAACAAAACACCGAGAGTGATGTATAGATATTATATAATGCTTATATATCGCGAAAACTCACTTTAAATGTAAAGAAAACGATAGAAATGTAATGTAAATGTAAGTTTTCATAACTATGCGGGCGTAATTCGGAAAATGATATGTAAAACGTATATGTAACATAATGAAATGCGTAAATCCATTTGAAATTATATTGAACCTAGTAATGTAAAATGAAGGGGATATAAATGGTTTATGTTTTGATACGTAAAATATTTACATACTAAATCAATGAGAGAACCTTTTTGGGCGTAAAAAGGTTATAACGGACAAAAGTTTCTAAAGAAACATGGAATGGTTTTAAGACAAGAAAAAAATATTATAGTTAAATAAAATTAGTTTACATTGAGTACGTGAATTTTGTATGTGAAACTAATATGTACATGTATGTATCCTCAATTTGCGTAGGATCATCACAACGCAGATAAGTTATAAACATTAAACAACATCTAAAGCAAGTTTTTTCGTTCTATTATGTTTGTGGATTAAATGTGATTATGTGGTGAGTTACATACCATGTTTTATGAATTGTTAAAGTCAAAATATGACCAAGTTAATTGGGTTATGAAACTCAATTTATATGTGATATGTGATAGCACATGCATGTTGTATAATATAACTCGATAAATTAGAAATGTAGAATGCATGAATTGTGTGCTATGTGAAACATGATAAAATGTTAAATTTGCTGGGCTGTCGAGCTCAACCTTGTAAATAACCACTTTTGCAGGTTCAAGATTCAAGGTAAAGTTATGTGTTACTTGAAAGACATGAATCAGATGTGATACTTGAATATTTATATACTTTGGTTGTGTTATTATTATTTGAACCATATTTAAGGTTTCAAATAATGTATAAATGTTGAATTGTAATATTATTTTGCGAATGTAAACTATTGTAGTATTAAAATGATTCTGAGATATTTAGATGTAAATGTTGAAGGTTTTGGGAACGATGATAGTTTGTAATAGAAAATTTAATTATTCCGCAAATTTCAATGGTTGTATTATCGTTTAATGATGTAAAATTAGAGGTTGAATGCATTATTAACGACCGAAGTTGAGAATTAAATTGTATGAATTTTGGGGTCGTTACAGAAACTCTGTTTTCGTGAATACAATATAAAAATTGAACTTAAAAGTTGAATAATAAAGGTCGTGTAGCATCCATCTTAATTACCATGCTAAGGTCGCGGAGTGGAATATGAGTTGAAAAATAGTTAACCGGTTCAGAACTATATTTATTTTAAAAAATATAGATCCAAATTTTAACCAACCTGAATAAATAAAAATGATTAATTAACTTTTTGTTTCTAATTAATATGATTTGACATAATAATTAACTAATTATATTATCACGTCTAATTTCAATATGACTACATTGCTTTTAAGCCGAACGGATGGATGTTCAAGATTTTTTTAGCTAAAACAGACCTTATCTGGCTTTTCTTATTCCTTTTTGGGTTTTAAGTTGGTCCAACTATGATAAGACCTTGGCCTACTTTGATGTATAGGCATGTGATCTCACTATACCTAAAATTTATTTGGTACGCAGTCATGTTATTTCACTATCCTTGATAGTGATATTGTCCATAAATATCCATTAAAGTGTTTGACATGGACGAGTTAATATAAAATTAACTTTATAGTAAATTGGTCAATTGATCAATATAATGGTGATATATATATTATTCTTTGACATGTATATCGATATTGTATTTGATCAAAATTAATTTTATAATAACCGCTTCTCGTTTGACATATGTGCATGGGCAAATGCAGTCGTCGTTAAAGTGCTTTGGTTGCTTCTTTTGCAATTGGTCTCGCATTATCTGTTGCGCAATCTCAAAATTCCATTTACTGTTAGCCTGTTTAAAAAATAGCATTGACTTTTTTCGTCTTTTAATATTCTCTCCGTCCCAGAATAAAAGTCCTTATTATTATTTTAGGTTGTCCCATGTTAAATGTCCACTTTTTTTTAATAACCAAATTTTTACACATTTTTTCCTATTATGCCCGTAGCATTAAATATCTCATACTTTTCTTATTCTAATTCTCTCTCCATATTTAATGATATTATTATGGACAATTTTGTCATTTTATTCCTCTTCTTAATATGCGTGAAAAGTCCACCAGGACTTTTATCCTAGGACGGAGGGAGTATTAAACTTTTGTAATCACTTTGGGATACTTCCATATTCAAAATAAATATTTTAATTTTAAACAATATAATTATAAAAGTTATAAAATTATATAACATATACTATTAATTACATGTTTTATTATTTTCAAAAGTTAAATAAATTACATATATATTTATTAATACCACTCAAGATTTATCCGATTTAAAGTCCACAATTTTGCATATAAAATAAAATGACTTGAAAGGGTCATGTCCAACTAGGTAAAAAAAAGATCAATGTATCTTATCTTATCTATTTATACTCAAACTAATGAGAATATGATATTTTTGTTATTAGTGATAATGGTATAATAGTTAAGAGAATAAGTTTTTATCCAATCCTTTAAACAATTTTGGACAAAACAAACATAAATGAGATTATTTTAAGTTATCCCGTAAATAATCTTATAAAAAACATTCAACTAAAACTATTTAATTTTAGAATTAATAGTTTTGTGATTATAATATATGAGAATATAATTCTCCGAAATTACAATTCTTATAAATAAATATGGTCCATCTAAAGTCCACGGTTGCACATATAAGTGATTAATATTTTAGAAGTTTTAAATTCTGAATTTCAAATGATATAATATTAAATATTTTAATAACAATTTATGATATAATAAATCCCGTGAGATTTAACTAACTAATAGACTAATAGTATTATGTTTAAAACGGAATTCCGTTATCATGAAGTTTATTTGTTGGTAAGTGGGTCAATTAGTCAATAGAATACTGACACACATACAACTTTGTCTGCGTGTCAGTATTTTATTAGTTAATTGATCAACTTACTCAAAAATAAACTTAATGCTAACCAATTCCGTTTAAAACACTTTTTGAAAGTAATGGATTCACATATAAGGAGTAATAACCCATCTAATCCGGCAGTACTTTACAAAGAAACCTTCCGTCATATCTTGGTGCTAATTTTATAGTCAGATGTGTTCATTCTATAACCGTCCAAGTTCCAACCATATAATCTCTCTCTAAACCCAGAACTGGAGCACCACTCTACCTATCCACTATCTTTGTTTTGAGATTCAAGCAACCTTTGTATATACTGCAAATTAAGGCAAAAGAGATGAGGTCCATGAATCTGATTCAAACTTGTTCTATCTTTAATCAACCAAACAAAAACAAATCCATACTTTTCACCAGCACCGGCCCTGGGCTAAAGCCCAAGGTGCCCGGGCTTTAGGCCCACTAATATTGATAAATTTTTAGGGCCCCCAATAGGTATTTTTGTTATGTATATATATACCCAAATAAAATAGTTCAGTCCACGTCAGTTTAAATTTAAAGGCCAAAAAAAAAATTACCCAATGAAATAGGCCCAAATCTCAATGGCAGACTTGATGATAAAATGATATCTAAATGATGCTTTGAAACTATTGAAATAGTCGGTTATTATATTTGGCATTCTTTCGTATTTATGCTTTTTTGTTCAAAAAAAATTCTTAATTTTTTTTATATCTATCTTAATAACAATTAGCAAAAGGCCCATTTTTTTTATCGTCGCTTTAAGCCCTGAAAAACTCAGGGCCGGCCCTGCTTTTCACTGGCATACTGTACAACCCTTTGAAATTCAGACCCACTTCCCCAAATCTCAAATCCAAACCACTCATTTCATTTCACTCCATATCAGCTATAATCACCAAAGAAGAACCCATTACAGCAGAAGAAGAAATCCCCTCTTTCAATTTCAAAGCTTATATGATCGACAAGGCTAATTCTGTTAATTCAGCTCTTAACGATGCTGTTTCTGTAAGAGACCCACCAATGATCCACGAAGCAATGCGTTACTCTCTCCTCGCCGGCGGCAAGCGCGTCCGACCCATGCTCTGCATTGCCGCCTGTGAGCTCGTCGGCGGACACCAATCGGTCGCCATGCCGGCCGCCTGCGCGGTCGAAATGATCCACACCATGTCACTCATCCACGACGATTTGCCTTGTATGGACAACGACGATCTCCGCCGCGGAAAACCCACCAACCATAAAGTCTACGGCGAGGACGTGGCGGTTCTCGCCGGAGACTCTCTCCTCTCCTTCGCCTTTTATTACATGGTCACGGCGACGAAAGGGGTTTCTCCGGTCAGGATAGTATTAGCGGTTGGTGAATTGGCTAAATCTATTGGGACAGAAGGTCTAGTAGCAGGCCAAGTGGTTGACATAATGTCCACCGGAGTTTCCAACACGGAACATTGAATTGGACCAACTTGAATTTATTCATGTCCACAAAACTGCGGTATTGCTCGAGGCATCTGTAGTTTTGGGGGCGATTTTGGGTGGTGAAAATGATGAAAAAGTTGGGAAATTGAGGAAATTTGCTAGGTGTATTGGGTTATTGTTTCAAGTGGTGGATGATATTCTTGATGTTACAAAGTCTTCCCAAGAATTGGGTAAAACAGCAGGGAAAGATTTAATGGTGGATAAATCTACTTATCCAAAGCTATTGGGGCTAGAGAAATCTAGGGAATTTGCTGAGAAGCTGAACAAGGAAGCTAAAGGTCAACTTGCGGGGTTTGATCCAATTAAGGCAGCTCCATTGATTGCTTTTGGCGAATTACATTGCTTATAGCCTATAAGCAATGTAATTCGCCAAAGCAATCAATGGAGCTGCCTTAATGGTGTATTAGTAATGGTAAGAAAAAGCTTTGATTATTTTGAATGGTGTATGTTGTCATTTGTAAACTAATTTGAAGTTAAGAATTATACAGTTTATGCTAGTGCAGCAAGAAGATTTAACTTTTATCAGGTTCTCTTTTCCTTGATTCTGCAGGTTTTATTGTTTAAGATGCCAATATTTATAAACCAATGCAATTTTTTATTTTCAAGCAATCTGGGGGTTGTGTATGATGACATAATGGAATACCATCATTTTTCAGCAGCTTGGAATTTCAGAATGTGCAAAATTTGGTGGAATTTAATTTGTACCTGTGCATGTATTTACCTAATCAAGCCATTGTGTAATATTATGAAATTCTTGAATAGATAGCTCATAGATGCAAGAATATGACTGCATCTTGGGAACCGATCGAACCATGAAAATTAAAAAATAATAATTAAATTTGTCGTTCGCAGTTTAATACTATGGACAAGACTTATTTACAAATAGTGTCGTTTTTCAGCGGATGGAAACTTCTATAAGAAATGATATTTTGGCCATCTGCACCGCCCGCAGTATTAAACTGCGGACAAGATCTCTATTAAACCGTTCGATTTTAAGATGGACACTCGCAATCTATTATAAGGATAATATTAAATTGATAACGTTATCAATTGATTAGTCTCGATATATATATATATATATATATATATCTAATAAAATACAAATAATTTTAAATTTTTCGCTCACTCAATAAATGATCTGGGCCATTCAAAATTTGAGATAAATCTCACCGTCCATACAGTGCCGTAGGCACGAGACCCAGCTAGTATATATATATATATATATATATATATATATATATATATATATATATATATATATTGTAAGACCCCAACTTTTATAAATAAAGATGAATTATTTTTGAATATTATGGAGTAAATTTGATATAATGTTATAGTTGTGAGTAATATTTATAAACTTTGCAAAGTAAGTAAGTTGTTATAAAATATTCGTTTAGTCGGGGAATATTCTTTTTGTCGAGGAATATTCGTACGACGGCACAATCATTAGTGGACCCCACAATGAAATTATTGTCGGATTGAGAAAACGATAAAAATACTTTATGAAAATAACGGCGGAGGTGTTACCGTTAAAACTGTTGAACTACCCGGTAGTAAAATTACAGTAATACGCGTGGTTGCATAGTAGCACACGGTATTGATTATTGATGTTTACGTGAGAAGTCACTTAGCTATACTTAATTATTGATACAGTAATTGCTGCATCATATCTCTTATATTATTGATTCAATTATTATCACAGTATCATCTGTATAATATGTTATACTATTAAATAAATAATTGAGACGACAAGTTATAAATAATTAATAATTATTGAAAGATTAAATATGTGTTGATTAAAAATAAAATAATTTGTGATAATATTTATTCAATCCTTGATTTATATAAAGAGTCTATTATGAGACGTTTGTGGTAAGTTTGGTTATTTATGGGGGGCCCATATGTCATCTAAGAGTCTCTTCGTCAATAGTAATTACCTTCGTCAATAGTAATTATCTTCGTCAATAGTAATTACCTTCGTCAATAGTAATTACCTTTACCAGACGTCAAACCACTTGCCGTTTCATATTACAGGCGTCGAACCAATTGTCGTTTCACATTACAGACGTCAAACCACTTTTCTTTTCACATCATCAGTCGTCAAGCCACTTGCCTTTTCACATTTCAAGTGCTAAGCTAGAAATCTTCTATAAATAGAGGCCTAGTGCTTCATTATTTTTCACGAATTCATTCAAGCTATAGAGAGAGAAAGTATAGAGAGAATAAGAGAGAAAGAAGAAGAGTATTCTGTTACTACACTACTGCAGTATTCTATCTCCTACTAATGTAAGGGGTGTTATTCTTTCTTATTCATGAAGAGAACTGTTGTTATTCCATTGCTTATTATTCTGTTGGAATAACCTGTATACGCGGTTTACCCTATACTTGGTGACATTCTTCTATTATTCTGTTGGAGCATCCTGTCTGTGTGTTTTACACCGGACCTGGTTCCGTCTTTATTATTATTCTGTTGGAACATCCTGTCTGTGTGTTTTACACCGGACCTGGTTCCGTCTTTATTATTCTGTTGGAACATTCTGTCGGTGCAAATTTTGTCTGACCTGGTTCCGTTATTATTATTCAGTTGGAATAACCTGTCTATGCGAAGTACCGCATGCATGGTGATTTCTTTTGTTATTCCATTCTTTATTATACTCAGTTGGTTAAAGTTTTGACTTCTATACTCCATGAAATTAGTAGAATATCCTTAATATTTGCGCTTCATCTAGTATCTTTTCATGAAAATATTCTTCTGATCATTCTTGAATTTTACTCTACAAAGCAGTATCATGTTGACAATTTGGACATTATTAGTTCATAGATAAATTAATTCTTGAACTTGTTTTATTGAATTCTTATATCATTGTCATCATCCTCATGTTTATATTATGTTAAAAGTCATCTGTGGCCTGTAGTGCATAGATGGACTTGGTATGATTATGACCAGGTATTATTTGGTGTAATCATGACCGTAATGTTACAAATGATGTGGTAAAAGTTATCATTGGTCTGTAGTGCATTGACGGACAGTTGTTGGCATGATCATGACCATTAATGAATACACGAATGTCCATGGCTGTAGTGCATGGATACTTTTTGGACGTGATACTAAAGAGTATCCTTGGCTGTAGTGCATGGGTGATTCGATGATGTGGATTATTTATTAAGCTAAGTCCCAGCGATAAAAGTCATGAAAAACCTTTTAAATCATAAAAGATAGTAGATTTTATTCTCTACTTGACTCTTTTAATTGATTGTTTGTTCCGCTGCAGTTAAACTTGATGTTGTTATATTTTATCAGTTTAACACTGTTGAAGGCTAACGATAATTTATTCTGCATTATCTTAGTCATAATATTTCTTACTAGGCTAGTTGAGCTCACCCTTTCTTTCACTGTTCTCTTCAGGAAATGAGAACATAACAGGGACTAGTCGGGGAACGGAGTGACGGTCCAGAGGATAGCATTAGTAGTCCTCACTATTCTGTGAAATAGTGTATTAATAATTGTAATAAGGACTCCTTTTGAGTTTGTATAATCTCTAGTAGACAATAATTGTATTCAAACTCACAGTTATGTTTTGTCGTATTGTACACGACAGTTGTATTAGTAAGTTGTTTTTGAATTTTGTACCATGTATCTGACGACCCAAGATGGGTGATGTATACCTAATTTTGGGGGCGTCACACACACACACACACATATATATATAGAGTCCGGTTTCTATCCGAACTCCTAGACATTCTTAAAATACGGACTTTTTTTTCTTTTTTTTTAAAACAACTAATTTTTGTTAATATTTTTTGGAACTGAAATTTTTATATAATACAGTGTTTTGGATGTGATTTGGATACGTATAACAAAATAGGTCTGTACAGTCTGTGCAGACTGTACATATTTTATTATATGTGATTTGGATACCTGTGACAACCCCAAAATAGGTCCATTCCATCCAACCCATTCTGAGTCGTCAAATACATGGTACAGAAAATAACTACAACTTTATTACAATAATTATCGTGCAAAATACAACAACACATATATTGTGAGTTTGGATACAAATATATACCAAATGTGACACATGTCCCAACCGTGGACAGCACCTCACAGTGACACCTTACATAAAGGTATAGTCAAAAACTGTTTTAGAAATTAAAATCTTTGGGAAGTGCTCAAGTAAACCTTCGTATATGGGAGGCCATGCTTCTAAGTTGTGATAGATATCATATGGCCATAGAATTATCCTTGGTTGACCCAATAGACCCCAAAGAAAAACGAGAAGATTACCATCATATTCTTCCCAATGGTGAGTCTTCTCCTGATTTATCATTATCTCCACTGTCTCAAATTGAGAATTATACTTCAAATGATTATATAGGTAGTGCTCGTAAATATACTCAGCAAGTGGATGAGCACAACTCTGTCATATGATGACACGAGGTTGTATGTCATTAGACATCTTGTATGATAGTGGCAAAACACCCTTCCAATGTTGGGTTCGCTTCTCCCTATATGATTCACCAAACATAACTACTAAAAGATGTATACAACATACTTGTCTATACTGTTTAGGGAGAACTCCACAGCTAGAGACCACCGTTCTATTTCCTTGTTACCCCCGCTCGACCCATCTACACTTTTATTACCTGAAAGGAATTGTGAAGCAAAAGGGTGAGCACAACTACCTCATTAAAGAATATCACGACTAAAGATAATTAAATTATCAATAGCCTTCATTAATAACAAATCAGAGATTTAGAACATATGACAGATGATAAAAATTTCAACCATAGTTGCAGCGGAACGAACAATCCATTAGAAGAGTCAAATAGACAATACAGCCTATTATCTTCTTCATGTTAAAAGTCCACCAACAATATTTTATCCCTGTAACATCAATCATCAGTTCCTTTCCACAATTATATGAATATCTCATAATCATAATTGTAATTCTAAATTCCTCTTCGTACCCAAGACGAATATAATTTTCATCACATGTCTTTACCTGAAACATCAAAGATCATGGTTATACCAAATCACAGTTCCTGTTCATAATCATACTAATAAATTCATCTTTGCACTACGGCCAAAGATATTCATCCATAGTTCATCTTCGCACCACTGGCCAAAGATATTCAACAACAGGTCATCTTTGCACTACGGGCCAAAGATATTCATTAACAGTTCATCTTTGCATTACAGACAAAAGATATTCCTCAACAGTTCATATTTGCACTACAGGTCAAATATATTAATATCTCAAAGAAATATATAATCATTTCAGAATTTATATAAACAATAATTTTAACCATGTTTATCAATTCACCTTTGCACTTAACCTAAAGATATTCAATTATAAATTCAATGGTCATGATCATACCAGTCACAATTCAACTTTTCACTACTGGCCAAAGAGAACCCTAGTCATGATCATACCAATAATCTACCAATCTTTATATTTAAGTGAAAGAGAATTTCAACATCAGGGTTATAAAAATATTATATATGATAATAAAATCAATATATAGTTTTAATCTCCAGAGTAATATTCATAAATCAACTATAATTTAGTTAGAAAAAAAAAACCAATTTTGTAGTGAATAGTACCCGTGAATAGTAACTCATGAATAGTAACCCTGACATAAAAAGGTAGAAATTCCATAATAAAATCCATACCAATATTTCGATATAATGATATTGAAAGAATAAAATTTCTTCAATTTATTTTAATTATTTACACTTTACTAAATAATGCATTTAATCATCATAAAATATCAAACTTATAAGATTTCATCACCAATAGCCAAAACCCTCATCAAAAATCTGCATATACCACATATATGATTCTCAAGCCATAAAATCATATTTTCCAATTTTCTTCCTTCACATAACATATTTAACTCATTTATTCAAAACTATTCCATTTTTCATGAAAAATACCAAATCAATACCAAAAATATTTCTTTTCTGGGATTTAGCAAAATATAGTCCCATATTGAACATATATTTTTCTTAGAATTTTTAAAATTCATTTACTATTTTTCATATGGCCAAAACCGCTGAATATTTAGACATTTATCATAAATTGTACTTTTATTCACAAATTCCGAAATTCACAGAGTACACTGATATTATATAGATGTACTCCCAATAAAAATTTCATCAATTTTGGAGTTAACCACAAGAAGTTATAAGCGGTTACTTTTAAAATAGTATTTTCTCATAAAATTCATAACTCTTAATCTATACATCCAAAAATCACCATTTTTGAACACAGTCAATAAAACTCATCAACATATCATTTCAAATTTTTCCAGAATTTTCTGAAGGTCAGAAGAAGTACGAACTGAAAAACATAATAACCCTTAAAATCCCTTACTATCCCTTACTATTCCTTACTATCCCTTACCTCAAAAGAGCAGCACTTCTGACTGGATATCGGATATGACGCTGAAGAAAACTTGCACTGATGAATATCAACTCAGCAAGTATCTAAATACTCACAAAATACACTCAATAATCTAGAGAGAGAAAGAGAGAAAACTTGTTTCTGGTATGATTTTCAATTCTAACTTAGCCCTCTATTTATAGAAAAATTTTAGCAGACTTGACCTGCAACCTGATGGCTTTACCTGCTACTATTCCCACCCACCATATTTAAAATAAAATTCAGCACATTTCTTCACCAACCACAAGTGGGGCCCACCAATTCTAGAATTTTCCACCAAAATCCTTTATAAACCTAATTTCCGAATCAGTCACCTCTTAAATTTCATAACAAATCATACGTTCATTTTTAACGGTTCAAAATTTGTGGACATATACTTAACTTATATATGTATAACATATCCAAAAATTACAACGATCCAACGGTCGGATTAAAAATTATAACTCACGCAATATATCTCAAAACACTGGTTTAATTTTTAATACTTTCATTCTGACAAAAATACTGATAAAATACCTCAACATTAATTCCTTCATTTATAACCACATAAATAAATTCATCATTTATATCCACATCAAATAAATATTTCCTTATCATATAAATCAATAATTAATTATTCACAAATAATATTACAGAATCACAATTATGACAACCAGACCGTTCACAGGAAAGAGGGGGCTTTCCGATAAGGATTTCTCCTTACTGGCGCGCAATTAGGTGACCAAACCTCTCCTTGACAGAACTTTCTAAATATTGCCAATAATGCTATCTAATAATATTATTCAAATAATATGAATTATTGATCTGATAATGGAGATACTGTGCAGTGACAATTATTAAAATAATAATAATATAAAATATCAACGCAGCAATTATTGATTCAATAAAATAAAATATTGAACAGTAATTACTGTAACAATTATTGAGTAGTGCTTTCTTACGTAAGAATCATTAATTCAAAAATACTGTGCAATACCGTGTGCTACTGTGCAATAACGCATATTACTGTATTTTAACTACGGGGTATTCCAACAGTGTTAATGGTAACAACTACGCCGTTATTTATAAAAACTCAATTTTTGTCATTTTCTTTATTCGACAGTTATTCGTTATGGGGCCCACAAATGACTGCGCCGCCGTACGAATATTCTCCGACAGAAAGAATATTCCACGACCAAATGAATATTCCTTGACAACAATGAATATTTTATAATCACTTGCGTATTTTGAAAAAAATTCATATATCACCCTTAACTTTAACTTTTTATCAATTTAACCATTTATTGAATCGTAATTATAAGAAAAATTGAATACTTTTATTTTATGAAATTCGGGGTCTTACAATACATATAATAAAATATGTATGTACAATCTGTACAGACATGTTTTGTTATATGTATCCAAATCACACAAAAAATACTGTATTATAAAAAAATTATAATTTCATAAAATATTAATTTTTTTTTCTAGTTGTTTTAAAAAAAAGTCCGTATTTTATTAAAATGCGAAAGTCCGGACCTGATCCGCTCCATATATATATCTTGAGAAGAAGTTACATTATTTTGTATTCATCTCTTATAACTATTTTTTGTCACCAACATATTATTGATGCCAACTATATATTATATCCATAATAATTTTGTGATAATTTTGAATTAGGACTAAGGACACTTTAAAGTATTACTCCCTCCGTCACATAGTTATATGTTGATTTTTTTTGATACATAGTTTAAGAAAATCAGTTTAAGTGATAATTTTTAACATAATTTTTCACATATACCCATTTATATGGAATTAATGAATAAGTTAATTACTCTTTACCTATACTCTCAACTTCATTGATTGACGTGTACTGACCATTAAAGTCCATAACCATATAACTTTAACCAAAGAGAATACAACAACATTAAATGTGGTGATAAAAATAATGACATTAAATGTTATTTTTTCAAAAAAAGAGTAATAGTTGAATATTTATTATAAGAGCATAAAAGTAAAACAATGAACCAACTAAATTTTATAAATAGTAAGTAGCCTATATATTGGAACATCTCAAAATAAAAAATCAGCCTATAACTATGGGACGGAGGAAGTATGTATTAGGAGACTATTAGCTTAAAATTATTTGTAACCCGTCAAATCCATAATCTCTCGTTTACTAAATTTAGAAATTTTAAAAAGAAATGCAAAAGCTTAATGTCCCAGCGGCGTGTAAACGAAAAAAATAAATGCCCCCTGATTAAAAGATAATTTGCACCCCAAACTTTACATTTTTGTTGACTTTTGCACCCCAAATCAAAAAAGTGTCTAAGTACACCCCAAACTTCATTATACGTAACAAAACGAATACTTTCTTCACTTAACTTGTCAAAAGTGACCGGCTAAGGCGGTAACACAAGTTTGGGGTGCAAATTATTTTTTAGTCTTAAAAATTGGCAAAAATAATTAATTTTAAATAAAATAAAATAATTTTAAAATAAAATAATTAAAATAATAAAATTTAAATAAATATTTAGAATTAATAATTAATTTTTTTAAAACAATTTTTTTTAAAACAGAATTTTTAAAAATAGAATTTTTTTTGTAAAAAAATCTGTTTTTACAAAAAACAATTCTGTTTTTTTAAAAATTGTAAAATAAAATTGTGTTTTACAAAATTGTAAAATACAATTTTTTTTAAAAAAATTCTGTTTTTACAAAAATTGTAAAATAAAATTGTATTTTACAAAATTGTAAAATACATTTTTTTACAAAATTGTGTTTAAAAACAGAATTTTTTAAAAACTTGTAAAATAAAATTCTATTTAAAAAAAATTCTGTTTTTAAAAACAAAAAAAGAATTTAAATTTTGTTTTTAGACAATTTTTTAAAAAAATTCTGTTTTTACAAAAAAAAATTTGTTTTTACAAAAAAAATTACAATTCTATCTATTTTCTTTTTCTGAAAGTTCCAAAAAGAAATTAATAATATAATAATAATTAAACTGGACCATATTTTTCTATTTTAATATAGACATAAAAATAATGAGTACCTAATTATTATTTTTTATGTAATTATGATTTGTGGGTTGCCTATACAATTTGGCCCCATAATAAAATTAAACACAGAAAATGATTAGTGAAAGAAAATAGGAGTACTCCATTTTTCTAATTAAATCGATGAAATTAATAATAGCAAGAAAAAAGATGGAGAAAAAAAGATGAATTTTTTTATAAAAACAGAAAAAAAAATTATTTTTTTTTGTAAAAGCAGATTTTTTTAAAAAAATTATCTAAAAACAAAATTTAAATTCTTTTTTTTGTTTTTAAAAAATAGAATTTTATTTTACAAGTTTTTAAAAAATTCTGTCTTAAACACAATTTTGTAAAAAAAATGGTATTTTACAATTTTTTAAAACACAATTTTATTTTATAATTTTTGTAAAAACAGAATTGTTTTAATTTTTTTTTGTAAAAACAGATTTTTTTACAAAAAAATTCTGTTTTACAATTCTGTTTTAAAAAAAAATTTGTTTTTAAATTAATTAATTATTAATTTTAATTTCATTATTTTAATTATTTTATTTTAAAATTATTTTATTTTATTTAAAATTATTTATTTTTACCAATTTTTAAGACTAAAAGACAATTTGCACCCCAAACTTGTGTTACAGCCTTAGCCAGTCACTTTTGACTGGTTAAGTGAAGAAAGTGTGCGTTTTGTTACGTATAATAAAGTTTGAGGTGTACTTAAACACTTTTTTCGATTTGGGGTGCAAAAGTCAACAAGGTTGTAAAGTTTGGGGTGCAAATTGTCTTTTAGTCTATTATTAGCATGGATCCGTATAATATTATTGGGTTACACCAATGGCCAATCCAATCTAATTGAGATAAAGCCCAAATGCCATAAAGCCCACCAATGATCAACCTATTTTTTGACGCAGGAGTGGTTGAATCCGATCCGTCATCCAATTCATAAATATATATTTTATAATAATAACTAGGAACAATTACATTTTATAGTACATTTAAAAATATAATTACAAGAAAAGTGCCCTAATTAAATATTTACATAATTAATATCTTTAAAATTTTATTTTCATTATTAGTACATATTTATGATTCCTTTAATTATGAGATGTGTTTTAATTCTCAACCATCTCTCCCACAATTTTCTCCCCATCTCTCCCACGATTTTCTCCCACTCCATTTATGCTTCCCTTCTTCTTCTTCTCCTCCCTCCCTCCGCCTCCTCCTCCTCCTGTCCAACCCCTCCCCACCCTCCGCCTCCCCTTCCTCCCGCCTCGCGCCTCCCGCCTCCCCTCCTCCCCTCCTCCCGCCTCTGCCCCCGCCACTACTCCTCCCGCCCCAGCCTCAGCCCCACACCCTCTCCTTCCTCTTCCTCCGCCTCCTTTCTCCACCCACCGCCCATGCCCCACCCCCTCCTCCCCCTCCCCCTCCCCCTCCCCCCTCCCTCTCCCTCCGCCCCTCTCCTCCTCCTCCCCCTCCCCATCCATCCGCTCCGCCACCCCCTCCCTCCGCCACCCCTCCTCTTCCCCCCTCCCTCCCTCCCTCCCTCCCCCCCCCTCTCCCTCCGCCCCTCTCCTCCTCCTCCCCCCTCCACCCCCTCCCTCCGCCACCCCCCTCCTCTTCACCCCTCCTTCCTCCCCCTCCCTCTCCCTCCGCCTCCCTCCTCCTCCCCCCTCCCTCCGCCACCCCTCATCCTCCCCCTCCCTCCGCCACCCCCCTCCTCCTCCTCCCACTGCCCACGCCCCACCCTCTCCCTCTGCCATCGTCGCTCTGTTTCTGCAGTTTTTTTATAATGCAGTTGGTAGCCAAACCTTTATATCAAGGTAACTAATTCTGTTTTATTAAGTTTCTAATTTATTTTGCATGTAATACAGTTAGTAGCCAAACCTTCGTGCAGTTGGTTGCCAAACTTTCAGATCAAGGTAACTAATTCATACTGCAGGTGTGAAGGTAGATTGATTATCTTGGTATAAAAGTTTGATTACCTTGGTATAAAAGTTTGGTTACCTTGGTATAAAGTTTTGGTTATCTTATTATAAATATGCAGTGTTCTATTTTTTATTTACCAACATGAAATTGGTTGTTAAACTTTTAGACCAAGGTAACAAATTCAGTTGTATTTGATTACTAATTTTATTTTAAATGTGATGCAGTTACTAGTCAATTTTTGTGGCGGCGGCGGCGGCGATGTGGCGGCGGCAGTGGTTGCGGCGAGAGAGGAGGATGATGAACATTAGCTCCTTCATAATTTTTTATTTTTTATTTTCTCATTTTGATTTGAATTTTGAAATATGGATTTGAAATTGTTGTTAGAGACAAGATTTGAATTTGAATTTGAATTTGAATTATTAGTTATCCTTGATTTTAGGTTTCTTTATTAATGTGAATTGTACTATTTTTGTAATATGAGTCTTAATTACACTCTTTTTGTAATTATTTAGTTGATGCACTTTTCTTGTAATTACTTTCTATTTGTTGTATACTTATGTAAAGGACCCTAATAACTACCTCTCTTAAAAAGTGTCACATTTAAGTTTTAACTCTTTTTCTTCTTCCTTTCCCCACCTTTTATCCCTACAATCTATCATATAATCATATAATCTTAATTTAACTTATTAAATTACATCATGATATCAATTTTTTTATCGACTGATGAATGTGCATCTATAATCAAATTTTGAATGGTTGAAAATTATTATTATTTTTAATATAAAAAGTTGTTCGATTTTTTTTATTCTTTTACATATATAATTGGTTACATCAGTGCCCTTTTCAAAAATATATTTAAAAATACTACTTAATAACACTATATATCTATAATATAAAACAGAGCGGAGAGAGAAAATAGACAAATGTCACATCAAGTTTACGTCAGCTGCTCTCTCTCTCATTCCAGTTTATTCAAATTTCAAATCCTCTATCTATTCTACCACACACACAGAGCTCTCTCTCTCATTCCCCCTACATACAAATATGTGTTCTCATTATGTTTCAGATTTACAATTGTTTAATTTTGACTCACATATTTTGATAATTTTTAAATTTTAAATATTTTCAGGTATATATTGAAGGATACATGGTGTAAGCTGTAAAGTAAAGGGTCTTATACTCAACATGTTGTTTCTCTATTTTCTGCATGTATGTATTCATTGTGTTTCGTCTTTTGTAAAGTTAGCTAATTATACATGGTTATGATGATTTTGGGTATGGAATGATGGTTTTTATGGTGGTTTGGATATGTATGGATGATTGTAGTTTTGTAAACATGTTTAGATTTTTTTGGATATCTATTTTTAAAGGAAACTCTGCCGAAATTTCTTGAAATTAGTAGCGACTAGCTTGATATTTTGGTGGTTGGATATATTGATGATTGAGTATGTATTAATTTCTTCATATATGTATTTTTTTGTGTTCCATATTTTGTAAATTTAACTAATTATGCATGGTTATGATTATTTTGGGTATGGAATGATGATTTTTTTGGTGGTTTGGATATGTGTGGATGATTGTAAGTTTTATAGACATATTTATATTTGTCTGGATATCTATTTTTAAAGGAAATTCTGTCGAATTTTTTGAAATTAGTAGCGACTAGCTTGATGTTTTGGTGGTTAGATATGTGTTGATGATTGTGTGTTCCGTATTTTGTAAAGTTAACTAATTATACATGGTTATGATGATTTTGGGTATGAAATGATAATTTTTTTGTGGTTTGGATATGTAATGATGATTGTAAGTTTTGTAGATAGGTTTAGAATTTTCTGGATATTTATTTTTAAAAGAAATTTTGCCGAAATTTCTTGATGTTAACTAGCTCGATGTTTTGGTGGTTGGATATGTATTGATGATTGAGTATGTATTAATTGTTGTGGTGATATGTGTCTTTAGATAATGTAATATTTTTCAAATTTTAATTTAATTTTTCGTTACACCGTGCCTTCAGGCACGGGTTATAGCTAGTACTATTATATAAGTGGTATTTTCATTATATGTTTAAATTACATCCTCATATAACATCTATTAATAACATAAATAAAGCTTAAAACATATCACCAAAAGTCTTAAAAGCAAAATAACACAACAAGAAGATGGTATTTTTCAATTTTCACCATTATTGTATGCTTTAGAAAAAGATAATATGTTGTAGGAGTATTAAACAATACTCTCAGATTAAACCATGAATCTATCTAATAAAATACAAATAATTTTGAATTTTCCGCTCATTCAATAAATCATCTGGGCCGTCCAAAGTTTGAGATAAATCCCACCGTTCATACATCTATCTAATAAAATACATCTATCTATCTAATAATCTAATAATAATTTAATAAAATACAAATGACTTTAAATTTCCCGCTCACTCAATAAATTATTTTGGTCGTTCAAAATTTGAGATAAATCATATTGTCCATACAGTGCCGGAGGATTCGGCCATTGCGTGCGTTTAAGTATTATACATAATATAGGGTATAAAGAAGTTGATCACTTATTATACTTTTAGAGGGGTATGACTTAATCTTTATGGTTATCTGATACACCTGGTTATATCAAAGCAAATCTTTGATAGTTACTCGAGAAGAGAATTTCAAAATCCTTAGGGATCACTCAACATAAACTCTGGAAAATATTACACTTTGTAATTATTCGGGCTAGAAGAACATTTGTTAGAACTTGATATGTTCGAGAAGAGAACTCAATTATTATTGACATATCGATGCCAATTGTTTCGGTCAGATCAAGAAAACTATAAGATATTGAAATCATAGAATTTCATTGTTGTGATTCAAATTCTGTTTATAAGGCTGAGAAGGACAACCTTTTATACAAAGGGAACCTATTGGTCGTATATTCGGCCATTGCGTGCGTTTAAGTATTATACATAATATAGGGTATAAAGAAGTTGATCACTTATTATACTTTTAGATGGGGTATGACTTATTCTTTATGGTTATCTGATACACCTGGTTATATCAAAGCAAATCTTTGATAGTTACTCGAGAAGAGAATTTCAAAATCCTTAGGGATCACTCAACATAAACTCTGATTAAACCATGAATCAATAATACATATAACCACAAATCTAAATTATATCACTAATCAATAATTTGGACACATGATTAAGGGTGTAAACGAACACAGTATTGAGTTGCTCAGATTTGGTTCATAAAATTTATCCAGTATAAAATAAGGATTGATTGAGGCTCATTTAGCTACCGAGTCGAGCAAGATTCTGATCAATTTGAACTTTTCGAACGAATATGATCCGAGTATCAATAGAAAATTATAATTTGAGGAGATTCGAGTAATTTATCGAACTTTAAAATTTATTTATGTTTGACTCATTTATATTTCGAATCGAGCTCGAATCGAACTTTTAATCGAATAAATATAAATCGAATCTGAACTATTTGCTCATTTTAGAGTCATATCTATGATAATTGCACACCGACCATTGAGGGAGGGAGGAAGTACAAACGAAGCTGACTCACTGAGCTAATCCCAGAGCGGAAGAGAAACATTGCATAATAATGAGCAATAAAATAAAATAATAAAGAATGGTAATCAGGGGGCAGGGCTCCTCCTATAAGAACATAAAGCCCTTTCCAAAAAGTAGACTTGGTTTCAGCGTTTTTCCTCAGAAAAGAGATTCTCTCTCCATTTTCTTCTTTTGATTTGACCCCTCTCCAAGTCTCAAATCTATCCGTTTCTGCTTCATCCAACAGGTTCAATTCCTTACATATCTATATATATAAATCTTTACTGTACAACACATTTGTGTATTGATACGGGTAATATACATATATATGTATGGATGAGTTTTTTTTTGCATTTAGATATAGTTGATTTTTATCAGATCGGTAAATTTTTAAATTATGGTTGTTTCCCCAAATAATGGTTGCTGTTTGCTCTTTCTTAATTCTGAATTTTCTGGGTTCTTCTTGATCTGAGCTTTATGTTTTGGTATACTTGTCATGGCCTATGTTGCGCAAATATCTTTCAGAAAAAGGCGATAATAAATGAAATGAATAGTTTTATTCAGTCCTTTTGTATCTTGGTACTTAAATTGTTTCCTTGATCATGATAATACGTGTTATCTGAGTTGTCTTAAATTGTTTCTGTTCTTCAAGTTTTTTGATTTAAAAGCTATTTTAGGTCTGAGTTGGTAGGATAGCTTAGGGCTGGAAGGGATGGTGAAAATGAATTGTCTTGGGATGTATAATTTAGCCAAAAAAAAATAAATGAACAATAATTTCCTTGGTAGTTTTTTCCTTGCAAATCTTTCTTATTTGTTCATTTTTGCTTCTTATCTCATTTATGAGATTTACAAGACAGAAAATTCAGTTGTTTTATTGACAATTCTATCAACAGATAATAAAGAAAGCTGGTTTAGAGTATCATGACATATATTTCTGTTTCTTTCTTGGTAAACCTTGAGTATATGCATAAGAAAAGCATTCGCCGTAATTTATTTGAAAAACGCTTGCAAATCAATTCTTGTTGCAACTGATGTTAACTTAATAACTGGCTTGTTGGTGTTTGAAAAGTTAGGAGGGGTAGCATTTGTATCTGGCAGAATTTAGTATTAAAATTTTTAAATTGATGGAGGATACTGGAATGTTTTTTTAACAATGGGTTGCAATATATAATTATAGATCAGTTTCACCTTAAATGGCTTACCCCTGCTGGCAAAATATCTCAATCGTGGATTATATTTGATCCAGATTGGAGAATGTTACTTTCCTAATTCAATATATAGAGGAATAGTGGGACAATTAGACATGAATCTGAAAATGCGTCCCTTAAATTTAGCTTTTAGTTGCAACAATGAAAAAATCCTATTGAATCTTATTTGTTCTTTAAAGCAATCGCTCCCCTTCCAGTTCTGAGTCAATATTGTGCGTGTGTATAGAGAGACATAAATATGAAAATGTGTTCCTTAGCTTAAGGCTTAGTCACAACAATTGCGATTGAATTTCATTTGGTGTTCTGTTACACCACCTGATTCAATTTAGCAGCTGGATTTAGCATTAGCTTCTTGTGGTCTTCTTTTTCAATAGTACTCTGGTGATTGTTACAAAAAGGAGATGCAAGATGATGTGTTTGACTGGTTGGTTACAATCATTAGACCCACCCATGTATGGTGGATCATCTACTAATCTACTAATTACACTTGGACACATCATTTTGTAAACTATTTTTGTAAGTGTAGCACTACTCCTTTTTAGGTTTGGGTATGTGTCGTAAGAATTGAAGGACAAGTGAACTTGGGGGAAGTGTTGCTTTAATTGTTGAAATTAGGAGCCCATTAACTCATCAAAAGGAAAATGGGAGCCCATTAAATAAACAGTTGGATAATTACATACAGTATCTTATTTCATGAGATGTGTATTTTTGGTAATTAATTATCATGTTATTTATTTAATGGGCTCCCCTTCATTTTGATAAGTAAACAAGCTCTTCCGATTTTCACCAATTAAATGACACCACCCCAAGTTCAACGTGCACATACCACTTACCAAAGGAAAATGCAGCTTTATTCTGCTGACAATTTTACAATAAAATCAATGAAACTAAATGCTAAAATCAGCTCCTGTATTGAATCCTGAGGGGTGAATGATTTCAACACCTAATGAGATTCAATTGAATTGTTGGCATTTAAACCTTGTTTTAGGTAAAAATAATAAATTGATTTGGATTTATGTCTCTATGTGGCTTATATATAGACCAATTATCTTTATACTAAAATCTGAACACCGAATTAGATCTTCCCCCTCCCCCTCCCTCCTCCCTCCTCCCTCCTCCCTCCTCCCTCCTCCCTCCTTCCTGTCTCTCCTCTCTCTCTCTCACACACACTTAGACCAAAATGGATATGATAAAAGCAGCTGGTGCATTGAATCAAGACAGGTAGGGGCATGACTGATTTAAACACCAAATGAGATTTTTTGTTAATCTAATTACTAATAACATTCAGTGTTCCACTTCTACAACAAGCTTACCTTGTTGCATCACATTCCAGGTAACCTTGGCATATATAGAATTTTCTTAGCTTTGAGCTTGAAAAATAGAAGGGGGATTTATTTTTTAATTTGCGTTTCGTCAAATACCAATAGGTGAAAAGAATTTGGGAAATTTTGTGGGAGTCTAGGGCCCTGTATATATTTGCTAGGTAAGGCTAGGCCCCTATAAAGGCTGGTGCCTGCTAGAAGCAATCTCCTTTTGGTATATAAATACCCTCCCTTGATCAAACAAATAGTGAATGTAAGTGGCTGAATTCTTTTGAAGTTAATGTCTTAGAAACAATTTATTCCCTGTAGAGCTCGTGTTCCAGGAATTAACGAAGTGCAGTTTCTAGATCAAATAACATATTATTTCACTGTGTTGCTGTTTAATTGAAAATTTACTCTAATTTACTCTTGGAAGTTTTTTACCGTAGGATTTTTTTTCTTCGGAATAGTTTCTTTTAAATGGTTCATTGCACAATAATACGCTTGGATGTTGGATGAGACAATAGCATTAGATACCTATTTATTTAGTATTTGTTTGTCTTTTTCTATTTTTGCAGGGACGATGATCAAATTGTTTAAAGTAAAGGAGAAGCAGAGAGAACTTGCTGAGAATTCTAATGGGAAGCCTCCAGTCAAGAAGCAAAGTGCAGGAGAACTACGACTTCATAAAGGTATTGATTTTGATATATGTTATTTCATAGTTTGCAGTGTGAGCTACTGTTTACTTTGACCTAAGTACTCGTTCCTCAAATTGTATCAAGCTTTCTTATAGTCTAAGAACATGATCTGTGTTGTTTGTGGTGAATAAAAAGGAAAATATAAAAAAAAAATGAAAAGGAACATTGGGTTTTCTCATGTTGCTGATTCACTCCCTAACTTATCAGAAAAAGATACTCCCCCATGAGCGGGTGAGGTGAGTTATAGAGAGAAACGTGTGGAGTCAAAAAGTTTCCTCCTTACCAAATTGTGTTAAAAGGAAATTTTTTCAAGTAGTTGCTGAAAGTTGAGTTATCTTGAATCTAATATTTCAAGCTTTTCTTAATTCGTATGATTTCATGATCTATATAGGTTTACCTTTCAAAAGTTATTCCAAATTCATTAAATAGATGTCTAACGCTATATATGATGTGCCTGGTCTGGAGGGGAATAAGTATTTCGAACTGTGGGAGTTGGAGAATGAATTTGGCGTTTTGATGATTGGGCATAAAATCTTGTAGAATAGGGTGTTGATAAGCTTCACATTCAACAAAGTTTGTTAAGGGGTGTCTTCCTATTGTATCAGTTAAATTTAGTCAAGGAGAATGGACCGGATTTGCTTATAATTAACGTCATATTCCAAATTTCTTTGGGGGCATCAAAGATTCAAAAGGCGTATATTTGATCTGTATTCTGTAAAAGTATATTAATAAATTGTCATCTTGCTGTTTCAAAAAATCGTCTGGTCAAATTTGACTGTTATATTTTGTTTGGTGTTTCTCTTTCCTGTAGATATAAGTGAACTAAACCTTCCGAAGACATGTAGCATGTCATTCCCCAATGGCAAGGATGATCTGATGAATTTTGAAGTCACGATTCGACCTGATGAAGGATATTACTCGTAAGCATTCCTTTTCAAGTATCTTTTTACAGTGTTATTTTAAAAAGACTACTTCAGTCTGATAATTGTTTTCAATTCTTGTAATTTTTATTATTAGATGTGCTATTGGTTTTACTTGTTTATTAATTGTGTAAGTTGGTGAATTTCTGCATGTAACATCTAATTCGACGCCTTTCTTCAGAGGTGGCATATTTACTTTTTCGTTCCAAATTTCGCCCATCTATCCTCATGAAGCACCAAAGGTTAAATGCAAAACAAAGGTAAACAAAAGCTTACATTTTAGTGTTTACTTTGACAACATTTCTGTTAACAGTTGAATGTTTGGAGGTAGTCATCACTAATGTAAACACGTTGCAGATTTACCATCCAAATATTGATTTGGAAGGAAATGTCTGCCTTAACATTCTCCGGGAAGACTGGAAACCCGTCCTCAATATAAACACAGTCATTTATGGCCTATATCATCTGTTCACAGTACGTCTTTGTCTTCTTGTTTTGATGGTTATGGAGTGCCTTTTATATCACTGATTGAATGTGTGTCCGTGCAGGAGCCGAATCATGAGGATCCCCTCAATCATGATGCAGCTGCTGTGCTGAGGGATAACCCCAAGTTGTTCGAGTCCAACGTGAGAAGGGCAATGGCTGGTGGGTATGTGGGACAGACCTTCTTCACTCGATGCGTATAGAAACTGATGGTGGTTGTGCATCATGTGTTTATGAAGTTGGTTCACCATCTTTCCTGAGAGCATCTGCAACACAGGTATTGGGGTTCAAATTTCTTGGATTCTCTGTTACTGCGAGAAGGCTCTTCTTTCTTTGTAAGCTGTTCTGTATGCTAGTGTAAACTTTGTGCTAGTTTATCCAAAAAGACTAAATGTCTGGTTTAAGGAAGATGATGATTATAATATGATTTGTGCTTCATGAGACTACAATTTCACCCATTGGTTAAACTTTTTATCCTCCTTTTTGTAGTTGTAGAAGCAGTTTTTGTTGGAATTCTTTTTCATTTTCATTTTTACTTTTCAAATAGAGAAGATTGATTTTTGTCAACCCTATTATAAAATTCAAAAACTCAAGTTAAGTGGACATGAAAATTGGGCATGCATGCGTGTATTTAAATTTTATCTATTTGTATTTTGATCCTCGGGGTAAAAATATAAATATGTGAAATGGGGGAAAAACATATCATTATCTGGTTGTGTAATTTTTATACTTGATATTTTTTTGTAAAGATGTTTTATTAGATAGAATAATTAGGACTGCTATAGAGAAAATAGAATTATTTATTTATTTATTTAATAATATAATAAAAAAAAAAGATATATTAGAATAGGAGAGAGAGGGAGACCGAATTCATGAACCTCAAGATTATTGAGAGACATATTATTAATTCCTCAAATTTATATTAAAAAAAATTATTTTTTTTTTGCTTCTCTGGCAAAAAACCTAGTCTATATCTCGAATTTGAATTTATTAGCCAAATTATGATTAAATTTCTTTAAAAATTAAATTTACCAAAAATTTTTGAATAAATCGGTTCAAATGGCCACTAGTACATTACAATAACCAAAAAAATACCCAGATTCTTGACAAAAACATAATTACAAAAATGTCCCCACATTTCCCTTCTTTTTATCAGATGAACAAATCAAATTTCTTCAGTGAATTTTGCTATTAACAAGAAGTTCCCCTTTCTTTCTTTTCTGTATTTAATATCCTACTATTTATGACTATAACAAAAAAAATAATTATTCAGTTAATTAATTATCTGTGAGTTTTAGGCTATTGAAAATGTTAAAAGAAATTAATTATACTTCAGAATAATAAACAGTTGTTGAAAATTTAAAATATTATTAAAATAAATATAAAATTAGTGATTTGACATTAACAACTACTTTTATTATAAATGACAAATAAATTTATATCAATAATAAATAACAATATATGTAGATAGGAGGAATTTTTAAAAAAACTCTACTAATTTATTTTATCTCATAATGAACAATTCAAATAAAATTCATAAATCATTTCCTATTATGTAAAGTGGTCTCTTACTGTGCTAATCATAACCGACGCTTAGTTTGGTATAAATCTTGATCGTTCACTTTTTGATCATAAGAAATAGTCACCTGATCCAACAGTCTTAATTGTAAGTTGTTGAAGTTCATTGATCATAATGCATGCTCACACATTTCTTTCTTCAGCTTTGCTGTTACTAATATATAGATATAAATATTAAAATATATATAGACACAGTAGAAAGAGAAACTAAAGAGAGAGAAAAGAACATAGGTTGTTCTACGGTTCCAAAGACAGAGAAAAAGGAAGCGTACTCCTCGTGAGTATTGGCAACAGAATACGCGATTACTAATATATATATATATATATATTTATATTTATATTTAGAGAGAGAAGTATAGGGTGTTTGTGTTCGTGTTTTTGACAGAGAGATGATGAATTGGGAAGGAGGGTCATCGGCATCATCGTCAGCTGCGGCAGCGGCGGCAGGCGGAGGAGGGAGGAGGAAGCCGTCATGGAGGGAGAGAGAGAACAATAGGAGGAGAGAGAGGAGGAGAAGGGCAATTGCGGCAAAGATTTATGCTGGGTTGAGGGCTCAGGGCAATTTTAATCTTCCTAAACACTGTGACAACAACGAGGTTTTGAAAGCTCTCTGTGTTCAAGCTGGATGGACTGTTGAACCTGATGGCACGACCTATCGCAAAGGTTAAATTCATTTCCCCCAGTTTTCTTTCTCTGTCTCTCTGTTTATGCTTTAATTGTGGGATTATCTTTAGTAGTGGGGTTTAAAGGAGTATGCGTTTCCTTGATCTGCATTTATGGGTTACATTTTTTGATTAATTTCATACTAGATCTACTTGTTTGTGAACGGGGTTTTGCTTAATCACATCAAAGATCCTACCTTCCTTCCATTTATAAGTGGATCTTGATCATCTTGATCTGGGGAATCAAAGGGGTTCTACTGCTATGGTGATCGTGTGTGATGGGGGGAGGGGTTATTTATTGTTGGCATAATCTATTATAGAAATTTTATGAAGGATCAGCTTCTTAGCTCATTGTTAAAATTTTGATTTCTTCTTCAGCTATATACATGTTTAGAGTAACCAATGGTATTCAATGAATGATTTTTTATTTTAAAAAAGGTTCTAAGTCCTAATTCACATGTTGAAAGTAATTTCCTAGCTCAAATTTTATGTTTCCTTAAAATTACACATTGTCCTTAGTTTGCCAGCTTCCCATGGATTTATCTGCAGCTCAAATGCAACCAAAAGTTTAACTTTGAACTGCTTAATTGTTCTTAATACTATAAACTAATTAAGTGGTAATAACAGTTTTGTCTTCCATTGTTTATTCTCCATCATGATTTTACTTCATTGCTAAAACAATTTTGTGAGACCTTTTTAGTTTTGTATCAGCATTACTCATTATCTAATAGTGTTTTATTTAACTTCTGATTCAGGGATCTAGGCCACCGTCAATTGATATTGGATCAATTGATATTGGAGGCACTTCAACTAACACCACCCCGTGCTCTTCCCGAAGGCCAAGTCCACCATCTTCATCCTTTCCAAGCCCTATTCCTTCCTATCAACCAAGTCCATCATCCTCTTCCTTCCCCAGTCCGTCCCGACTTGATGCTCACATGTCATCAAATCCCTTTTCGTTCATGCGTTACTCCAACCCATCATCTCTCCCACCTCTCCGGATCTCAAACAGTGCCCCTGTAACCCCACCTCTTTCATCATCAACCACCCGAATTTCTATGCAAAATTTCAATTGGGAATCCATTGCCAAACAATCAGCCTCCTTGAATTTCCCCTTCTTAGCTGCTTCTGCC
This sequence comes from Panax japonicus, assembly GCA_020205505.1. Lineage (NCBI taxonomy): Eukaryota > Viridiplantae > Streptophyta > Magnoliopsida > Apiales > Araliaceae > Panax > Panax japonicus. Next base: position 27,462,048 of record CM035094.1, on the reverse strand, counting down.
CCAACTAGTCCAACTCGTGGTCAACGCATCACTCCAGCCCCCATACCAGAATGCGATGAGTCTGACTCCTCCACTATCGATTCAGGCCAATGGATGAGCTTTCAAACGTATGCACCAGCTATGAGCCCAACCTCTCCAACTTTTAATCTTGTGCAACCTGTGACTCAGAATGTTTCTTCCAAGAATGCAATCTCAGAGAAAGGAAAAGGAGTAGAATTTGAGTTTGAGAGCGTACCCGTGAAGGCCTGGGAAGGGGAAAGGATTCATGAGGTGGGATTAGACGATTTGGAGCTCACACTGGGTAGCGGGAATACAATGATTTAGTTAGGGCACCAATTGAAGGATCTCATGCACTGCTCAATCTACTTGGCGTATAACTGCATGTGGAGTTTCGTGGCAGTATCTGTCCATGACTGGAAGAATTTGGTTTTAGATAAAAGGTTTCCATTGCAAGAAGTTGAAGCTTGAACACCAGATTTGGTTTCTAATAGGGATTTGATTTGCAGATTTCACCCCATTAGGTTTACGCAGCATCATTGTTCAGTACAAACCCCCTGTTTATATTGTTGGGGGCTTTTCACATGCATTAATGTAGATAGCCGTTCTATTTTACATTGGTGTCAAGCATCTTTATCTCCATTATAGCTACTGGGAGATGAGCGCAATAGTGCAAGCTGTTTCATGGATTGGTGTTATTAGGCATTACTAGCTGTTTTCTCTTATTGTTCAAAATCTTGCCAAAAGAATTTTAAAGATGCTAGCTTTTAAGAGGTGAGATGTACTAGGGATTGTTTGTAATGTTCATTATTTGTCCAGAAAAGGTTTGCTTTCATTGTTAGGGAGTGTAATCTTTTTCTTCTTCTTTTTCCATTCTCAGTCTGATGAGTTATTGAAATAATATATGGGGGAAAACAAAAGTGATATGTACAAAGAATAATGCTAGAGACAAACTATTTTACAAATATTTTATAAACTGTTGTATGTGGCATACTTCTACTTCAGCATATTGTGTGAGATAGAAGACTACATTGAAATAATTTGTTGATCAATAGGCTGAGGTGGAGTATGTCACATCAGTAGTTTGTAAAATAGTTTGTAAAATAGTTTGTATCTGTAGCACTACTCATGTACAAATACAAAGTGAGCACTTCTTGTTTGTGTCCTCCCCCTGCCAAATGGATTGAGATATATACGTGTGTTATAATGTTGACTAAAACTTGAAAGAAGGCCCAAAGCACAGAAAAATGGAAAAAGAAGTATGTTATAAATCATTCATCATGATGTGGCTTTTCTTTGCTGTCTGTGTGGAGGGGCCTGGTCTTATCCCCTAGTAATCAAACCAGGCTTTTATATTGTTGTCTTGTGGTGCATTTGGCTTCTATAACATGTCATGTTCGATGATATCCAAAAACATTTCTCAGTTTCAATGCATCCAAAAACAGTGTCCAAAACATATCATGTGCGGCATGATTGAGAGATACCCAGAGAACACTAGTTGCCAAATAGAGTGAAACAGTAGAACTTAAAAGAGTATCAGTTCATGTATCCAGGCAACCACAAATAATTGAGTCAAAGGTTTGTTAACCTGAAAGATTAGTGTTTCTATGGTGAACAAAGCTGGTGTTAATTCCCCATAAAAATGAGATTTGTGAATGGATTTTGGAGGTGTCAGAGAAATAAACATTGTTATTCAGTTCTACTGACGCTACTACTTACTTTCTTACGCTAACATTAAATAAAAATGTCATCCAAAAGTTCTCATCCTGCACATAATTAAGTTTATAATTTTCGAAGGATCCTGGGTAAATTGGCTTCTATGGTAAAATTGGGACATGTACTGTTCTTACAGCAGAGCTATGGACTATCGGTGAAGGACTTGCTCTAGCATGGGAGATGAGGATTCCATACCTTGAAATCGAAACGCCTGCCAGCTGCCTGCTGCCTGCTTAATCCAATAAGTAAAAGTGTAAATGAACTGAGTATTGAGTTGCTCGGTTTTGATTCATAAAATTTATTGAATATGAAATAAGAATTGATTGACTCTCGTTTAGCTACCGAGTCAAATACGATCTCGAATTGATCATGAGCGGTTTGAACTTTTCAAGTAAATATGATCCGAGTATCAATAGAAAATTACAATTTTAAAAAGTTCGAGTAATTTATCGAACTTTAAATTTTGCTCATATTTGAATCGTTTATATTTCAAATAGAGCTCGAATCGAATTTTAAGTCGAGTGAGTATGAATTAGCTCGAACTGTTAGTTCATTTTACAACCTTACCAATGAGGAGATGTAAGAGACCATCCACACGAAGGCTTAATTAAAGACTGCAGACAACTTATCAGAAATGTTTGAGTTATTCATACTCGAAGACAAGGCTATCAATTATTGATCAAATTATGTAATAAATTGTAGTAAGGAGTCTCCATTTGATATCCTAGTTTTGCTATTACTCGACTGTATGAATATTTGTAACATCCAGTCTCACGTCAAAAAATATGGAAAAGAGTCGTCTCTGTATAAGGAATTAAATTAGTAACAATAGTATCTTCAAGTTATGATATTTTGGGTGAACATACTATTGAGTCAGTGGTGTAAGGCTCTTTATTTGGATGGATTTGATTCGATTCGGACTCGAGATTTGATCCACCCAGGTTGTTTCATATGGTATTAGAGCCGACTCTCGAAAGCTCGGATCGGGTCATCTTATTGGATTGCCGGAGGTGGGGACACGTGTGTGATCGATTCTGACATGATGTCAGAAATTTCTTTTGGGTGAGCATGTGGTGGACTAAGATTGGGCCAGTGGTTTAAGGCTTTATTTGGAATGAATTTGATTCGATTCAGACTTAAAATTTGACTCGAGATTTGTTTCGAATTCAGGATTTAACTCGGGTTGTTTCAATATTTGATTGAACGAATACCTTCCCATTCTCCATCATAAAAACAAGTACAAGTGTTTCAAAATTAGAGACATCTTTTTATTCTTAATAAGTCATTACGTGTATTCTTAATTGATTAAGGGGTTGTTTGATAAAAAATTAAATAAAAATTTTGAATGTATAAGAGAATCTGAATAAACTGAATGGAGTAGAATATCTAACTATAAAATAAAATGACGTGTTTGATAATTATTTGTCTAAAATGTCCGAGTACGTATATTTTTTTCGTTTTCAGCCTTATGGGTTGTTGTGAACAAATTTATTGTGTAATTATAAATAAATAATATTATCTATGAAAAAATAAATATAACTTTTGAACAACCTTTGATAGAGTATACTATTAGTAATATAAATTTAGAAATAAAACACTAAAAAAATTAATAACATTTTATTAATATAAAAATAATAGAAGAAGAGCTCGAGTATAAATATCTTCTAATCCTCTTCTAGGGGTATTTTAGTGATAGATTTTATAGGAATTGGACGATTCTATTTGGACAAATACCTTGCGATAAACTCTTATAGTTCTTTCATAGATGATGAAATCATCAAAGATTTGACATTTTCAAACTATGTCTGTAACTCACTTAGAGGCTCGAAAAGTAAAGAGAAAATGCATGTGTACAAACGAGGCCAAAAAATAAATATAATTAAATAAATAATAAGATATCCAACAACAAAAGACTACAACATTTATTAAATTGGATATTAACCAATTTGTTAAAGAAGAATCAAAAACATTTTATAAATAACAAAATATGATTATAATAGTAAAACAAGATGAAATATTGAATGCAATTTTTTGAAGTCATTGAGTGTATGTAAGTAAAAATATTCAGCATTACTTTTTACTGAATGAGTGATAAATTTTTAAATGAATCATTAAGAGTTTAAAATTTATAAAACAAATGGTCTGAATGAGATTTATTTGGTCAAATTTACACTTATTCAAAAGTAAAAAATTGCTCATAAGTACTATCATGTCACCACTACTACAATTTTACCTATTATTAATATTGAAGACAAGTTTTTTTTAAATAAAAAAATCTTAAAAATCATGATTTTAACAATGTATCCCTAATTTTGAAACGAAGGGAATATGGGAGTATAAAAGTGGGTCTCCAAGAAAAAATGACATGTGTGATCAATGTTGTGTAGTGTTTATTATGGGGATAAATCAACTTTTGGTATCTATACAGGGACACGACTTACAATTTGGTACCTGAAGTGAAAAAACTTACAAACTGGTGATTGTACTCGAAAAATATTACACTCCATTAAACATTAGGGACACGACTTACAATTTGGTACCTGAAGTGAAAAAAGTTACAAACTGGTGTTTGTACTAAAAAAATGTTACACTCCGTTAAACAGTAGGGTTTCATCTTTATTCTGTTTAAAAATTAGGGTTCTCTTTATCTGTCCTTCTTCTTCTCTCATTCTTCTTGTCTCGATTTTCTATTGATTACTGGTTCTCATATATTTATTAAAGGGTTTTCAGTGTTTAATTGAAAGGATGAACTCGTCTTGGAGTGGAAACGTAAATGAAATCGGGGAAGAAGATTGTAGTTCATGCAACAAAAATGAATGGATTACACCAGAGTTCCCAAGTCGGTGCCACTGTGGAGCAATGGTGCGAATGTGGGAGGCAAGAAAAGATGGAACAAAATATCGAGGATCTTCTTCGCGTTGACTTCGCTTCTCTCTCTGTATGTTTGTCTCTACCGTTGGATCAATTTTAACGATTATTTAAAAATTAGAAAGTACAAGCACCAGATGGCAATATTTTTTGAGTACAATCACCAGTTTGTAACTTTTTTCACTCCGGGTACCAAATTGTAAGTCGTGTCTCTAATGTATAACGGAGTGTAATATTTTTCGAGTAAAGTCACCAGTTTGTAACTTTTTTCACTTCGGGTACCAATGTGACGCCTCCAAAATAGGTATATATCACCCATTCTGAGTCGTCAAATACATGGTACAAAAACAAATACAACTTCAGTAATATAATTGTCGTGCAAAATACGACAACACCTATACTGTAAGTTTGAATACAAATATTGTATACTAGAGAGTATATAAACTCAAAAGGAGTCCTAATTACAATTATTCAAACACTATTTTACAGAAATAGTGAGGACTGCTAAAACATCTTTCTAGAACCATCACTCCGTACCTCGACTAGTTCCTGCTATGTTCTCACCTCCTGAGAAAAATGGAACAACAAGGAATTGGGTGAGCTCAACTAGCCCAGTAAAGAATATTATGACTAAGATAATATACAACAAATTATCATTAGTCTTCAACAGGGAAAAATCTGATAAAATATAACAGACAACAAGTTTTAGATAAATAACTGCAGCGGAACAACAATCTATTAGAAGAGTCAAGTAGAGAAAGAATTCTACTATCTTCTAAGATTTAAAAGTCCATCATCAATATTTTATCCTTGTAACATCAATCAATATACATCTTGAATCAAATATTCATCTTTGCATTACAGGCCAAAGATATTCATTTGTATCACCAGTTGGTCATGTTCATCTCAACACATGTTCATCTTTGCACTACGGGCCAAAGATATTCATTAGGTAATCATTCATCTTTGCACTACAAGCCAAATATATTCATTTGTATCATCATTTAGGACTGAGGATGATGAAAAATATTTTTAAAAAAACGAATCCAGTGAGATAAAAGATCAAATACTAAGGATTCGTATTACAGTTTATCCAACTTCAATAATATTCCGAAATAACCAATTTTGAAGCAGAATTCAAAAATAATGATCAAAACATGGATACAATCAAAGATAGTAACCATAATAGACAACTTGGACAAAAAGAAGAAAATTTTATTTTTCGGTGAATAGTGTCGTATTCGTGAATAGTGTCGTATACGTGAATAGTACCGTATACGTGAATAGTAACCCCGACACAAAAAATTTCAAATTTGATAAAAAGTTCATACCAACATTTCGGTATAATGATATTGAAGAAAATATCATTTTAAGAAGAATATAACACCCCTTACCTCAAAATATCAGTACTTCTGATCGGAATATCAGTATAAGGCTGAAGGAAACTTGCACTGATGAATAGAAACTCATAAAGTATCTAAATACTCATAAAATACACTCAATAATCTTGAGAGAGAAAGAGAGAAAACTTGTTTCTGGTGTGATTTTTAATTCTAACTTAGCTCTCTATTTATAGGAAAATATTAGCACGCCGAAACAGACTTAACCTGCAACCTGATGGTTTTACCTGCTACTATTCCCACCCACCACATTTGAATAAAAATCTCAGCACATTTTAACCAGCCAAAAATGGGGCCCACCAATTCTAGAATTTTCTACCAAAATCATTTATAACCTAATTTTCGAATTAGTCACCTCTTAAAATTCATAACAAATCATAAATTTATTTTTAACGGTTCAAAATTTATGAACATATACTCAACTTATATATGTATAACATATCCAAAAATCACAACGATCCAACAGTCGGATTAAAAATTATAACTCCTGCAATATATCTCAAAAACCACTAGTTTGATTTTTAATACCTCAAATCCGACAAAATACTAATAAAACACCTCAACATTAATTCCTTCCTTTCTAACCACATAAATAAATTCATCATTTATATCCACATCAAATAAATATTTCCTTATCATATAAATCAATAATTAATTATTCACAAATAATATTACAGAATCACAATAATGACAACCAGGCAGTTCCCAGGAAAGAGGGGGCTTTCCGATAAGGATTTCTCCTTACTGACGCATAATTAGGTGACCAAACCTCTCCTTGACAGAACTTTCTAGACATTGCCAATAATGCTATCTAATAATATTATTCCAAATAATATGAATTATTGATCTGATAATGGAGATGATGTGCAGTGACAATTATTGAAATAACAATAATATAAATATCAACGTAGCAATTATTAAATCAATAAAATAAAATATTGAACAGTAACTACTGTGACAATTATTGAGTAGTGTCTTCTTACGTAAGGATCAATAATTCAATAATATTGTGCAATATCGTGTGCTACCGTGCAACAATGTGTATTACTGTATTTTAACCACCGGGTATTCCAACAGTGTTAACGGTAACAACTACGCCGTTATTCAATTTTGTCGTTTTTTTCATTCAAAAGTTATCTTTTATGGGGTCCACAAATAGCTGCGCCGTCATACGAATATTCTCCGACAGAAAGAATATTCCACGACCAGACGAATATTCTCCGACAACAATGAATATTATATAACCACTTGCTTATTTTGAAAATTTGCACATTTCACCCATAACCAAAGTATTACATCAAATTAATACCTTATTATTCACAATAATAAATAAAGGAAATTTGATTTTATTCATTAAAAAGTTGGGGTCTTACAACCTCCCCTCCTTATGAAATTTCGTCCTCGAAATTGACGTACGTACCTGGTGTTTCGAAAAGGTGAGGATACCTCGCTTTCATTTTTTATTCTAACTCCCAGGTCATCTCTTCAATAGCATGGTTTCTCCATAAAACCTTAACTTATGGTATAACCTTCGTGCGTAGGACATGCTCTTTCCTATCTAAGATCTTAACAGGTACCTCCTCTGAGACCCCGAATTTTATGAAATAAAAGTATTCAATTTTTTTTATTTTGGTAAATAGCACGGTATTGATTATTGATGCTTATGTGATAAGTCACTCAGTTTTGTTTTATTGGTATTATTAATGTAATAAAACAGAAAAGCTTTTTATATAAAATAGAATACTTTTATAAAGTTATTCTATAAATAGAATATATTATATTCTATTGTGCATAGTAAATTTTTTTTATATAAAACAGAATATTTTTATAAAGTTATCTGTTTTATTAGACAATAATTAGAATATATTATATTTTATTATGCATAGTATTTGCATAGTGCCTGCATAGTATTTGCATAATAAAATCTTTTATAAAGTTATTCGTTTTATTAGATTATAAATAGAATATATTATATTATATTTAAAAGATTTTGCTTTAAATATGGACCGTCAGATTAAAGTAAATCAATCTGGACCGTTCATGAGTTAGTTGCTATGCAGTCCATTTTTCTATAAATAGAAGCTCATTCCTTCATTATTTCTTACGAATTCGCTGAAACTCTAGAGAGAGAAACTATAGAGAGAGTTTTTCTTCTATAATCTTGAGCATATTTCTTTAGAGTTTAAGAAAACTTTGAGCGTAGTGCAAGTTTTTTTCAAGTATATTCCCGCCCTATCAGTTGGAATACTTTTCTTTTTAAGGTAGGGGATATAATTATCGTACTCATAAAGGATATTATTATTATTATTTATTATTCTATTGGAATAACATGTATACGCGGACTACCCTATACTTGGTGAAATTCTTCTGTTATTCCATTCTTTATTATTATGTTAGAATAACCTGTTTATGCGAAGTACCGCATACATGGTGAAATTCTTCTAATATTCTGTTCTTTATTATCTTGTCGGAATATCCTGTTTGTGCATTTACTCCGGACCTGGTTCCATTATTTATTATTCTATTGGGAATAACTTGTCGGTGCAGTCTATCGCACGCATGGTGAATCCTTCTGTTATTCCATTTTTTATTATTCTGTTGGAATAACCTGTCTATGTGGATTACCACATGCATGGTGAATGATCCTTCGTATTCATACGAATAGTATTTTCATTAAAAATGGGTTTCTACCAGGGGCAGATTCGTAATTTTTCTGACCCTCAAAAATTCTGAAAAAATTTGAAATAATAATTTAATGAGTTTTATAGATTGTGTCCAAAAATGACGATTTTTGGATGTATAGATTAAGAGTTAAGGATTTTATGGGAAAAGATTATTTTAAAAGTAAACTCTTATAACTCCTTGTGGTTAACTCCAAATTGGTGAAATTTTTATTGGGAGTACATGTATATAACAGGAGTATTCCCTGTAAATTTCAAAATTTTTGGATAAAAGTATAATTTATGATAAATATCTAAATATTCAGCAGTTTTAGCCATATGAAAAATAGTAAATGAATTTTAAAAATTCTGAGAAAAATATATGTTCAAGATGAGACTATATTCTGCTAAATCCCCAAAAAAATATTATTGGGACTGATTTGATAATTTTTATGAAAATGAACTAGTTATGAGTAAATGAATTAAATATGTTATGTGAAGTAATAAAATTGGAAAATAGGATTTTATGGCTTGGGAATCCTATATAGGGTATATGCAGATTTTTGATGAGGGATTTGATCATTGATGATGAAATCTTATGAGTGTGACATTTTTGAATAATTAAATGCATTATTTGATAAAGTGTAAACAATTGAAATAAATTGTTTATAAGTTTAAGAAATGATTAAAATATTATTAAAATATTAATGATATTAGATTATGAGATTATTAAGTGATTGATAACATTTGGTTATTATAAGACCCCAACTTTTTGAGTAAAGATTAAATTTTCTCGAAATATATTTTTGAATATTATGGTGTGGATTTGATATAATATTATAGTTGTGGGTAATATTTACAAATTTTGCAAAGTACGTAAGTTGTTTTATAATATTCGATTGGTTGGGGAATATTCGTTTTAACAAGGAATATTCATACAACGGCACAATCATTGGTGGACCCCCCACAACGAAATTATTGTCGGATTGAGAAAATAATAAAAATACTTTATGAAAATAACGGCGAAAGTTTTACCGTTAACTGTTGAACTACACGGTAGTAAAAATACAGTAATACGTGTGGTTGCATAGTAGCACATGGTATTGATTATTGATGCTTACGTGAGAAGTCACTCAGATATACTCAATTATTGCTACAGTAATTGCTGCATCATATCTCTCATATTATTGATTCGATTATTGTCATAGTATCATCTGCTAATATGTTATTTTATTAAATCAATAGTTGAGACGACAAAGTTATTCATATTATTAAATTGCAATATTTACAATGTCTAGAAGTTCTGTCAAGGAGAGGTTTGGTCACCTAATTGCGCGCCAATTGGGAGAAATCCTTATTGGAAAGCCCCTTCTTTCCTGGGAACGACCTGGTTGATAAATATCGTGAGTTATAATATTAATGATGAATGTTATTAAAATTGAAGTTGTGTTCGGAGTTGAATTTGGATACGCGGATGTGATATTTGAGTTCGAAACGATGAAATTAGTAAAAATAGTCTATAAACACAAAATTTTCTACTATTTGGTCAAAAAGTCAACAGTAAACTTTTTCGGGAAAAGTCAAACTTCGAAATTTCAAAATTTATATTTTTGATAAAAATGGTTTCATTATGTTGGAATTATTTGTGTTAGTGAAAATCGACAATTATTTCGATAATAATTGATGTCTGGAGGTTATATTGACCAATTGAGTATTTAATCGGATAAATGAGCAATTAATTGCTATTATTTCACATGATTATAACTATTTGTTCACATGTGTATACTATTGTTTCACATTCTTGTTACTATTAGGGGAGTTAATGCAAGATTGATAATACTTGCATGACTAAGTTAAAAATGGAGGTATAGATGGAGGTACTATACTGTAATTCGTATTTTCACATATCTAGAACAATTGATTCACATAATTTATTATTGAATCACATTATTTACTATTAGGGGAGGTGGTGCAAGTTTGATAATACTTTCATGACTAAATTAAAAATAAAGGAAAAGTTGGAGGTATTGTACTGAAATTTTTTGAGCCCCAAAACGTGCAATTATCGAAACTATATTTTTCTATAAATAGAAACTCATTCTTCCTTCATTTTCACCAATTCACAAAAGCTTTAGAGCGATTATTATAGAGAGAAATTATAGAAAGAAGAAGAGAAGTCTGCTACCTCACTATTCCAGTATCCAATTTTTCTAAAGGTAGGGAGTATTATTTCTTTCTTATCTATGAAGAGAACTTATGTTATTCCATTCTTTATTATTCTGTTGGAATAACCTGTATACGCGGGCTACCCTATACTTGGTGAAATTCTTCTGTTATTCCATTCTTTATCATTCTGTTGGAACATCTTGTCTGTGCGTTTTACGCCGGACCTGATTCCGTCTTTATTATTTTTTGGAATATCCTGTCTGTGCGTTTTACGCCGGACCTGATTCCGTTATTTATTATTCTGTTGGAATATCCTGTCTGTGCGTTTTACGCCGGACCTGATTCCGTCTTTGTTATTCTGTTGGAATATCCTGTCTGTGCATTTTACGCCGGACCTGATTCCGTTATTTATTATTCTGTTGGAATAACCTGCCTGTGCTGTCTATCGCATGCCTGGTGATTTCATTTGTTATTCCATTCTTTATTATACTCAGTTGGTTAAAGTTTTGACTTCTATACTCCATGAAATTAGTGGAATATCCTTAATATTTGCGCTTCATCCAGTATCTTTTCATGAAAATATTCTTCTGAGCATTCTTGAATTTTACTCTACAAAGCAGTATCATGTTGACAATTTGGACGTTATTAGTTCCTAGATAAAATAATTCTTGAACTTGTTTGATTAAATTCTTATATCATTGTCATCATCCTCATGTTTATATTTTGTTGAAAGTCATCTGTGGCCTATAGTGCATAGATGGACTTGGTATGATTATGATCAGGGATTATTCGGTGTAATCATGACCGTAATGTTACAAATGATGTGGTAAAAGTCCTCATTTGCCCGTAGTGCATTGATGGACAGTTGTTGGCATGATCATGACCATTATTGAATACACAAATATTCTTGGCCCGTAGTGCATGGATAATTGTGGTCGTGATACTAAAGAATATCCTTGGCCATAGTGCAGGGGTGATTCGATGATGTGAATTATTTATTAAGCTGAGTCCCAACGATAAAAGTGATGAAAAACCTTTTAAGTCATAAAAGATAGTAGATTTTATTCTCTACTTGACTCTTTTAATAGATTGCTTGTTCCGCTGCAGTTAAACTTAATGGTTTTTATATTGTATCAGTTTAACACTGTTGAAGGCTAAAGATAATATATTCTGCATTATCTTAGTCATAATATTTCCTACCGGGCTAGTTGAGCTCACCCTTTTACTTTTATTGTTCTCTTCAGGAAATAAAAACGTAGAAAAATGTATCGTGATCTTCGTCATACATTTTGGTGAAGCAATATGAAGAGAGAGATAGCGCTATTTATCTCAAGGTGTTTAATTTGTCAACGAGTTAAAGCAGAGCATCAAGTACCAAAAGGTCCATTGCAACCACTTGAAATTCCAGAATGGAAGTGGGAGCACATTACCATGCATTTCGTTACCAATCTTCCCAAAGTTTCTCAAGGCATAGATGTGATTTGGGTCATTGTTGATAGATTGACCAAGTCTTCTCATTTCTTACCGATACGAGAAACTTATACACTTGAACGTCTTGCTCGTATGTATATGAACGAGGTTGTAAGATTGCATGGTATGCCAATATTCATAGTTTCTGATCGAGACCCAAGATTCACTTCAAGATTTTGGGTTAGTTTGCAAAAAGCTATGGGCACGGGTTTACGATTTAGCTCGGCATATCATCCTTAGACGGACTGGCAGTCGGAAGGACGATTCAAACTCTTGAAGATCTATTAAGACTCTGTGTCCTTGACTTCAAGGGAAGTTGGGACAAGTTCTTACCATTGGTGGAGTTTTCCTACAACAACAGTTATCAAGCAAGTATTGGCATGGCTCCATTCGAGGCGTTGTATGGAAGAAAGTGTCGTTCTCCAGTATGCTAGGATGAGGTGGGTGAAGCAACGTTGTTGGGACCAGAGTTGGTACGTATGACTACGGAAAAGATTCAAATGATCTGACAACGTATAAATACCTCACAAGATTGACAAAAGAGTTATAGTGATCTTCATCGAAAGGACGTAGAATTCGATATTGGAGATCATGTGTTGTTACGTGTTGCTCCATGGAAAGGAGTTACAAGATTTGGAAAGAGAGGAAAGCTCAATCCTCGATTCATTGGCCCATTTTTAATCCTCGATCGAGTAGGAACTATGGCCTATAAACTTGCGTTACCGCTAAGTATGTCTCGTGTTCATAACATTTTTCACATATCCGTGTTACATAAATATGTGAAAGACCCGAACCACATTATTGAGTTAGAACCAGACGAAATAGAAAAAATATTTAACGTATGAAAAGGTTCCTGTTAAAATCTTGGATAAGAAGGAACGTATTCTACACTCCAAGGTTATACCTCAAGTCAAAGTTTTATGGAGAAACCACGATGTTGAGGAAATGACCTGGGAGTTAGAATCTGAAATGAAATCAAAGTATCCACACCTCTTCGACATACCAGGTACGCACCCTAATTTCGAAGACGAAATTTCATAAGAAGGGGAGGTTGTAAGACCCCAACTTTTTGAATAAAGATTAAATTTTCTCGAAATATATTTTTGAATATTATGGTGTGGATTTGATATAATGTTATAGTTGTGGGTAATATTTACAAATTTTTCAAAGTACGCAAGTTATTTAATAATATTCGATTGGTCAGGGAATATTCGTTTTAACAGGGAATATTCGTACAATGGCACAATCATTGGTGGACCCCCCACAACGGAATTATTGTCGGATTGAGAAAATAAAAAAAATACTTTATGAAAATAACGGCGGAATTTTTACCGTTAACTGTTGAACTACCCAGTAGTAAAAATACATTAATACGCGTGGTTGCATAGTAGCACACGGTATTGATTATTGATGCTTATGTGAGAAGTCACTCAGTTATACTCAATTATTGCTACAGTAATTGCTGCATCATATCTCTCATATTATTGATTCGATTATTGTCATAGTATCATCTGCATAATATGTTATTTTATTAAATCAATAATTGAGATGAAAAATTTATTCATATTATTAAATTGCAATATTTACAATGTCTAGAAGTTCTGTCAAAGAGAGGTTTGGTCACCTAATTGCGCGCCAATAGGGAGAAATCCTTATTGGAAAACCCCTTCTTTCCTGGGAACGACCTGGTTGATAAATATTGTGTTTTATAATATTAATGATGAATGTTATTAAAATTAAAGTTATGTTCGGAGTTGAATTTGGAGATGCGGATGTGATATTTGAGTTCGGAACGATGAAATTAGTAAAAATAGTCTATAAACACAAATTTTTCTGGAATTCACTATTTGGTCAAAAAGTCAACATTTGAATTTTTCGGGAAAAGTCAAACTTCAAAATTTATATTTTTGATAAAAATGGTTTCATTGTGTTGGAATTATTTGTGTTAGTGAAAATCGACAATTATTTCGATAATAATTGATGTCTGGAGGTTATATTGACCAATCGGGTATTTAACCGGATAAATGAGCAATTGATTGCTATTATTTCACATGATTATAACTATTTGTTCACATGTGTATACTATTGTTTCACATTCTTGTTACTATTAGGGGAGTTAGTGCAAGATTGATAATACTTGCATGACTAAGTTAAAAATGGAGGTACTATACTGTAATTCGTATTTTCACATATCTAGAACAATTGATTTACATAATTTACTATTGAATCACATTATTTACTATTAGGGGAGATGGTGCAAGTTTGATAATACTTCCATGACTAAATTAAAAATAAAGGAAAAGTTGGAGGTATTGTACTGAAATTTTTCGAGCCCCAAAACGTGCAATTATCGAAAGTATATTTTTCTATAAATAGAAGCTCATTCTTCCTTCATTTCTCACCAATTCACAAAAGCTTTAAAGCGATTATTATAGAGAGAAATTATAGAAAGAAGAAGAAAAGTCTGCTACCTCACTATTCGAGTATCCTGTTTGTACGTTTTACGCCGAACCTAATTCCGTCTTTATTATTCTGTTGGAATATCCTGTCTGTGCGTTCTACGCCAGACCTAATTCCGTCTTTATTATTCTGTTAGAATATCCTGTCTGTGCGTTTTACGCCGGACCTGATTTCGTTTTTATTATTCTGTTGGAATATCCTGTCTGTGCGTTCTACGCCGAACCTAATTACGTCTTTATTATTCTGTTAGAATATCCTGTCTGTGCGTTTTATGCCGGACCTGATTTCGTCTTTATTATTCTGTTGGAATATCCTGTCTGTGCGTTTTACGCCGGACCTGATTTCGTTATTTATTATTCTGTTGGAATAACCTGTCTGTGCGGTCTATCGCATGCCTGGTGATTTCATTTGTTATTCCATTCTTTATTATACTCAGTTGGTTAAAGTTTTGACTTCTATACTCCATGAAATTAGTTGAATATCCTTGATATTTGCGCTTCATCCAGTATCTTTTCATGAAAATATTCTTCTGAGCATTCTTGAATTTTACTCTACAAAGCAGTATCATGTTGACAATTTGGACGTTATTAGTTCCTGGATAAAATAATTCTTGAACTTGTTTTATTGAATTATTATATCATTGTAATCATCCTCATTTTTATATTTTGTTGAAAGTCATCTGTGGCCTATAGTGCATAGATGGACTTGGTATGATTATGACCAGGGATTATTCGCTGTAATCATGACCGTAATGTTACAAATGATGTGGTAAAATCCTCATTGGCCCGTAGTGCATTGATGGACAGTTGTTGGCATGATCATGACCATTATTGAATACACAAATATTCTTGGCCTGTAGTGCATGGATAATTGTGTTCGTGATACTAAAGAATATCCTTGGCCGTAGTGCAGGGGTGATTCGATGATGTGGATTATTTATTAAGCTGAGTCCCAGTGATAAAAGTGATGAAAAACCTTTTAAATCATAAAAGATAATAGATTTTATTCTCTACTTGACTCTTTTAATGGATTGTTTGTTCCGCTGCAGTTAAACTTGATGGTTGTTATATTGTATCAGTTTAACACTGTTGAAGGCTAACGATAATATATTCTGCATTATATTAGTCATAATATTTCCTACTGGGCTAGTTGAGCTCACCCTTTTACTTTTATTGTTCTCTTCAGGAAATGAGAACATAGCAGGGACTAATTGGGGAACGGAGAGACGTACCAAATGATAGAATTAGTAGTCCTCACTATTCAGTGAAATAGTGGAAAATAAATGTAATAATATTGAATTTGGGTTTGAATATTGTCTAAACGACAATATTTGTATTAAAACTCATAACTTATGTTTTGTCGTACTTTACACGACAGTTGTATAATTAAGTTGTATTTGTATTCTGTACCATGTATTTGATGACTCAGAATAGGTGATGTATATCTATTTTGGCGGCGTCACAGTTACTATTCACAGGTTACTATTGATTCACATTCTTATACTATTAGGGGTGGTGGTGCAAGATTGATAATACTTACATGACTAAGTTAAAAATGGAGGTATAGATGGAGGTACTATACTGTAATTGTTTTTATCATATGATTAGAACTATTGAGTCACATGATTTACTATTGATTCACATTATTTACTATTAGGGGAGTTGGTGCAAGTTTGATAATACTTGCAGGAATAAATTAAAAATGAAGAAAAAGAGGAAGGTATTGTACTGTAATTTTTTGAGCCCCAAAACGTGCAATTATCGAAACTATATTTTCCTATAAATAGAAGCTCATTCTTCCTTCATTTCTCACCAATTCACTAAAGCTATAGAGCAATTATTATAGAGAGAAATTATAGAGAGAAAGAAGAAAAGTATTCTGCTACTTCACTATTCCTATATCCAGTACTCTTCTTTTTAAGGTAAGGGATATTATTTATTGTACTCGTAGAGGATATTATTTCTTTCTTTCATCTTCATGAAGAGAACTTCTGTTATTCCATTCTTTGTTATTATGTTGGAATATCCTGTTTATGCGAAGTACCGCATACTTGGTGAAATTCTTCTATTATTCCATTCTTTAATATTCTGTTAGAATATCATGTCTGTGCGTTTTACGCCGGACCTGGTTCCGTCTTTATTATTCTGTTGGAATATCCTGTCTGTGCGTTCTACGTCAGACCTAGTTCCGTCTTTATTATTCTGTTGGAATATCATGTCTGTGCGTTCTACGCTGGACCTGGTTCCGTCTTTATTATTCTGTTGGAATATCCTGTCTGTGCATTTTATGCCGGACCTGATTCCGTTATTTATTATTCTGTTGGAATAACTTGAATGTACGGTCTATCGCATGCATGGTGATTTCTTTTGTTATTTCATTCTTTATTATACTTAGTTGGTTAAAGTTTTGCCTTCTATTATCCATGAAATTTGTGGAATATCCTTGATATTTGCGCTTCATCCAGTATCTTTTCATGGAAATATTCTTCTGAGCATTCTTGAATTTTACTCTAAAAAGCAGTATCATGTTGACAATTTGGACATTATTGGTTCCTGAATAAATTAATTTTTGAACTTATTTTATTGAATATTATATCATTGTCATCATCCTCATGTTTATATTATGTTGAAAGTCAGCTGTGGCCTGTAGTGCATAGATGGACTTGGTATGATTATGACCAGGGATTATTCGGTGTAATCATGACTGTAATGTTACAAATAATGTGGTAAAAGTCATCTTTGGCCCGTAGTGCATAGATGGACTTGGTGTGATTATGACCAGGGATTATTCAGTATAATCATGACCGTAATGTAACGAATGATGTGATAAAAATCCTCATTTGCCGTAGTGCATTGATGGACAATTTTTGGTATGATTATGGATATGGATTTACTTCGGCCAAGGGTGCAAAGATGAATTGTTTTATGGCATGATCAGGACCGTTGATGAAAAAACGATTATATTTGGCCCGTAGTGCATGGATAATCCGTGGTCGTGATACTAAATAATATCCTTGGCATGTAGTGCAGGGATGATTTGATGATGTGGATTATTTATTAAGCTGAGTCTCAGCGATAAAAGTGATGAAAAACCTTTTTAAATCATAAAAGATAGTAGATTTTATTCTCTACTTGACTCTTTTAATGGATTGCTTGTTCCGCTGCAGTTAAACTTGATGTTTGTTATATTTTATCAGTTTAACACTGTTGAAGGCTAATGATAATTTATTCTGCATTATCTTAGTTATAATATTTCTTACTAGGGCTAGTTGAGCTCACCCTTTCTTTCAGTGTTCTCTTCAGGAAATGAGAACGTAGCTGGGACTAGTCAGGGAACAGAGTGATGGTCCTAGATGGTGTATTAGTAGTCCTCATTATTTTGTGAAATAGTGTGATAATAAATGTAATGAGGACTCCTTTTTGAGTTTTTATACTCTCTAGTAGACAATGTTTGTATTCAAACTCACAACTCATGTTTTGTCGTATTTTACACGACAGCTGTATTATTAAGTTGTATTTGGATTTATGTACCATGTAATTTGGCGACCCAAGATGGGTGACGTATACCTAATTTTGGGGGCGTCACAGTTGGTATCAAAGCTTAGGGATATGATCCCTGGCTAAGATGTGAGACTAGAACTAGGAGGGGAGAGACGGGGAATTCATTCGCTAGTATGACCTACCTAAGTTTATTTGATATTTAATTGGTCGATCAGAGTATAGGGATAATATGTGATGTTAATTAACCTTGTTTTGTGACAGTGTTTGAGAATGACATGACAGTGATTGACTTTAATGGTTTGGTTGTTTGAATTCGCATAATAGGTTGGTTAGGAATATGAAAACTAACAACCTTACGAAAATAATCAATTTTAGCATGATGTGTGGTTAACCAATCAATCCCCAAAATCATATCAAATGCAAGAATTTTCAACGAAATAAGGTCGGTAGGTAATGTGATGGTACCGACTTGAATCATGCAAGATTTAAAAATAATAGATGTAACGAAAGTTTCTCCTAACGGAGTCTCAACAGATAAGTCAAAGTCTTAATTTCTCTGGAGTCAAGTTTAAACGTTGAGCACAAGTAGGAGAGATAAAAGAATGGGTAGAATCGGTATCTAATAAGGTATAAACTTCGCAAGAGTTTATGATTAGCTTACCCGTGATCACCTCGTTTGGGTTCCTCGCATTTTGTGCAGTTACGACAAACGCCCTTCCAGGAACCACCGACTTTAACTTGTCCGGGACAGCCTTTGGAGTCACCATCCCCGTCGAACTTGGTTTCGCGACTAGATAATCTCTAGCTATATGACCTTCCTTTCCACAGTTATAACACACCTTGGATTATTGTGGGCAGTTTGGGCTGATGTGTCCCTCTTTCCCGCATTTGTAATAAATGATCGGTGCTCGTTCTCCTCCCCTAGAAACAGTTGGTGCTGACGTCTTCACGCTATCATTGTTGTACCTTCTCCTTTTGAAATCTTTTCCCGACTCGCTCCTTCTATTATCACGGTCATGATTACCACCAGAGTGGCTACCTCTTTTGTCCGAATGCTTTCCTTCCCTCTGGTTGTCATTGCTCCGATAACCGCTGCCACCAGTATGACCCTAGTTATGTTCCCTCTGTTAAACATACTCATTATCTCGCTCAAATAATTGAGCCCTGTTTATAACATCTGAATATAAAGTAAATTTATGAGATATAAGTTATTGTCGAATCTCGGACTTTAGACCTCTCAGAAACATCCTCGTCATTCGTTCCTTATTTTTGACCAAATGAGGTTCAAACCTGGATAACTCTGCAAACTTTGCCTCGTACTGGGACACCGTCATGTTGTTTTGTTCCAGTCTGATAAACTCCATCTCCTTCATATGACAAATAATTTGAAGAAAGTACTTGTCATTGAATAGTTTTTGAAACGTTTCCCAGGACATGCTGAGTGCGACTGGCTGCGTACGCTTCACAAACTCCCACCAGTAGTCTGCCTCACCGCGGAACATAAATGTGGCGAATAGAACCTTATGTTCCTCCGTGCATCTGAAGACATCGAATATCTTGGTAATTTGCTTGACCCACGTTTCCACCTTGATCGGATCCTGGCTTTCCCTGAAATTCTGGTGGTCCCAACTCTTTGAACTGATTGGCTGTAACAAGCCGCGCATTGCTAGCATTTCCACCCGTATTTTGTGCACGAGTCTCCATCGTCTGGTTTTACATAAACTGCAAAAAGCTTCTAAACATCCCATCATTCATCATTTGTTCGGTAGCGTTGTTTACAGAAGGAATATTGCCTTCCTATTGCACGTTCCCCTGGGTGGTGATCAAAGGTGTCTCCACGATCTGATTCACTCCATTATTAACGTTATCAGCTGCCATTCTTAAATACTAACAAGGGTTAATTGTCATGCAACATATTATCCCTATATTCTGACCGACCAATTAAATACCAAATAAACTTAGGTAGGTCATACTAGCGAAGGAATTCCTCGTCTCTCCCCTCCTAGTTCTTGTCTCACATCTCAGCCAGGGATCATATCCCTAAGCTTTGATACCAACTGTGACGCCCCCAAAATAGGTATACATCACCCATTCTGAGTCGCCAAATATATGGTACAAAAACAAATACAACTTCAGTAATATAATTGTCGTGCAGAATACGACAACGCCTATACTGTAAGTTTGAATACAAATATTGTATATTAGAGAGTATACAAACTCAAAAGGATTCCTCTTTACAATTATTCAAACACTATTTTATAGAAATAGTGAGGACTGCTAAAACAACTTTCTAGAATCATCACTCCGTACCCCGACTAGTTCCTGCTATGTTTTCACCTCATGAGAAAAATGGAACAAAAAGGAAAAGGGTGAGCTCAACTAGCCCAGTAAAGAATATTATGACTAATATAATATACAACAAATTATCGTTAGTCTTCAACAGGGAAAAATCTGATAAAATATAATAGACAACAAGTTTTAGATCAACAACTGCAGCGGAACAACAATCTATTAGAAGAGTCAAGTAGAGAAAGAATTCTACAATCTTCTAAGATTTAAAAGTTCATCATCAATATTTTATCCCTGTAACATCAATCAATATACATCTTGAATTAAATTTTCATTTTTGCACTACAAGCCAAAGATATTCATTTGTATCACCAGTTGCTCATGTTCATCTCAACACATGTTCATCTTTGTACTACGAGCCAAAGATATTCATTAGGTAATCATTCATCTTTGCACTACAGGCCAAAGATGTAAGACCCCAAATTATTAATAAATGAAATTTAATTTTCTCTATTTATCATTTTGAAATAGTAAGGGTTGATTTGATTAATGTGGTTAGTTATGGATAAAATGCGCAAATATTTTAAATAAGCAAGTGGTTATAAAATATTCATTGTTGTCGGGGAATATTCGTTTGGTCGTGGAATATTCTTACTATCGGAGAATATTCGTACAACGGTGCAGCCTTTGGGAAAGCGATTGGATGAAGAAAATGACAAGTATAAGTTGTTTATAAATAACGACGCAGTTGTTACCGTTAATACTGTTTGAATACCCGGTGGTTAAAATACAGTAATACGCGTTGTTGCACAGTAACACACGGTATTGCACCAATTATTGATTCTTACGTAAGAAGGCACTACTCAATAATTATTACAGTAATTACTGTTCAGTATTTTATTTTATTGATTCAATAATAGTTGCGTTGATTTTTTTTATATAACTGTTATTTCAATAATTGTCACTACACAGTATTTTTCATTATCGGAGCAATAATTTATATTATCTGAATAATATTATTAGAAAACATTATTGGCAATGTCTAAAAAGTTCTGTCTAAGGAGAAGCTTGGTTACCTAATTGCGCGCCAGTAAGGAGAAATTATTATTGGAAAGCCCCCTCTTTCCTGGGAACTGCCTAGTTGTCAATATTGTGATTCTGTAATATTATTTGTGAATAATTAATTATTGATTTATATGATGAGGAAAATATTGATTTTATGTGGATATAGATGGAGAAAATTTTTAAATGTGACAATTGTTGAAAATTAATATTTTATTTTTTTTTGATAAAATAATTCATTTGAATATATTATTTTAATAATATATTAATGCTGATATTTTTACAATGAATGTGGGATATATGAGTATATGAGGAGGAAGAGTATTTTTGTTGTATTAAATTATTAACACATGTTTTGTGTGTCGGTAGGACCCCTATTTCTTGACTGAAATTTGATTATAGCCTGTAAAATCGTCTGTATGTGGATTTCGGTCAATTTCTGTTTGGAATTTAGAAAAACTTTTCTTCTGCAAAGTTGTAGAGAATTGAATTTTTCTATAAAAATTCGCGAGATTCGAATTTTCTGATAAAAGTTCTATTTATTATGAATTATTGAAGTTCTGAATTTCTGAAATAATTGATTTTTGAAAGTTTTAATTATTTTAATTAACAAAAACGTTTTTTTTGTCTTTGGAACATGTGTGGCTAATTTGTTGACCAAAGAAGAGGGTGCGTAGGAAATTTGTTTATACATAATATTATTATATTAAATTTTCTGCTTTGGTGTTCTAAGCAATTTCCTATAAATATGGTGCTTAGGTTTGAATTGAAAATCACACCAGAAATTAAAGATTTCTCTCTCTATAATATCGAACGTATTTTGTGAGTATTTTAGTACTTTGAGTATTGTTATACGGTGCAAGTTCTTTCAGCACTATATCCAATATTCTAGCCAGAAGTACTATTCTTTCTGAGGTAAGGGATGTTATTTTCTTCGTAAATGATATTATTTCTTCAATATCATTATGCCGAAATATTGGTTGGAACTTTTTATCAAATTTGGAACTTTTCATATCGGAGTTACTATTCATGAGTTACTATTCACGAGTACTATTCACGAAGTATGATGATGTTTTTTGTAAAATTTCTATCTTTTGGTGTCGGAGTTATTATTCACGTATACGACACTATTCACAAACACGACACTATTCACAAAAAAAATAAAATTTTCTTTTCTGTGTCCAAGATTGTCTGTTATGATTCCTATCCTTGATTGGATCTATGTTTTGGTTTTCATTCTTGAATTTTACTCCACTCTGATTATTTATGAAGTATTTTTGAACTTGGATTGTATAAAGTACGAATCCTTAATATTTGTTCTTTTGTTTCACTGGATTCGTTTTCTTTAAAATATTTTTCATCATCCTCAGTCCTAAATGATGATATCACTAAATATCTTTGGCCTGTAGTGCAAAGATGAATGATTTTATAATGAATATCTTTGGCCCGTAGTGCAAAGATGAACAAGTGTTTAGATAAACATGACCAACTAACAAATATCTATGGCCCGTAGTGCAAAGATGAACATGTGTTGAGATGAACATGACCAACTGATGAATATCTTTGGCCTGTAGTGCAAAGATGACTATTTGATTCAAGATGTATATTTATTGATGTTATAGGGATAAAATATCGATGATGGACTTTTAAATTCATATATAGAAGATAGTAGATGACATTCTCTACTTAACACTTCTAATGAATTGTTGTTTCCGCTGCAGTTGTTGATCTAAAACTTGTTGTCTATTGTACTCTATCAGATTTTTCCCTGTTGAAGACTAAGGATAATTTGTTGTACATTATCTTAGTTATAATATTCTTTATTTGGCTAGTTGAGCTCATCCTTTTCCTTTTTGTTCCATTTTTCTTCTCAGGAGACGAGAATATAGCGGGAACTAGTTGGGGTGTGGAGTAATGGTTCAAGACAGTTGTTTTAGTCCTCACTATTTTGTAAAATAGTGTATCAATAATTGTAATGAGGACTTATTTAAGTGTGGATATTGTCTAGAAGATAATATTTGTATTTAAACTCACAATTTATGGGTTGTCGTATTTTGCACGACAATTGTATTAATGAAGTTGTAGTTGTTTCCGTACTATGTATTTGGCGACTCAAAATGAGGTGATGTATACCTATTGTGGGGGCGTCACAGTTGGTATCAGAGCTTAGGGATATGGTCTCTGGCGGAGATCGGGGAATAGAACTAGGAGGGGAGAGACGAGTAAATCCTTCACTAGTATGTCCTACCTAAGCTTATTTGTTGGTGAGTCATAATATAGGGGTATTATGTGATTTGTTAATTTGTTTAATTAACCCTTGTTTTATTGCAGTATTTAAGAATGTCGACTGATAATGTTAATAGTGGAGTAAATGAGACCGTGGAGACACCTTTGCTTACCAATGAGGAAAACGTGCAACAGGCTGGCAATGTTCCTCCTGTGAACAACACCACTGAGCAGATGATGAATGATGGTATGTTTAAGAACTTTCTAGAATTCATGCAAAACCAAATGAGAGAGACTACAGTTCAAAATGCAGGTGGAAACACTGGAAACTCACGGATGATCACCGCTAAGCAGTTCAAGGAGTTAGGACTGCCAGAGTTTTTGGGAAAGCCAGAACCACTTACGATAGAGACGTAGATAAAGCAGATCACTAAGATATTTGATGTCTTGGGATACTCAGAGGAGCAAAAGGTTCCTTTTGCCACTTTTATGTTACGAGGAGAGACAGATTATTGGTGGGAATCCGTAAAGCGTACTCAGCCTACCGCACGAAAGATGTCTTGGGAGAAGTTCCAAGAATTGTTCAACGACAAGTACTTTCCCAAAAGTATTCGTCATATGAAGGAGGTAGAGTTCATCAAGATGGAGCAAAACAATATGAATGTGTCGTAGTACGAAGCTAAGTTTGCCGAGTTGTCTCGATTTGCATCCCATTTGGTTGATAATGAGGAGAGAATGACGCGAATGTTTCTGCGATGTTTGAAACCCAAAATACGTCAATACCTCATTTCTCACAAACTTTGTTTATATTCAAATGTTGTAAATAGGGCTCAGTTATTGGAGCGCGATAATGAGTTGGCTCAACTGAAGAATATGACCAACAACTCGATAATAATCGTACCGGTGGCAACGGTCATCGGAACAATGATAACCATCGTGGAGGAGATTATCATGCTAGAAATGGTAAACACTTCGGTGGTAATCATGGTCAAGATAATAGGAAATGTGAGTCAAGTGGAAATTTTAAGAAGAGAAGATTCAACAATGACGGGAAGACGTTGGCACCAACACCAGCAACGAATTCTAGGGGAGGAGAAAGACCGCCAGTTAGATGCTACAGATGCGGAGAAGAGGGACACATAAGTCCAAACTGTTCACAAACTTCCAGGGTATGTTTTAGTTGTAGAAAGGACGGTCATATAGCTCGAGATTGTCCTGTAGCGAAACCAAGTCCAGCGGGGCTGGTGACTCCAAAGGCTGTCCCGGGCAAGTCAAAGTCATCGGTTCTTGGAAGAGCATTTTTCATGACTTCTCAAAAAGCGAGTAACCCAAACGAAGTTATCACGGGATAGTTAATTATAAATTCTTACGAAGTTTATACCTTATTAGATACCGGTTCTACCCATTCATTTATCTCTCCTGCTTATACTCTACGTTTAAACTTGACTCCGGAGAAAATTAGACTTTGACTTATCTGTTGAAACTCCGTTATGAGAAACTTTTGTTACATCCACTGTATATAAATCTTGTTTGATCCAAGTTGGCACCATCACATTACCTGTTGACCTTATTTCTTTAAAAATTCTTGTATTTGATGTGACCTTAGGGATTGATTGGTCAACCACTCATCATGCTAAAATTGATTGCTTTTGTAAGGTTGTTAGTTTTCATATTCCTAAACAACCTGTTATTCGAATTTAAGCAACCAAACCATTGAAGTCAAACTCTTTTATATCAAGCCATAAAGTCATTCGTTTATTGAAAAACGGATGTCAAGTTTTCTTAGCCCATGTCATGGACTTGAACAAAAATATGTCAGATTTGAATGATATTTCTGTTGTTACTAAATTTCCTGACGTATTTCCTAAAAAATTTACTGGCCTACTCCCAGAGCGTGATATTGAATTTTGAATTGACTTTGAACCCTGGTACAAAACCCATTTCTAAAATCTCATATAGAATGGCTCCTATTGAACTTCAGGAGTTAAAAACCTAACTACAGGAGTTGGTACCTTAGCCTCTATCTGGTGACTTCCTTTGTGGAATGCACTGAAACCAAACTCTCTGTAGGTGATGTCATATTCGTGAGGTGTTAAACTGGTAGGAGTCATTGTGATGTGTTATGCAAGGTTGGGATATGAGTCACAGTTGAGAGCAACCTAGGTCGGTAATCGAAATACGTAGCTTTCCAGGCTTAGTTGGTTATTATCGGAGATTCGTTGAAGGATTTTCTCGAATCGCTACTCCGTTAACTCCGTTGTGATGCCCCCAAAATAGGTATACAACACCCATTCTGAGTCACCAAATACATGGTACAGAAACAACTACAACTTTATTAATACAACATAAAAACTGTGAGTTTAAATATAAATATTGTCATATAGATAATATCCACACTCAAAAAAGTCATCATTACAATTATTAATACACTATTTTACAGAATAATTAGGACTACTAGAACAACATCTAGAACCATCATTCCACACCCCGACTAGTACTCATTACATTCTCGCTTCCTGAGAAGAAAAATGGAACAACAAGAAAAATGGTGAGCTCAACTAGCCCAGTAAAGAACATTATGACTAAGATAATATAGAAAAATTATCGTTAGTCCTCAACAGGAAAAAATCTAATAGAATACAATAGACAACCAATTTTAAATCAATCTTCGCAGCGGAAATAATAATTCATTAGAAGAGTTAAGTAGAGAATGCAAACTACTATCTTCTATATATGAATTTAAAAGTTCATCGTCAATATTTTATCCCTGTAACATCAATCAATATATATCTGGAATCAAATATTCATCTTTGCACTACAGGCCAAAGATATTCATCAGTTGGTCATGTTCATCTAAACACATGTTCATCTTTGCACTACGGGCCAAAGATATTAATCAGTCGATCATGTTCATCTCAACACCTGTTCATCTTTGCACTACGGGCCAAAGATATTCATCAAGAAATCATTCATCTTTATACTACAGGCCAAAGATATTCAGTAATATCATCATTTAGGACTGAGGATGATGAAAAATATTTTAAAGAAAATGAATCTAGTGAAACAAAAGAACAAATATTAAGGATTCGTACTTTAAATAATTCAAGTTCAAAAATACTTCATAAATAACCAGATTAGAGTAAAATTCAAGAATGAAGATCAAAACATAGATCCAATAAAAGATAGGAATCATAACAGACAATCTTGGACACAGAAAAGAAAATTTAATTTTTCTGTGAATAGTGTCGTATTCGTGAATAGTGTCGTATACGTGAATAGTGCCGTATACGTTAATAGTAACTCTGACCTCAAAAGATAAAAATTTCACAAAAAAAAAATCATCACGCTTCGTGAATAGTACTCGTGAATAGTAACTCGTGAATAGTAACTCATGAATAGTAACTCCGACATGAAAAAGTTCCAAATTTGACAAAAATTTCCAACTAATATTTCGGTATAATGATATGGAAGAAATAATATCATTTTCGAATAAAATAACACCCCTTACCTCGCAAAAACAGTACTTCTGACTGGAATACTGGATATAGTGCTGAAAGAACTTGCACCGTATAGCAATACTCAAAGTACTAAAATACTCACAAAATACGCTCGATATTATAGAGAGAGAAAGAGAGAGAAATCTTTAGTTTCTGGTGTGATTTTCAATTCTAACCTAAGCACCCTATTTATAGGAAATTGCTTAGAACACCAAAGTAAAAAATTTAATATAATAATATATATAATCAAATTTCCTACGCACACAAATCTGGTCCAAACTTCAGCCACACATGTGCCAAAAACAATAAAAATGTTTTTCTTAATAAAAATAATTAAAACTTCCAAAAATCAATTATTTCGGAACTTCGAAACTTCAATAATTCATAATTAATAGCCCTTTTATCAGAAAATTCAAATCTTGCAACTTTTTATAGTAAATTCAATTCTCTACAACTTTGCAGAAGAAAGTTTATCCATATTCCAAACTGAAATTGACTGAAATCCATAAACGGGTAATTTTACAGGCTATAATCAAATTTAAGTCAAGAAATGGGTCCACCAACATGTTTAACATGTTTTTTAGTATTTATTGCAACAAAAATACTCCTCCTCCTCATTTACTCATATATACCACATTCATTGTAAAAATATCATCATTATTATATTATAATAATATAATAAAATATTAATTTATCAGAAAAGATAAAATATCAATTTTCAATAATTGTCACTTTAAAAATTTTCTCCATCTATATACACATAAAATGAATATTTTTCTCATCATATAAATCAATAATTAATTATTCACAAATAATATTACAGAATCACAGTACTGGCAACCAAGCCATTCTCAGGAAAGAGGGGGCTTTCTAATAAAAATTTCTCCTTACTGGCGCGAAATTAGGCGACCAAACCTCTCCATAGACAGAACTTTCTAGACATTGCCAATAATGTTATCTAATAATATTATTCAGATAATATAAATTATTGCTCCGATAATGAAAAATATTGTGTAGTGACAATTATTGAAATAACAGTTATATAAAAAAAATCAACGCAACAATTATTGAATCAATAAAATAAAATATTGAACAGTAATTACTGTAATAATTATTGAGTAGTGCCTTTTTACGTAAGAATCAATAATTGGTACAATACCGTGTGCTACTGTGCAACAACGCGTATTACTGTGTTTTAACCACTGGGTATTCCAACAGTATTAACGGTAACAACTACGCCATTATTTATAACAACTTATTCTTGTCGTTTTCTTCATCCAATTGCTTTCCGTTATGGGGCCCACACAAGGCTACGCCGTCGTACGAATATTCTCCGATAGCAAGAATATTCCACAACCAAACGAATATTCTCCGACAACAATGAGTATTTTATAACCACTTGCTTATTTGAAATATTTACGTATTTTACCCATAACTAACCACATTAATCAAATCAACACTTACTATTTCAAAATGATAAATAGAGGAAATTAAATTTCATTTATTAATAATTTGGGGTCTTACAACCTCCCCTCATGAAATTTCGTCCTCAAAATTGACGTACGTACCTGGTGTTTCGAAAAGATGAGGATACCTCGCTTTTATTTCCGTTTCCAACTCCCAAGTCATTTCCTCAATTGCAAGGTTTCTCCACAAAACTTTAACTTGTGGTATGACCTTCATGCGTAGGACATGCTCCTTCCTATCCAAAATCTTGACAGGTACCTCTTCATACATTAAGTCTTCGGCTATCTCGTCCGGTTCTAACTCAATAACATGGTTCGGGTCGTCCACATATTTATGTAACATCGATACATGAAAAACGTTATGAACACGCGTCATACTTAGTGGTAAAACAAGACTATAGGCCACAGTTCCTATTCGATCTAGGATTTCAAATGGACTAATAAATTGAAGGTTTGAGCTTTGCTCACATCGCCAATTCTCGCTTTTGGAATAACAACTTCTTTTACCCCCTTCTTCAATTCATCAGCTCTGGTGTGTAGCTTGAACAACTTTAACTTTATCGATTAAAGTCAATTATACTCGTATATCATCACGTGGGTACCTAGAGTTTTCATCTCCATCTCTATTATTTGTAAGTTATACGACATGAGTCTTTGACAATATCGTACTCGTACTCGTATACGATCTTCTACTCAACACGTCAGCTAACACGTTCACTTTTCCAGGATGGTATGGTCAGAACATGTGCCGAAATGAGTCTCCTCTTGAGTTATTCGAAGCTCTTCCCACATTCCTTGCTCCATTCGAATTTTGTATCTCTACGAGTCAGCTGGGTTAATGGAGTAGCGATTTGAGAAAATATTTCCACGAATCTCCGATAATAACCATCTAAGCCTAGAAAGCTACGTATTTTGATTACCGACTTAGGTTGTTCTCAACTGTGACTCATATCCCAACCTTGGATAGCACGTCACAATGACACCTATCAGTTTACTATCGCACGAATATAGCGTCCCCTACGGAGAGTCTGACTTCGGTGCATTCCACAAAGGAAGTCACCGGATAAAGGCTCGGGTACCAAATTCTATAGTTGAATTTTTAACTCCTGAAGTTCAATAGGAGCCATGAGATTTTAGAAATGGGTTTTGTATCGGGTTCAAAGTCGATACAAAATTCAATATCACACTTTGGGAGTAAGCCAAGAAATTTTTCAGGAAATACATCAGGAAATTTACTAACAACAGAAATATCATTCAAATCTGACGTATTTTTGTTTAAGTCCATAACATGGGCTAAGAAAACTTGACATCTGTTTTTCAATAAACGAATGACTTTATGGCTTGATATGAAAGTGTTTGACTTCAATGGTTTGGTTGCTTGAATTTGAATAACAGGTTGCTTAGGAATATGAAAACTAACAACCTTATGAAAGAAATCAATTTTGGCATGATGAGTAGTTAATCAATCAATTCCCAAAATCACATCAAAATCAAGTATTTTTAAAGAAATAAGGTCAACAGGTAATGCGATGGTGCCAAAATGGATCGAACAAGATTTATAAACAGTGGATGTGATGAAAGTTTCTCCTAACGGAGTTTCCACAGATAGGTCAAAGTCTAATTTTCTCCAAAGTCAAGTTTAAACGTTGAGTATAAGCAGGAGATATAAATGAATGGGTAGAACCAGTATCTAATAAGGTATAAACTTCGCAAGAATTTATAATTAACTAACCCGTGCTAACTTCGTTCGGGTTCCTCGCATCCTGACCGGTCACGACAAACGCTCTTCCAGGAACCGTTGACTTTGTCTTTTCCGTATCCGTCTTTGGTGCCACCGTTCCAGCTGGACATGATTTCGCTACAGGACAAAATCGAGTTATGTGACCATCTTTTCCACAACTAAAATATACCTTGGAAGGCTATGAACAGTTTGGACTTATATGTCCCTCCTCTCTGCATTTGTAGCATCTAACTGGCGGTCGTTCTCCTCCCCTAGAATTTATTGCTGGTGCTGATGCTGCTACCGACGTCTTCCCATCATCGTTTAATCTTCTCTTCTTGAAATTTCCACTTGAATTATTTCTTCTATTATCTTGGTCATGATTACCATCGAAGTGGTTACCATTTCTTGCCTAATAATTTCTTTCACGATGGTTATCATTGTCCCGATGGCCTTTGCCACTAGTATGATTTTTATTGTGTTGTTGGTCGCCCGGTTGAACAGACTCATTATCTCGCTCTAATAATTGAGCCCTGTTGACAATATCTGAATATAAAGAAAATTTATGAGAGATAAGATATTGTCGAATCTCGGGTTTTAAACCTCTCAGAAACGTTTCTGAAACGTTTCTGAAACGTTTCTGAAACGTTTCCCAAGACATGTAGAGTGCGGCAGGCTGGGTACGTTTCACACACTCGCACCAGTAATCTGCCTCGCCACGGAACATAAAGGTGGCGAATGGAACCTTCTGTTCCTTTGTGCATCCCAAGAAATCGAATATCTTGGTAATTTGTTTGACCCATGTTTCCGCCATGATCGGATCCGACTTTCCCTTAAATTCTAGTGGTCCCAACTCTTTGAACTGCTTGGCCGTGACAAGCCGCGCGTTGCTATCATTTTAACCCGTATTCTGTACACGAGTCTCCCTCGTCTGGTTTTGCATGAACTGCAAAAAGCTCCTAAACATCTCGTCGTTCATCGTCTGTTCAGTGGTGTTGTTTACAGGAGGAATATTGCCTTCCTGTTGCACGTTCTCATGGGTGGTGATTAAAGGTGTTTCCACGGTCTCATTAACTTCACCGTTAATATTCTTAGCTGTCATTCTTAAATACTGTCATAAAACAAGGGTTAATTAAACAAATTAACAAATCACATAATACCCCTATATTATGACCGACCAACAAATAAGCTTAGGTACTAGCGAAGGATTTACTCGTCTATCCCCTCCTAGTTCTATTCCCCGATCTCCGCTAGAGATCATATCCCTAAGCTCTAATACCATCTGTGACGCCCCCAAAATAGGTATACAACACCCATTCTGAGTCACCAAATACATGGTACAGAAACAACTATAACTTTATTAATACAACATAAAAACTGTGAGTTTAAATGCAAATATTGTCATCTAGACAATATCCACACTCACATAAGTCCTCGTTACAATTATTAATACACTATTTTATAGAATAGTGAGGACTACCAGAACAACTTCTAGAACCATCATTCCACACCCCGACTAGTACTCGTTACATTCTCGCCTCCTGAGAAGAAAAATAGAACAACAAGGAAAAGGGTGAGCTCAACTAGCCCAGTAAATAACATTATGACTAAGATAATTGATGATTGGGTAATATGCCCATGAATTGATTACGTTTAGCCTTAATTTGTTGTGTGTTCGAAGCGTTTTAGAATTATTATACTCGTTTAAGACGTGTTGTGGCAGGATTATGCGTGATTGGAGCAATTGGAAGCAATTGGGTTAAAAAACAGGGGTAAGACTCATTTTCTGACTAATAGCGCCGGGGCACTCTCGCCAAGGTATAAAATAGCGCCGGGGCGCTAGTCGTCCGTTGACTCTGACTTGGGCGTGCGCGTGTGGAACGGACGAGGATTGGGCTTTGACCATTGTTGACTACGATGTTAGTGTATTTTAGAAGCCTGTTTGGACTAGGATTTGGGGATTTGGGCAGAAAAAAAATATAAATGGATTCTTTTTATCAAAGGAGAGATATTACACAATTTTGAAGAAAAAAAAAAGCAAGGAGCAAGATCAGATTTGAAGGCTACAACTTGGAGTTTCTTTTCTTTACTCTTTTAAATTGTTTAACTTCTTAAGGATGATTTATCAATTATTTGTGATTTTTATTTCCATCATGAACTAATTTTCTTTATTAAGATTCCAATTGAACCTTTTATGATTACGAACTGATTATTTAATTTATTTCAATTATTTCTGTTGAAGTGAATTGGTCGTCATGCCTTGTACTTATTGATTAATTATCTGGCCAATAATTACCTTGTTACTCTAGTTGGAATTGAGAGAGGAATTCTAGGGTTAGAACTAGGGATGAAGACATGTGACTTAGTTATTTGCACAGTAAATAATTAGGTTTGTGAATATAATGAAAATATCTATTTGCCGCATGTAACACATAAGGAATTGGGATTGTAACGAGTTTAATTCAATTGTTTTGCATAGAGATATAGCAAAATTAATCTGGGTTAAATAGAAGGCAATTGATCACTCGAGAGAGGGCTTTTGACATTTGAGAATTCCTGTTAACAATTCAGTAGACATAATAATTGGGATAATTGGATAATTGGTTTATAGTTCATAATTGGGGAAATTGGAGTCTTAGTTATCATTCATCTGCTTTCAAATAATTGTTAATTAGTTCTTGTTTTCTTTTAACATAATTTCTTGGTTAGATTTACAATTAGTTTTCTTAACTTTAATAATCACAAATTTTGGATTATTTAAATAAAATTGGATTGATATAGTACTAGTAGTTGGAATTTATTAATTAGAATTCTCTGAGGGATCGATACTCTAATTTATCACTATATTACTTGTTGATCGTGTATACTTGTACGTTTGCTTTGATTGTGAAATCAATCAACAAGTTTTTTGGCGCCGTTGCCGGGGAATTCTTTTGTTAATATTAATTCCATATTATTTACAATCAATTCGGTCTTAATTTAAACGTTACTTAATTTTTCTTCTTGTTCTCGCAGGGACTCTTTACGAGTGTATGTACACTAGATCAGGGGCAAGAAGGGAGCTTTTTCCTTATATCGACGAGATTGAAAGGAAATTCCGGAAAGGGCAATCGACTAGTGCGGTAGCACCCGAGGAAGAAGAACTGGCGGATCAAGAAATTCTAGTGAACATGGCAGGGAACGATCAAAAATCACTTAGGGATTATACCATGCCCAATGTCACGGATATACAGTCGAGCATTAGGAGACCAGCAATCAATGCTAACAATTTTGAGATCAAACCAGCTACCATTCAAATGCTTCAGAATCAATGTCAGTTTGGGGGTGGTCCATTAGATGATCCGAATGAGCATATCTTTAGTTTTTTAGAAGTTTGCGACACCTTCAAATTCAACAATGTGTCGAAAGATGCTACAAGGTTGAGAATGTTCCCATTCACTTTGAAAGACAAAGCACGCAGTTGGTTATACGCTCAGCCTCCTGACTCAATCCACACTTGGGACGACTTAACTCAAAAGTTTCTAGCTAAATTTTTTCCGCCAGGTAAATCTACAAAACTACGAAATGACATTCATACCTTCGCACAGTTTGATTTGGAATCGTTGTATGAAGCGTGGGAAAGGTTTAAGGATATGGTCCGTAAATGCCCACACCATGGAATTCCATAATGGATGCAATTAGCGATATTTTGTGATGGGTTAAAAACATCCACAAGGGCAAGTATTGACGCAGTAGCAGGAGGGGCAATTATGTCTAAAAACCTTGATGAGGCATTTCAGTTGTTAGAAACGATGGCCACCAACAATTATCAGTGGCCCATGACGATGTCTAACCCTTCGAAAGCAGCGGGAAAGTATGATGTGGATGCAATAACATCTTTACAAGTGCAAATGACAGCAATGTCTAAGCAGATAGAATTATTACGTCCGCAATCCACTCAGCAGATAGCTATGGTCTGTGAAATTTGTGCTGGGGGTCATACTACGGACCAATGTGCCATCAATACTGAAGCAGCACAATATGTGGGAAGTTACAGTCGGTCTACTCAGCCTTATCCGAATCAAAATACATATAATCCGGGGTGGAGAAATCATCCTGGGTTTTCATGGAGTAACAACCAAGCTATAGAACAAGCACTGAGACAGTAAAACAATTCCGGATTTCAAAACCAGACACAACAACCCATGCGGAAAGCAAGCTGGGAAGAAGCCATGGAAAGATTTATTAAGGCAGTTGAGAAAAAAAGTGAGGAGAGTGATAAAAGATTGGATCAAGTGGAGTTGAGTATACAAAGTCAGACTGCATCAATCAAAAACCTAGAAAATCAAATGGGGCAAATGGCGCATGCGTTGAATAACCGACCACTTGGAACACTTCCAAGCGACACCGAGAAAAACCCGGGCAGAAACGAGCATTGTAAAGCGGTAACCCTACGAAGTGGGAAAGAACTACAAGACGCATTCACGGATAAGAAAAAGGAGGGCAAGGTACAAATTGAAATTGAGAAAGTGGTGGATAACGAAAAGCATCAAGAGGAGACTTCACAGCAGAAAAATTTGGAACCAACTCGTACAATGCCCCCCATACCCTATCCGTAGAGATTTCAGAAATCCAAGTTAGATAAGCAGTTCTCTCAATTTTTAGATATCTTCAAGAAATTGCACATCAACATCCCCTTCGCCGAAGCCTTGGAACAGATGTTGAGTTATGCAAAATTTATGAAGGAGGTCCTATCGAAGAAAAGGAAATTGGGTGAATTCGAGACAGTAGCATTGACGGAAGCATGTAGTGCTATCATTCAGAATAAGTTACCGCCAAAGCTCAAGGATCCAGGTAGTTTTAATATACCGTGCGAGATTGGAAATCAGTTTTCTGGACGAGCCCTATGTGATTTGGGGGCCAGTATTAATCTAATGCCATTATCCGTCTACAACCAATTCGGACTTCAGGCTCCACGCCCAACAAATATCAGTTTGCAGCTAGCGGATAGATCGATTACATATCCACGAGGTATAGTTGAAGATGTGCTAGTAAAAGTGGATAAATTTATCTTCCCCGCATATTTCTTTATTCTGGACTGTGAAGTGGACAGTGAGATCCCGATCATTCTTGGGCGACCATTTTTGGCAACAGGTAGAACATTGATTGATGTTCAAAAAGGTGAATTGACTATGCGTGTTGAAGATCAACAGGTCACCTTTAATGTTTTCAAGTCAATGTCATTTCCAAAAGAAAAAGGTGAATGTATGCGGGTTGATATCATGGATGAATAGGTGAATCACAAGTTCAGCACAACTTTTTCGGAGGACCCACTTGAATCTATTTTGCTTGGGGCAGACGAATATGGTATTGAAGAGGATATCGAATACGTCAAATGGCTAGACACACCAGCAGTTTTCCGAAAAAGCACTCAATCCTTCGACACCATAGAGACGCCTAAAGCGGAAGGTAAACAGTTCAAACCATCAATAGAAGAGCCTCCAGTGCTAGAATTAAATCCATTACCATCTCATCTGCAACATGCTTACTTGGGAGAAGACGAGACCCTACCAGTAATTGTTTCCATAGAATTGACTGATACACAAAAGGAAAAACTGCTACGGGTTTTGCGGGAATTCAAGACATCAATTGGGTGGACCATAGCGGACATTCGTGGAATTAGCCCATCATTCTGCATGCATAAAATCTTGATGGAAGAAGGGGCGAAACCAACCATCGAGATGCAAAGAAGGCTAAACCCCATCATAAAAGAAGTGGTGAAAAAGGAGATAATAAAGTGGTTGGATGCTGGCATTATTTACCCGATTTCAGATAATTCATGGGTGAGTCCTGTACAATGCGTACCAAAGAAAGGGGGTATGACAGTGGTGAAGAGTGAAGCGAATGAGCTCATCCCTACTCGAACAGTTACAGGATGGAGAGTGTGCATGGACTACCGCAAGCTAAATAAAGCCACATGTAAGGATCATTTCCCCTTACCATTCATTGATCAGATGTTGGATAGACTAGCGGGACATCAATTCTATTCTCTTTTGGATGGTTATTCTGGATATAATCAAATTGCCATAGCACTGGAGGATTAAGAGAAAATGACTTTCACATGCCCATACGGTACGTTCGCATTCTGGCAAATGTCTTTTGGTTTATGCAATGCACCAGCAACCTTTCAACGGTGCATGATGGCAATATTCTCCGACATGGTCGAGAAAAATTTGGAGGTATTTATGGATGATTTTTCCGTGTTTGGAGATAGCTTCGATCTTTGCTTGAAAAATCTAATGTTAGTATTGAAACGATGCGTGGAGACTAATCTGGTTCTTAATTGGGAAAAATGTCACTTTATGGTAAAAGAAGGGATTATTCTTGGACATAGGGTTTCTACAACAGGGCTAGAGGTGGACAAAGCAAAGATTGAAACTATTGAGAAATTACCACCTCTATCATCTGTGAAGGGAATCCGGAGCTTTTTGGGACATGCAGGTTTTTATCGACGTTTCATCAAAGATTTTTTAAAAATCTCAAAACCCTTGTGTTCCTTATTAGAGAAAGATGAGCCTTTTAAAATAGATCAGTCATGTATCGAGGCATTCGAGATTTTAAAGAAGAAGCTAGTATCTGATCCAATCATTGTGGCGCCTGATTGGTCCCTACCATTCGAATTGATGTGCGATGTCAGCGACTATGCAGTGGGAGTAGTTTTGGGTCAACGTCTCAACAAAATTTTCCATACATTCTATTACTCAAGCAAGACGTTGACAGATGCTCAGTTGAACTATACAACCACCGAAAAAGAACTACTTGCAGTTGTGTTTGCCTTCGACAAATTCAGAGTATATCTCCTCGGAACCAAAGTTATTGTCTACATGGATCATTCTGCAATCAAATATTTGATCGAAAAGAAGGATGCCAAACCAAGGTTAATCCGTTGGGTGTTATTGCTTCAGGAATTTGATTTGGAGATCCGGGATAGAAAGGGTACCGAAAATCAAATAGCGGATCATCTTTCGCGGCTGAAAAATGATGAAGTACAGAGGAAAGACAACGCATTGATTAACGAGAAATTTTTGGACGAAAAACTTCTACAAGTGACCACAACATTGCTTTGGTATGCTGATTATGTGAATTATGTGGTTGCTAAGGTATTACCTCCGGATTTGAATTCGCAACAACGAAAGAAATTCCTCAATGACGTGAAGTAATACTATTGGGATGAATCATTCCTGTTTAAAGCTTGCGCGGATCAAATGATTAGACGTTGTGTGCCTCATGAAGAGATGGACAGTATATTGGGTCATTGCCACTCATCGGAGTATGGAGGTCATTATTTCGGTGATCGTATTGCGGCCAAGGTGCTACAATCAGGTTTTTACTAGCCTTCGTTATTCAAGGATACATATCTTTATGTGCTAAAGTGCGACAGATGCCAATGCGTCGGTAATATCTCCAAGCGAAATGAAATGCCACTCAACTCTATTTTGGAGGTAGAATTGTTCGACGTTTGGGGAATCGATTTCATGGGATCGTTCCCCTCATCACTTAATAATCAGTATATTCTGTTGGCAGTGGATTATGTATCCAAATGGGTAGAAGCAGCAGCTTTTCCCACAAATGACGCTAACGTTGTCCTGCAATTTTTAAAGAAAAATATTTTTACGCAATTTGGGACCCCACGGGCAATAATTAGTCATGAAGGAACACATTTTTACAACAAGCAGTTCACAAAGTTACTGGTAAAGTATGGGGTCTGCCATAAAATTGCAGCTGCGTATCACCCCCAAACCAATGGCCAAGCTGAAGTTTCGAATAGGGAGGTCAAGAGAATTCTGGAAAAGGTGGTCAATCCGTCTCGAAAAGATTGGTCGCTACGTCTTGACGATGCTCTATGGGTATATCATACAGCATATAAGAATCCGATCGGTATATCGCCTTATCGAATGGTTTATAGAAAAGCGTGTCACCTCCAGTCGAGTTAAAACGTAGTGCATACTGGGCCATTCGGAAGCTCAACTTTGATGAACAAGCAGCGGGTGAGCAAAGGTTACTGCAGTTGAACGAGATGGATGAATTCCGCTTCAATGCGTATGAAAATGCAAAACTCTACAAGACAAAAGTTAAAGCTTGGCATGACAAGAAAATTCTC
This sequence comes from Panax japonicus, assembly GCA_020205505.1. NCBI lineage: Eukaryota > Viridiplantae > Streptophyta > Magnoliopsida > Apiales > Araliaceae > Panax > Panax japonicus. The sequence goes on along the minus strand of CM035094.1, from coordinate 27,423,411 downwards.
GATAAAACATTTCAACCGGGCCAACAAGTCTTTCTCTTCAATTCGAGATTGCGTTTATTTCCAGGGAAACTGAAATCGCTGTGGTCCGGACCTTTTATAGTCGTATCTGTTGCCCCACTTGGTAACATTGAGATCGAAAAACCAAATTCAAAGTGCACATTCAAGGTTAACGGTCATCGACTCAAACATTACTGGAGTGGACCTATAGAAAAGGAAACTATGTTCGTAAATCTCTCCGACCCAGTGACCAATTGAGCAAATTAGCAAAGTCAGGCCGTCGACAGTAAATCAGGCTCTCATTGGGAGGCAACCCAATCAATTTTTATTTTATTTTACTTTATTTTATTTCGTGGTGTATTTTAGTTATTTTTATTATCTATTGCATATCACGTATCTATTAGAAAGTAGAGTTACTCATCATGGTGGGTGTTTAATTAAATTTCATGTTGTCGGTGAAAAGAAGGGTGAACAAGGGAATTCTTGAAGACACTGCATAAGAGCGCCCCGGCGCTGTGAATTACCCATGAAATAGCGCCCCTGCGCTGAGGCGTTTCACCAGATTCTGCTCTATAGCACCCCGGCGTTGTTCTGTAGTACAAAAATAGCGCCCTGGCACTGAGGCATTTCACCAGACTCTGATCTAGAGCGCCCCGGCACTGTCTGCCTAGGTTTAACTAGCGCCCCGGCGCTAAGAGGCTCCTGAACCTACTGACCAATAGCGTCCCGGCGCTGTGTTACCATACAAACCTAGCGCCCCGGCGCTAGGGGTCGACCAAGAGTCCTATTTCAGTTACTATTACTGAACGGTTTCACTCCTTTATATCAGCACACGTCTCCTTCCTCTCATCTAATACACAATTCCCTTCTCTTTCTCAGTTGGATACACCGAAAAACATTTTGTAAAACTTATTATCAAATTCTTGGGTTCAATCCTCCAATAGTGACACAATCCCCATCTCTCTCACAATCATCTACCAAGGTATGTTGAATGTTTTAAGTATATTTTTGGTGCAACAAGCATGGGTAGTGATTTGGTGCGTGTCCTTCATCCCATATGCATAATTCTTTTTCATCTCGATATAAGGATTATGTCTTGTTTCTATATTGCATAATGGCATTAATTTGCTCATTTTTAAGTAGAAATAGCAATCCTGGGAAATATTTGAGGATTAAGAGGTGTGAATTGATAGAACTTAGTGAAAATCTAAATAATTGATGAGTTGCCTCTTAGATGCCTGATGAATTGCCTGAACCATTGATTTTGCCCACATGCACACGTATCACCCTGTTCATTTTTGCAATCCCTGTTAAACCGTTTGGGCATCTCTTGGGTTGGTTTTGCTAAATCTAGTAACTGAAGAATCCATCACTCCAATCGGTACAATTGTACATGCACTAACATATCTTTCAAAGTTTGGGAGTAAAGGCATATAAAAATTTATCGAAGTTAAAAATTTATCCAAGACTAATATATGTGCTTGTAATTACAGAACTTTTGATATGGCATCCAGACGTCAACGAGGAGAAGGCTCAGGTTCCACAACAACCCCCCCCCCCGAGATTTGACAGCCGACGTTTTGTTAGCCTTGCAGCCCAGGAAAGATACAACTGCATGGCTACTCGATCATTGGTTCCGGAACGTGGGTTGAGACCGGATCAATTAAAGGATGGCGATATGGCAGTCATGATAGCCGAGAGAAATTGGTTCACACTCACCGAGCAGCCCGATCCAGCAGTGATTACAGTTGTGAAAGAATTTTATGCCAACGTGCCCGAACATAATCATTACGGAGTATTTGTAAGGGGCAAAATAGTGGAAATTGGCGAAGAGGACTTCAATGGATGCTATCAGCTGCCACTAGAAGGATTGGATGACGAATACGCACGGTTAGTGAGTGATGGGCCAGATTATGAGCAGATAATTCGAGAGTTGTGTCAGCCGGGCAGCACATGGACAGTACACGAACGCGGTAACATGACTTTCCCACTTTTCAACCTCAGCTTATATGGGAAAGCATGGTATGTATTTCGTTGCGCAAAACTCATGCCATGTACCCATGTAAGTCATGTTACCAGGGAGCGTGCAGTGCTTCTATACTCAATCTGCAAAGGATTCAAAATTGATGTGGGTCATCTCATTTTGCAATCCGTTCTCCGAGAATCTCGAGGAAGTACCACTGGAGGGTTACCACATCCGTCCCTCATCTGCGTATTATGTGCTAAGTTCGGCGTCAAATGGAAGTCAGATGAGATGATCCAAAGGCCTATGCCAGTGTTGGACCACAAGTTGCTCAGCCGGTACAAAGTATGGACTGTTGGAGCAAACCTCCCTAGGGGATTGGGTTTCATAATTCCCCAAGCTGAACAATCTCAAGCTCCACCGTCCCAGGCTCCATCTACATACGGTCCATCGTCTGTCACGTATAGAGGTGTGGTTCCCGAAGCTGTTCAAAGATAAATCAATGGTTGGTTCTACAATATAGAAGCCCAAAATGTCTGCTTGTCAGAGCGCCAAGACGTTATCTTTAAGTTTTTGGTTGACCAGTTTGCCGCACAAAATGTAATGAATGTCCAGCATTTTCCAAATGTCAGTCTCAGTCAGTTTCCATCTGCTCCAATCCTGCCAGTTTTTCCCCCGTCTGATCTAGACATGAGCGAGGATGATGATGATCCAACCGACGCTTAAGCTCATCAGGGGAGACCGCTGTTTTATTTTGTTTTATCTTTCGCATGAGGACATTGCTCTAGATAAGTTTGGGGGTGGTTGTTAAGTTTTATTTATCTTAGTTGCATGAGTAAACTTGTTTTTAGTTTTCTTTTATGTTGCATTTAGGATTCCAGCTTTTGATTGTGAATATATTTGAAGGCCAATGATGAACTTAAAATTGCATGAACAAGTCTAGTAAGGATTGTTGAGTCAGTAATATGTTGTCTTGACCATGATTTGAATCCCTATCTATTTGACACTAATGTTTCAAGGATAGCACGTTTGGAAAGATGACCATGTTAGCTATGATAGTTTAAATGGATAGATAGTAGAATTCTAAAGGATGAATGTTAGTGAAATGAAGGAACAAGTTAAGTAGCTAGTGAAGACTGAATTTAGATTTGAACTTAAGTTTGGGAAAAATATATGGAGTATACAAGATTTGAGCTATATATATAAATATATATATATATATATATATATATATATATATATATATATATATATATATATCGTGACTAGTCTTGTTTCGGGGCCTTTGTTACTTGAGTAAGTACGCCCGAAGGGGTATCTTAAAACCTAGCGCCCTAAGGTCTTATATGGTCTGGGAGTAGTTGGTCGAAAGCTCGCTAAGGGGTAGCACTGTTAGCCTAATGGAATGAGACATTGCACTGTCATGTTGAAAAAAAAACGGGAAAAGAGCAAAATGCCCCCGTTTAGCAAAAACAAGCATAAGTATTCCATGTTGAATCTTGAACTTTGGTGATTGTTTAATTTTAGTTGAATCTAGTTTATTTGATGCGTTCTTGAGTTGAACTGTATGAAGCTTATTAAGAACTTTATTATCTTTCAGATTTTTGCTTGTCATTGGTCAGCATGGTTGATTGAACACACACTCACAATATCAGTAGTAACAGATTTGGATTGATTGATGCTTAGGATATTGTTGATCTGTTTTAACATGAGGTATTAGCATGTTTTTGTGATTTTTCTGAGGCCTACGGATATTCTTTAACTATTGAATTGCTGGAATTAAGGTCCTTTAGTTAGTTTGCATTTTCATGATGTTTAGTTATTTGTGTTTCGTGTTTTGTGCTCGAGGACACGCAATGATTTAAGTTTGGGGGTATTTGATGATTGGGTAATATACCCATGAATTGATTACATTTAGCCTTAATTTGTTGTGTGTTCGAAGCGTTTTAGAATTATTTTACTCGTTTAAGACGTGTTGTGGCAGGATTATGCGTGATTGGAGCAATCGGAAGCAATTGGGTTAAAAAAACAGGGGTAAGACTCATTTTCTGGCTAATAGCGCCGGGGCACTCTCGCCAAGGTATAAAATAGCGTTGGGGCGCTAGTCGTCCGTTGACTCTGACTTGGGCGTGCGCGTGTGGAACGGACGAGGATTGGGCTTTGACCATTATTGACTACGATTTTGGTGTATTTTAGAAGCCTATTTGGACTAGGATTTGGGCAGGAAGAAAAATATAAATGGATTCTTTTTATCAAAGGAGAGATATTACACAATTTTGAAAAAAAAAAGCAAGGAGCAAGATCAGATCTGAAGGCTACAACCTGGAGTTTCTTTTCTTTACTCTTTTAAATTGTGTAACTTCTTAAGGTTGATTTATCAATTATTTGTGGTTTTTATTTCCATCATGAAATAATTCTCTTTATTAAGATTCCAATGGAACCTTTTATGATTACGAACTGATTATTTAATTTATTCTAATTATTTCTGTTGAAGTGAATTGTTCGTCATGCCTTGTACTTATTGATTAATTATCTGGCCAATAATTACCTTGTTACTCTAGTTGGAATCGAAAGAGGAATTCTAGGGTTAGAACTGGGGATGATGACATGTGACTTAGTTATTTGCACAGTAAATAATTAGGTTTGTGAATATAATGAGAATATCTATTTGCCGCATGTAACACATAAGGAATTGGGATTGTAACGAGTTTAATTTAATTGTTTTGCATAGAGATATAGCAAAATTAATCTGGGTTAAATAGAAGGCAATTGATCACTCGAGAGAGGGCTTTTGGCATTTGAGAATTTCTGTTAACAATTCAGTAGACATAATAATTGGGATAATTGGATAATTGGTTTATAGTTCATAATTGGGAAAATTGGAGTCTTAGTTATCATTCATCTGCTTTCAAATAATTGTTAATTAGTTCTTGTTTTCTTTTAGTATAATTTCTTGGTTAGATTTACAATTAGTTTTCTTAACTTTAATAATCATAATTTTTGGATTGTTTAAATACAATTGGATTGATATAGTACTAGTAGTTGAAATTTATTAATTAGAATTCTCTGAGGGATCGATACTCTAATTTATCACTATATTATTTGTTGATCGTGTATACTTGCACGTTTGCTTTGATTGTGAAATCAATCAACAATAATATAGAACAAATTATTGTTAGTCCTCAACAGGAAAAAATCTAATAGAATACAATAGACAACCAGTTTTAAATCAATCTTCGCAGCGGAAATAATAATTCATTAGAAGAGTTAAGTAGAGAATGTAAACTAATATCTTCTATATATGAATTTAAAAGTTCATCGTCGATATTTTATCCCTGTAACATCAATCAATATATCTGGAATCAAATATTCATCTTTGCACTACAGGCCAAAGATATTCATCAGTTGGTCATGTTCATCTTAACACCTGTTCATCTTTGCACTACGGGCCAAAGATATTAATCAGTCGATCATGTTCATCTCAACACCTGTTCATCTTTGCACTACGGGCCAAAGATATTCAGTAATATCATCATTTAGGACTGAGGATGATGAAAAATATTTTAAAGAAAATGAATCTAGTGAAACAAAAGAACAAATATTAGGGATTCGTACTTTAAATAATTCAAGTTCAAAAATACTTCATAAATAACCAGATTAGAGTAAAATTCAAGAATGAAGATCAAAACATAGATCCAATAAAAAATAGGAATCATAACAGACAATCTTGGACACAGAAAAGAAAATTTAATTTTTCTGTGAATAGTGTCGTATTCGTGAATAGTGTCGTATACGTGAATAGTGCAGTATACGTTAATAATAACTCTGACCTAAAAAGATAAAAATTTCACAAAAAAAAAAAAATCATCACGCTTCGTGAATTGTACTCGTGAATAGTAACTCATGAATAGTAACTCGTGAATAGTAACTCATGAATTGTAACCCCGACATGAAAAAGTTCCAAATTTGATAAAAAAAAATTCCAACCAATATTTCGGTATAATGATATGGAAGAAATAATATCATTTTCGAATAAAATAACAATCCTTACCTCGCAAAAACATTACTTCTGACTGGAATACTGGATATAGTGTTGAAAGAACTTACACCGTATAGCAATACTCAAAGTACTAAAATACTCAAAAAATACGCTCGATATTATAGAGAGAGAAAGAGAAAGAAATCTTTAGTTTCTGGTGTGATTTTCAATTCTAACCTAAGCACCCTATTTATAGAAAATTGCTTAGAACACCAAAGTAGAAAATTTAATATAATAATAATATATATAATCAAATTTCCTACGCACACAAATCTGGTTCAAACTTCAGCCACACATGTGCCAAAAACAATAAAAACGTTTTTCTTAATAAAAATAATTAAAACTTTCAAAAATCAATTATTTCGGAACTTCGGAACTTCAATAATTCATAATAAATAGCCCTTTATCAGAAAATTCAAATCTCGCGACTTTTTATAGGAAATTCAATTCTCTACAACTTTGGAGAAGAAAGTTTTTCCAAATTCCAAACATAAATTGACCGAAATCCATAAACGGGTGATTTTAAATTCTATAATCAAATTTCAGTCAAGAAATGGGTCCACCAACATGTTTAATATGTTTTTAGTATTTATTGCAACAAAATACTGCTCCTCCTCATTTATTCATATATACCACATTCATTGTAAAAATATCATCATTATTATATTATAATAATATAATAAAATATTATTTTATCAGAAAAGATAAAATATCAATTTTCAACAATTGTCACTTTAAAAATTTTCTCCATCTATATCCACATAAAATGAATATTTTTCTCATCATATAAATCAATAATTAATTATTCATAAATAATATTGCAGAATCACAGTACTGGCAACCAGGCCGTTCCCAGGAAAGAGGGGGCTTTCCAATAAAGATTTCTCCTTACTGGAGCGCAATTAGGTGACCAAACCTCTCTATAGACAGAACTTTTTAAACATTGCCAATAATGTTATCTAAAAATATTATTCATATAATATAAATTATTGCTCCTATAATGAAAAATACTGTGTAGTGACAATTATTAAAATAACAGTTATATAAAAAAAATCAACGCAGCAATTATTGAATCAATAAAATAAAATACTGAACAGTAATTACTATAACAATTATTGAGTAGTGCCTTCTTACGTAAGAATCAATAATTGGTGCAATACCGTGTGCTACTGTGCAACAACCCGTATTACTGTGTTTTAACCACTGGGTATTCCAACAGTATTAACGGTAACAACTACGCCGTTATTTATAACAACTTATACTTGTCGTTTTCTTCATCCAATTGCTTTCCGTTATGGGCCCACACAAGGCTGCGCCGTCGTACGGATATTCCCCGATAGCAAGAATATTCCATGACCAAACGAATATTCTCCGACAACAATGAGTATTTTATAACCACTTGCTTATTTGAAATATTTGCGCATTTTACCCATAACTAACCACATTAATCAAATCAACCCTTACTATTTCAAAATGATAAATAGAGAAAATTAAATTTTATTTATTAATAATTTGGGGTCTTACATCAGCTGACTCGTAGAGATACAAATTTTGAATGGAGCGAGGAATGTGAGAAGAGCTTCCAAGAACTCAACATGCGACAACGACATTGGCTCGAGCTGTTGAAAGATTACGACTATACCATTCAATACCATCCTGGAAAAACGAACGTGGTAGCTGACGTGTTGAGTAAAAGATCGTATGCGTTTACGAGTGCGATATTGTTAACACAAATACCCATTTCGTACGACATACAGAAGATGGAGATAGAGTTAAAGATTCCAAGAATATGCGTGAAGATAACGAATATACGATTAGAATCGACTTTAATCGATAAATTTAAAGCTGCTCAAGCTACAGACTTGGAGTAGATGAATATGAAGAAGAGATGCAAAAAGTCTTTATTCCAAAAGGTAGAATCGGCGATGTGGGGAAAGCTCAAACCTTTGATTTATTTGTCCATTTGAAATCCTCGATCGAATAGGAACTATGGCCTATAGACTCGTTTTAACGCCAAGTATGACGCGTGTTCATAATGTTTTTTATGTATCAATGTTACGTAAATATGTGGATGACCCGAACCACATTATTGAGTTAGAGCCAGACGAGATAGCAAAAGATTTAACGTACGAGGAGGTACATGTCAAAGATCTTGGATAGGAAAGAGCATGTCCTACGCACAAAGGTCATACCACAAGTCAAAGTTTTGTGGAGGAACCATGCTATTGAGAAAATGACCTGAAGTTGGAAACGGAAATGAAAGCGAGGTATCCTCATCTTTTCGAATCACCAGGTACGTACGTCAATTTTGAGGACGAAATTTCATAAGGAGGAGAGGTTGTAAGACCCCAAATTATTAATAAATAAAATTTAATTTCCTCTATTTATCATTTTGAAATAGTAGGGGTTGATTTGATTAATGTAGTTAGTTATGGGTAAAATGCGTAAATATTTTAAATAAGCAAGTGGTTATAAAATATTCATTGTTGTCGGGAAATATTCGTTTGGTCGTGAAATATTCTTACTGTTGGGGAATATTCGTACGACGGCGCAGCCTTGTGTGGGCCCATAACGGAAAGCGATTAGATGAAGAAAACGACAAGTATAAGTTATTTATAAATAACGGCGCAATTGTTACCGTTAATACTGTTGGAATACCCGGTGGTTAAAACACAGTAATACGCGTTGTTGCACAGTTGCACACGGTATTGCACCAATTATTGATTCTTAAGTAAGAAGGCACTACTCAATAATTGTTACAGTAATTACTGTTCAGTATTTTATTTTATTGATTCAATAATTGTTGCGTTGATTTTATATTACTGTTGTTTCAATAATTGTCACTACACAGTATTTTCCATTATCGAAATAATAATTGATATTATCTGAATAATACTATTAGAAAATATTATTGGCAATGTCTAGAAAGTTCTGTCTAAGTAGAGGTTTGGTCACCTAATTGCGCTCCAGTAAGGAAAAATTCTTATTGGAAAGCCCCCTCTTTCCTGAGAACTGCCTGGTTGTCAATATTGTGATTTTGTAATATTATTTGTGAATAATTAATTATTGATTTATATAATGAGGAAAATATTGATTTTATGTGGATATAGATAGAGAAAATTTTTAAATGTGACAATTGTTGAAAATTAATATTTTATTTTTTCTTATAAAATAATTCATTTGAATATATTATTTTAATAATATATTAATGGTGATATTTTTACAATGAATGTGGGATATATGAGTATATGAGGAGGAAGAGTATTTTTGTTGCATTAAATAATTAACACATATTTTATGTGTCGGTGGACCCCATTTCTTGACTGAAATTTGATTATAGCCTATAAAATTGTCTGTATATGGATTTCGGTCAAGTTCTGTTCGGAATTTAGAAAAAATTTCTTCTGCAAAGTTGTACATAATTGAATTTTCTATAATAAAAAATGCGAGATTCGAATTTTTTGATAAAAGGGCTATTTATTATGAATTATTGAAGTTCTGAATTTCTGAAATAATTGATTTTTGAAAGTTTAATTGTTTTAATTAACAAAAACATTTTTGTTGTCTTTGGAACATGTGTGGCTGATTTGTTGACCAAAGAAGAGGGTGCGTAGGAAATTTGTTTATATATAATATTATTATATTAAATTTTCTGCTTTGGTGTGCTAAGCAATTTCCTATAAATAGGTTGCTTAGGTTAGAATTGAAAATCACACCAGAAACTAAAGATTTCTCTCTCTTTCTCTCTCTATAATATCGAATGTATTTTGTGAGTATTTTAGTACTTTGAGTATTGTTATACGGTGCAAGTTCTTTCAGCACTATATTCAGTATTCCAGTCAGAAGTACTATTCTTTCTAAGGTAAGGGATGATATTTTCTTCGTAAATGATATTATTTCTTCAATATCATTATGCCGAAATATTGGTTGGAACTTTTTATCAAATTTGGAACTTTTCATGTCGGGGTTACTATTCACTAGTACTATTCACGAAGCATGATGATATTTTTTGTGAAATTTCTATCTTTTGGTATCGGAGTTACTATTCACGTATACGGCACTATTCACGTATATGGCACTATTTATAAATACGACATTATTCACAGAAAAATTAAAATTTTCTTTTTTTGTGTCCAAGATTGTCTGTTATGATTCCTATCCTTGATTGGATATATGTTTTGGTCTTCATTCTTGAATTTTACTCTACTCTGATTATTTATGAAGTATTTTTGAACTTGGATTGTGTAAAGTACGAATCCTTAATATTTGTTCTTTTGTTTCACTGGATTCGTTTTCTTTAAAATATTTTTCATCATCCTCAGTCCTAAATGATGATATAACTGAATATCTTTGGCCTGTAGTGTAAAGATGATTGATTTTATAATGAATATCTATGGCCCGCAGTGCAAAGATGAATAGGTGTTTAGATGAACATGACCAACTGACAAATATCTTTGGCCCGTAGTGCAAAGATGAACAGGTGTTGAGATGAACATGACCAACTGATGAATATCTTTTGCTTGTAGTGCAAAGATTACTATTTGATTCAAGATGTATATTTATTGATGTTATAGGGATAAAATATCGATGATGGACTTTTAAATTCATATATAGAAGATAGTAGATGGCATTCTCTACTTAACTCTTCTAATGAATTGTTGTTTCCGCTGCAGTTGTTGATCTTAAACTTGTTGTCTATTGTATTCTATTAGATTTTTCGCTGATGAAGACTAAGGATAATTTGTTGTACATTATCTTAGTCATAATATTCTTTACTGGGCTAGTTGAGCTCACCCTTTTCCTTTTTGTTCCATTTTTCTTCTCAGGAGATGAGAATATAGCGGGAACTAGTCGGGGTGTGGAGTAATGGTTCAAGACAATTGTTTTTGTCCTCACTATTTTGTAAAATAGTGTATCAATAATTATAATGAGGACTTATTTGAGTGTGGATATTGTCTAGAAGATAATATTTGTATTTAAACTCACAGTTTATGTGTTGTTGTATTTTGCATGACAATTGTATTAATGAAGTTATAGTTATTTTTGTACCATGTATTTGGCGACTCAGAATGGGTGATGTATACCTATTTTGGGGGCATCACAAAAGATATTCATTTGTGTCATCATTTAGGACTGAGGATGATGAAAAATATTTTAAAGAAAATGAATCCAGTGAGATAAAAGATCAAATACTAAGGATTCGTATTACAGTTTATCCAAGTTCAATAATATTCTGAAATAACCAATTTTGAAGCATAATTCAAAAATAATGATCAAAACATGGATACAATCAAAGATAGTAACCATAATAGACAACTTGGACAAAAAGAAGAAAATTTCATTTTTTGGTGAATAGTGCAGTAAGACCCTGAATTTTTTTTAATAAAATGCAATTTCCTCTATTTATTATTTTGAAATAGAAAGGGTTGAATTGATTAATGTGGTTAGTTATGAGTAAAATGCGCGAATATTTTAAAATAAACAGGTGGTTATAAAATATTCATTGTTGTCGGGGAATATTCGTTTAGTCGTGGAATATTCTTGCTGTCGGCGAATATTCGTACGACGGCGCAGTCTTTTGTGGTCCCCATAACGAAAAACGATTGGATGAAGAAAAAGACAAGTATGAGTTGTTTATAAATAATGGCGTAGTTGTTACCGTTAATACTGTTAGAATACCCGGTAGTTAAAACACAGTAATACGTGTTGTTGCACAGTAGCACACGGTATTACACCAATTATTGATTCTTACGTAAGAAGGCATTACTCAATAATTGTTACAGTAGTTATTGTTCAGTATTTTATTTTATTGATTCAATAATTGCTGCGTTGATATTTTATATTATTGTTATTTTAATAATTGTCACTACACAGTATTTTTCATTATCAGACCAATAATTCATATTATCTGAATAATATTATTAGAAAATATTATTGACAATGTCTAGAAAGTTCTGTCTAAGGAGAGGTTTGGTCACCTAATTGCGCCAGTAAGGAAAAATCTTTATTGGAAAGCCCCCTCTTTCCTGGGAACGTCCTGGTTGCCAGTACTGTGATTCTGTAATATTATTTGTGAATAATTAATTATTGATTTATATGATGAGGAAAATATTGATTTTATGTGGATATAGATGGAGATAAATTTTTAAAGTGACAATTGTTAAAAATTGATAATTTATCTTTTTTGATAAAATAATATTTTGTTATATTATTATAATAGAATAATGATGATATTTTTACAATGAATGTAGGATATATGAGTATATGAGGATGGGGAGTATTTTTGTTGCACAAGTTTTTTAACACATGTTTTGTGTGTCGGTGGACCCCATTTCTTGACTAAAATTTGATTATAGCCTGTAAAATTGTCCGTTTCAAGATGATAATATTTGTATTTAAACTCACAGTTTTTATGTTGTATTAATAAAGTTGTAGTTGTTTCTGTATCATATATTTGGCGACTCAGAATGGGTGTTGTATACCTATTTTGGGTGCGTCACAGTTGGTATCAGAGCTTAGGAATATGGTATCTGGTGGAGATCGGGGAATAGTACTAGGAGGGGAGAGACGAGTAAATCCTTCGCTAGTGTGTCCTACCTAAGCTTATTTGTTGGTCGGTCATAATATAAGGATATTATGTGATATGTTAATCTGTTAAATTAACCCTTATTTTATGGTAGTATTTGAGAATGTCAACTGAGAATGTTAATAGTGGAGTAAATGAGACCGTGGAGACACCTGTACTCACCAATTAGAAGAACGTACAACAGGCCGACAATGTTCCTCCTGTGAACAACACCACAGAGCAGATGACGAACGATGGTATGTTTAGGAACTTTCTAGAATTCATGCAAAACCAAACGAGAAAGACTACTGTTCAAAATGCAGGTGGAAACACTGGCAACTCACGGATGGTCACCGCTAAGCAATTCAAGGAGTTAGGACCGTCGGAGTTTTTGGGAAAGCCAGAACCACTTACGGCAGAGACGTGGATAAAATAAATCACTAAAATATTTGATGTCTTGGGATGCTCAAAGGAGGAAAAGGTTCATTTCGCCACCTTTATGTTCCGTGGCGAGGCAGATTACTGGTGGGAGTCTGTGAAATGTACCCAGCCTGCCGCACTCTGCGTGTCTTGGGAAACGTTTCAGAAACTTTTCAACGAAAAATACTTTCCTGAAAGTATTCGCCATATGAAAGAGGTAGAGTTTATTAGACTAGAACAAAACAACATGACGGTGTCCCAATACGAGGTGAAGTTCGCAGAGTTATCCAGGTTTGCACCTCATTTGGTAGAGAATGAGGAACGAATGACGAGGATGTTTCTGAGAGGTTTAAAACCCGAGATTCGGCAATATTTTATCTCTCATTTCTTTATATTTAGATTTTGTCAACAGGGCTCAATTATTAGAGCGAGATAGCGAGTACGTTCAACCAAGAGACCGCAACCAGGATCATACCGGTGACAACAGTCATCAGAACAACGATAACCAGCAGAGAAAGAAAAATACGAACAAGTGAAACAACTACTCTGGTGGTAATCGTGGCCATGAAAATAGAAGAAGCGAGTCAGGGGAGATTTTAAAAAGAGGAGATTCAACAATGACACTGCGAAGACGTTAGCACCAGCAGCAACTGATTTTAAGGGAGCAGAACGACCACCGGTCGTATGCTATAAATGTGGAAAAGAGGGACACATCAGCCCAAACTGTTCACAACCTTCCAAGGTATGTTATAATTGTGGAAAAGAAAGTCATATCGCTCGAGATTGTACAGTAGCGAAACCCAGTCCAGCGGGGATGGTGACTCCAAAGGTTGTCCCAGACAAGTCAAAGTCAACAGTTCCTAGAAGAGCGTTTGTCGTGACTGGTCAGAATGCGAGGAACCTGAACAAAATTAGCACGGGTTAGTTAATTATAAATTCTTATGAAGTTTATACCTTATTAGATACCGGTTCTACCCATTTATTTATATCTCCTACTTGTGCTCAACGTTTAAACTTAACTCCGGAGAAATTAGACTTTGACCTATCTGTTGAAACTCTGTTATGAGAAACTTTCATCACATTCACTGTTTATAAATCTTGTCTGTTTCAAGTTGGCACCATCGCATTACCTGTTGACCTTATTTCTTTAAAAATTCTTGCATTTGATGTGACCTTATGGATTGATTGGTCACCCACTCATCATGCTAAAATTGATTGCTTTTGTAAGGTTGTTAGTTTTCATATTCCTAAGCAACCTGTTTTTCAAATTTAAGCAACCAAAACATTGAAGTCAAACTCTTTTATATCAAGCCGTAAAGTCATTCGTTTATTAAAAAACGGATGTCAAGATTTCTTAGCCATGTTATGGACTTGAACAAAAATACGTCAGATTTGAATGATATTTCTGTTGTTAATAAATTTCCTGACGTATTTCCTGAAAAATTTCCTGGCCTACTCCCAAAGTGTGATATTGAATTTTATATCGACTTTGAACCCGGTACAAAATCCATTTCTAAAATCTCATGGCTCCTATTGAACTCCAGGAGTTAAAAATTCGACTGTAAAAGTTTGTACCCGAGCCTTTATCTGGTGACTTCCTTTGTGGAATACACCGAAGCCAAACTCTCCGTAGGGGATGCCATATTCTTGCGATAGTAAACTGATAGGTGTCATTGTGATGTGTTATCCAAGGTTGGGATATGAGTCACAGTTGAGAACAACCTAAGTCAGTAATCAAAATACGTAGCTTTCTATGCTTAGCTGGTTATTATCGAAGATTTTGTGGAAAGATTTTCTCGAATCGCTACTCCATTAACGCAACTGACTCATAGAGATAAAAAATTAGAATGGAGTAAGGAATGTAGGAAGAACTTTGAAGAACTCAATAGGAGACTCATTTCGGCACATGTTCTGACCATACCATTTTGGAAAAGCGAACGTGGTAGCTGACGTGTTGAGTAAAAGATCGTATACGAGTACGAATGCGATATTGTCAAAGACCCTTTTCATATAACTTACAAATGATAGATATAGAGTTAAAGACTCTAGGGACTCATGTGATGATATACAAGTAGAACCGACTTTAATCGATAAAGTTAAAAATGTTCAAGCTACACACCGGAGCTGATGAATATGAAGAAGGAGGTGCAAGAAGTTGTTATTCCAAAAGCGAGAATTGGCGAGATGAGGAAAGCTCAAACCTTTGATTTATTAGTCCATTTGAAATCCTAGATCGAATAGGAACTGTGGCCTATAGACTCATTTTACCGCCAAGTATGACGCGTGTTCATAACGTTTTTCAGGAATCAATGTTACATAAATATGTGTACGACCCAAACCATGTTATTGAGTTAGAACCAGACGAGATAGCCGAAGACTTAACGTATGAAGAGGTACCTGTCAAGATTTTGGATAGGAAGGAGCATGTCCTACGTATGAAGGTCATACCACAGGTTAAAGTTTTGTGGAGAAACCATGCTATTGAGAAAATGACCTGGGAGTTAGAAACGGAAATGAAAGCGAGGTATCCTCATCTTTTCGAAACACCAGGTACGTACGTCAATTTTGAGGACAAAATTTCATAAGAAGGGGAGGTTGTAAGACCCCGATTTTTTTTTTAATAAAATGGAATTTCCTCTATTCTTTATTTTGAAATAGAAAGGGTTGAATTGATTAATGTGGTTAGTTATGAGTAAAATGCGCGAATATTTTAAAATAAATAGGTGGTTATAAAATATTCATTGTTGTCGGGGAATATTCGTTTAGTCGTGGAATATTCTTGCTGTCAGGGAATATTCGTAAGACGACGCAGTCTTTTATGGTCCCCATAACGGAAAGCGATTGGATGAAGAAAAAGACAAGTATGAGTTGTTTATAAATAACGGCGTAGTTGTTACCGTTAATACTGTTGGAATACCCGGTGGTTAAAATACAATAATACGCGTTGTTGCACAGTAGCACATGGTATTGCACCAATTATTGATTCTTACGTAAGAAGGCACTACTCAATAATTGTTATAGTAGTTACTGTTCAGTATTTTATTTTATTGATTCAATAATTGTTGCGTTGATATTTTATATTACTGTTGTTTCAATAATTATCACTACACAGTATTTTTCATTATCGGAGTAATAATTCATATTATCTGAATAATATTATTAGAAAACATTATTGACAATGTCTAGAAAGTTCTATCTAAGGAGAGGTTTGGTCACCTAATTGCGCGCCAGTAAGGAAAAATCTTTATTGGAAAGCCCCCTCTTTCCTGGGAACGTCCTGGTTGCCAGTACTGTGATTCTGTAATATTATTTATGAATAATTAATTATTGATTTATATGATGAGGAAAATATTGATTTTATGTGGATATAGATGGAGAAAATTTTTAAAGTGACAATTGTTAAAAATTGATAATTTATCTTTTCTGATAAAATAATATTTTATTATATTATTATAATAGAATAGTGATGATATTTTTACAATGAATGTGGGATATATGAGTATATGAGGATGAGGAGTATTTTTGTTGCAAAAGTTGTTTAGCACATGTTTTGTGTCGGTGGATCCTATTTCTTGACTAAAATTTGATTATAGCCTGTAAAATCGTACGTTTGTGGATTTCGGTCAATTTCTGTTTGGAATTTGGAAAAAAATTCTTCTGCAAAGTTGTAGAGAAATGAATTTCCTATAAAAATACGCGAGATTCAAATTTTCTGATAAAATGGCTATTTATTGTGAATTATTGAAGTTCCGGAGTTCCGAAATAATTAATTTTTGGAAGTTTAAAATACTTTAAATAACAAAAATGTTTTTTTCATTATGGTGTGTTCCACATGTGTGTTGAATGGGCTGATTTCAGATTTTCTAAGTTGGCGTAGGAATTTAATTTTAATATATTAATATTATATTAAATTTTCTACTTTGGTGTTCTTAGCATTTTCCTATAAATAGGGTGCTTAGGTTAGAATTGAAAATCACACCGGAAACTACAGATTTCTCTATTTTTCTCTCTCTATAATATCGAGCGTATTTGTGAGTATTTTAGTACTTTGAGTATTGCTATACAGTGCAAGTTCTTTCAGCACTATATCCAGTATTCTAGTTAGAAGTATTATTCTTTCTGAGGTAAGGGGTGTTATTTTCTTCTCAAATGATATTATTTCTTCAATATCATTATGCTGAAATATTGGTTGGAACTTTTTATCAAAATTGGAATTTTTTCATGTTGGGGTTACTATTTATGAGTTAATATTCACGAGTTACTATTTATGAGTTATTATTCATGAGTTACTATTCACGAGTACTATTCACGAAGCATGATGATATTTTTTGTGAAATTTCTATCTTTTGGTGTCAGAGTTACTATTCACGTATACGGCACTATTCACGTATACGACACTATTCACGAATACGACACTATTCAAAAAATTAATTTTTTTTCTGTGTCCAAGATTGTATGTTATGATTCCTATCTTTGATTGGATCTATGTTTTGATCTTCATTCTTGAATTTTACTCCAATCTGATTATTTATGAAGTATTTTTGAACTTGGATTATTTAAAGTACGAATCCTTAATACTTGTTCTTTTGTTTCACTGGATTCATTTTCTTTAAAAAAAAATTCATCATCCTCAGTCCTAAATGATGATATTACTGAATATCTTTGGCCTGTAGGGCAAAAATGAATGATTTCTTGATGAATATCTTTGGCCCGTAGTGCAAAGATGAACAGGTGTTGAGATGAACATGACCGACTGATTAATATCTTTAGCCCGTAGTGCAAAGATGAACAGGTGTTTAGATGAACATAACCAACTGATGAATATCTTTGGCCTGTAGTGCAAAGATGAATATTTGATTCTAGATATATATTGATTGTTGTTACAGGGATAAAATATCGACGATGAACTTTTAAATTCATATATAGAAGATAGTAGTTTGCATTCTCTACGTAACTCTTCTAATGAATTATTATTTCCGCTGCGAAGATTGATTTAAAACTGGCTGTCTATTGTATTCTATTAGATTTTTCCCTGTTAAGGACTAACGATAATTTGTTCTATAGTATCTTAGTCATAATATTCTTTACTGGGCTAGTTGAGCTCACCATTTTCCTTGTTGTTCCATTTTTCTTCTCAGGAGGCGAGAATGTAGCGAGTACTAGTCGGGGTGTGGAATGATGGTTCTAGAAGTTATTCTAGTAGTCCTCACTATTCTGTAAAATAGTGTATTAATAATTGTAACGAGGACTTATTTGAGTGTGGATATTGTCTAGATGACAATATTTGTATTTAAACTCACAGTTTTTATGTTGTATTAATAAAGTTGTAGTTATTTCTGTATCATATATTTGGCGACTCAGAATGGGTGTTGTATACCTATTTTGGGGGCGTCACAGTTGGTATCAGAGCTTAGGGATATGGTCTCTGGTGGAGATCGGGGAATAGTACTAGGAGGGGAGAGACGAGTAAATCCTTCGCTAGTGTGTCCTACCTAAGCTTATTTGTTGGTCGGTCATAATATAGGGATATTATGTAATATGTTAATCTGTTAAATTAACCATTATTTTATGGTAGTATTTGAGAATGTCAACTGAGAATGTTAACAGTGGAGTAAATGAGACCGTGGAGACACCTGTACTCACCAATGAGGAGAACGTACAACAGGCTGACAATGTTCCTCCTGTGAACAACACCACGGAGCAGATGACGAACGATGGTATGTTTAGGAACTTTCTAGAATTCATGCAAAACTAAACGATATAGACTACTGTTCAAAATGCAGGTGAAAACACTGGCAACTCACGGATGGTCACCACTAAGCAGTTCAAGGAGTTAGGACCGCCGAATTTTTTGAGAAAGCCAGAACCACTTACGGCAGAGACGTGGATAAAATAAATCACTAAAATATTTGATGTCTTGGAATGCTCAGAGGAGCAAAAGGTTCATTTCGCCACCTTTATGTTCCGTGGCTAGGCAGATTACTGGTGGGAGTCTGTGAAACGTACCCAGCCTGCCGCACTCCGCGTGTCTTGGGAAACGTTTCAGAAACTTTTCAACGAAAAATACTTTCCTGAAAGTATTCGCCATATGAAAGAGGTAGAGTTTATTAGACTAGAACAAAACAACATGACGGTGTCCCAATACGAGGTGAAGTTCGCAGAGTTATCCAGGTTTGCACCTCATTTGGTAGAGAATGAGGAACGAATGACGAGGATGTTTCTGAGAGGTTTAAAACCCGAGATTCGGCAATATCTTATCTCTCATAAATTTTCTTTATATTTAGATGTTGTCAACAGGGCTCAATTATTAGAGCGAGATAGCGAGTACGTTCAACCAAGAGACCGCAACCAGGATCATACCGGTGACAGCAGTCATCAGAACAACGATAACCAGCGGAGAAAGAAAAATACGGACAAGAGCGACAACCACTCTGGTGGTAATCGTGGCCATGAAAATAGAAGAAGCGACAATCACAATAATGACAACCAGACAGTTCCCAGGAAAGATGGGGCTTTCCGATAAGGATTTTTCCTTACTGGCGCGCAATTAGGTGACCAAACCTCTCCTTGACAGAACTTTCTAGACATTGCCAATAATGTTATCTAATAATATTATTCCAAATAATATGAATTATTGATCTGATAATGGAAATGATGTGCAGTGACAATTATTGAAACAACAATAATATAAATATCAACGTAGCAATTATTGAATCAATAAAATAAAATATTGAACAGTAACTACTGTGACAATTATTGAGTAGTGCCTTCTTACATAAGGATCAATAATTCAACAATACTGTGCAATACCGTATGCTACTGTGCAACAACGCGTATTACTGTATTTTAACCACCGGGTATTCCAACAGTGTTAACGGTAATAACTACGTTGTTATTCATTTTTGTCGTTTTCTTCATTCGACAGTTATCCATTATGGGGCCCACAAATAGCTGCGTCGTCGTACGAATATTCCCCTACAAAAAGAATATTCCACGACCAAACGAATATTCTCCTACAACAATGAATATTATATAACTACTTGCTTATTTTGAAAATTTGCACATTTCACCCATAACCAAAGTATTATATCAAATTAATACCTTATTATTCACAATAATAAATAAAGGAAATTTGATTTTATTCATTAAAAAGTTGGGGTCTTACAACTAAATTATAATTCGTGTCCCATTACAGGTACCAAAAGTTGATTTATCCCGTTTATTATGGTTATTAGTTGTTACATATTGTCTATAATTAGAAAACAAATCGAAAATCTATAGAAATAACCCTTTACTGTAGTAGCTGCTGGTCTGGCCCAAATCTTGTGTTAGAGTGCATAGATAGATCCCCTATCAATCTATCACGGGTCCTATGATAAATTAAAGTTCTGACTGGGATGGGCCGGGATGGGCCGGCATAAGGAAGGAATCTGTGTATATGAGCTTTTGTCATTTATCCATGTACCAGAACCACAAGGTTCCAAGGGTCTTTCTCCTTACAAAACTTTTCCATCTTTATTTTCTAATGTTTTATATTCTCCACATTCTTTCAAAACATTTGATCATTTTATTCTCATTTAATAGTAGTTTTTTAAATAATAAGAATTGGCAGTGTCATATTAATTTATATTATTTTAATTTTAATTAATATACCGTTGTTCATTCAGTCCATTTAATTTTTGTATTAAGCATGTTATCTTTCTATAATGCGAAATCTATTTATATTCCATTTTATAATAAAATTATACTAGTAAAAAAATTGAATAAATATTAACTTACAAATAAATTTATAATTAGTTTATTACAAGACAAGACATGCCACATAACTAATATGGTGTTTGATAAAATTAAGTGTTAAAATCTAAACAATTTAGACATCTGAATAATCTAGAGCATCTGTCTAGAATTGTATCTGAATAAAAAAATATTGTTTAATAATTAATTTTTTTCAAAATATCTGAATAACAATATTTTACTATTTTAACCATCTGAACAGTTTAAACAAAACCTGATTATATTTATAATATTTGACCACAATATACTCTATCGGTTTTATAATAACTGTCTTTTAGCTTCATGCACATGAATTAAGAAAGTCATTTAATTCTATCATTTAAGAATTAAAATTTGTATAAAATTTCATCACTACCCCTTTATGGAGAGTTGTAAACTATTAATGTAAGGAAGAAAATTAATTGAGTGAATGGGAGAAGTTAATTAAAAGTAATATAGGAAAATAAATAATTTATTCTCCTATAAAGTTGTAAAGGACAAATAAATTACAACAATTTTTTCTTCTAAAAAGACAGTTATTATGTAACTGAGTGAGTAATGAAACGAAATATACCAAATCCAAATAATATTAATAATAATTGTAATAATGAACGGAGAAAACACAACAAAAATAGATCTTTGTCCACTCATTAAAATTATTCAACAATCTCTCTCATCACCATTGGAATAGATAATTACATGCGTGAAAAAGACTTGTATAAAAAATTTATAGAGAGAGAAAATGCAAGATAAAGCATCAAAGCCTCACAAGTTCCATCTTTTCTTTTCTTCGTTTTGTTTTAATCCTGTATAATTATATATGTGTATGTATACAAATCATCATCAATTTTATCATTTATGTTGAAGTGTTACACTTCAAAACCCTAGAAAATAAAAGCTAAGAATGTGCTAACTGTTGATGGGTTTGGGGTGGTGCGAAGGGTAGAGATTGATGAGTTTAGGGCTTTGGATTAGGAATTTCCAAAGTTTGCACACCTGAAATAGAGAAGGGCTTTGACGGGAAGGCGTGAGAGGATGTTGAGAATGACATTGTGACGCCCCCAAAATAGGTATACATCACCTATTCTGAGTCGCCAAATACATGGTACAGAATATAAATACAATCTTAATTATACAACAAGAGAGCTGTGAGTTTAAATACAAATACTGTCTTCTAGACAATATCCACTCTCAGAATGAGTCCTCATTACATTTATTGTCACACTATTTAACAGAATAGTGAGGACTACTAGCTAATACTATCATCCGGACCATCACTCCGTTCCCCGACTCGTCCCAGCTACGTTCTCATTTCCTGAAGAGAACAGTGAAAGAAAGGGTGAGCTCAACTAGCCCAGTAAAAAATATTATGACTAAGATAATGCAGAATAAATTATCATTAGCCTTCAACAATGTTAAACTGATAAAATATAACAAACATCAAGTTTAACTGCAGCGGAACAAGAAATCCATTAGAAGAGTCAAGTAGAGAATAAAATCTACTATCTTCTATGATTTAAAAGGTTTTTCATGACTTTTATCGCTGAGACTCAGCTTAATAAATAATCCACATCATCGAATCACCCCTGCACTACGGCTAAGGATATTCTTTAGTATCACGACCACAATTATCCATGCACTACGGGCCAAGAATATTTGTGTATTCATTAATGGTCATGATCATGCCAACAACTGTCCATCAATGCACTACAGGCCAATGAGAACTTTTACCACATCATTTGTAGCATTACGGTCATGATTACACTGAATAATCCCTGATCATAATCATATCAACTCCATCTATGCACTACAGGCCACAGATGACTTTCAAAAATATATAAATATGAAGATGATGACAATGATATAAGAATTCAATAAAACAAGTTCAAGAATTAATATGTCCAAGAACCAATAACATTCAAATTGCCAACATGATACTGCTTTGTAGAGTAAAATTCAAGAATGCTCAGAAGAATATTTTCATGAAAAGATACTGGATGAAGCGCAATTATCAATGATATTCCATTAATTTTATGGAGTATAGAAGTCAAAACTTTAACCAACTGAGTATAATAAAGAATGGAATAACAAAAGAAATCACCATGCATGCGATACTTCGCATAGCCAGGTTATTCCAACATAATACTAAATAACGGAACCATGTCAGACGAAATTCGCGCCGACAGGATGTTCAAACAGAATAATAAAGAATGAAATAACAACAGAAATCACCATGCATGCGGTACTTCGCATAGATAAGTTATTCCAATAGTATACTGATAAGGACGTAATCAGGTCCGACGTAAAACGCACAGACAGGATATTCCAATAGAATAATAATAAAGACGGAACCTAGGTCCGGCGTAAAACGCACAGACAGGATATTTCCAACAGAATAATAAAGTCGGAATTAGGTCCGGCCTAAAACGCACATACATGATATTCCAACAGAATAGTAAAGACGGAATAATAGAAGAATGTCACCAAGTATAGGGTAGCCCGCGTATACAGGTTATTCCAACAGAATAATAAAGAATGGAATAACATAAGTTCTCTTCATGAATACAAAAGAATAACACCCCTTACGAGTACAACAAATAATATTCCATACATTAAAAAGGAGAGTATTGGATATATAAGTAGTGAAGTAGCAGAATACTTTCTTCTTTCTCTCTATAGTTTATCTCTCTAGAGTTTCAGTGAATTCGTAAGAAAATAATGAAGGAATGAGCTTCTATTTATAGAAAAATGGACTGCATAGTAACTAACTCATGAACGGTCCAGATTGATTTATTTTAATCTGACGGTCCATATTTAAAGCAAAATTTTTTAAATAAAATATATTCTATTCTATTTATAATCTAATAAAACGAATAACTTTAAAAAGATTTTACTATGTAAACACTATACATAATAAAATATAATATATTCTAATTATTGTCTAATAAAACAGATAACTTTATAAAAGTATTCTGTTTTATATAAAAAGATTTTACTATGTAAAACACTATGCAAACACTATGCATAATAGAATCTATCTAATAAAATACAAATGATTTTGAATTTCCCGCTCATTTAATAAATCATCTGGGCCGTCCAAAGTTTGGGATAAATCCCACCGTTCATACATCTATCTATCTAATAATCTAATAATAATTTAATAAAATACAAATGACTTTAAATTTTTCGCTCACTCAATAAATTATTTTGGTCGTTCAAAGTTTGAGATAAATCATATTGTCCATACAGTGCCGGAGGCACGGGACCCAGCTAGTATAATATATTCTATTTATAGAATAACTTTATAAAAGTATTCTATTTTATATAAAAAGATTTTCTGTATTATTACATTAATAATACCAACAAAACTGATTGACTTATCACGTAAGCATCAATAATTAATACCGTGTGCTACTATGCAACCACGCGTATTACTGTACTTTTAACACCGGGTGTTTCAACAGTTAACGGTAAAACTTCCGTCATTATTTTCATAAAGTATTTTTGTCATTTTCTCAATCCGATAATAATTCCGTTGCGGGGTCCACCAATGATTGTGCCGTTGTACGAATATTCCCCGACCAATCGAATATTATATAATAACTTGCGTACTTTGTAAAATTTATAAATATTACTCACAACTATAATATTATATCAATTTAACTACATAATATTCAAAAATAATTTTTATAAAAAATTCATCTTTATTTAAAAAGTTGGGGTTTTGCATACGTCGTGGGGGAGCTTGTAGTTCGATAGTGGTCCCAAATATTTGGTTTTCGGTTGGGTTTCTAGCCTTTTCTCTTTTTTTCCGTCAACATTTTTTTGGGGGTGATGAGAGGAAAATATAGCCGAGTGTAGAGGGGAGAGATTGAAATAGGAAAAGATGCATATTGATTAGGGTTATTGGGGATAAAAGAGGAATTTTATAATATTGAATCGGTCATTTTTATCAAAAAAAATAAAATAATTAATTTCATTCCGATAGATTTCTAAATAATTTAGATTTAATTTTGTATCTCAATGATTTATGTAACACCCCAACTTTTATAAATAAAGATGAATTTTCTATAAATATTATTTTTAAATATTATGAAGTAAATTTGATATAATATTATAGTTGTAGGTAATATTTATAAATTTTGCAAAGTAAGCAAGTTGTTATAAAATATTCGTTTGGTCGGGAATATTTTTTTTGTCGGGGAATATTCGTACGACGACACAATCATTGGTGGACCCCACAAAGAAATTATTGTCGGATTGAGAAAACGACAAAAATACTTTATGAAAATAACGGCGGAGGTGTTACCGTTAAAACTGTTGAACTACCCGGTAGTAAAAGTACAGTAATACGCGTGGTTGCATAGTAGCACACGGTATTGATTATTGATGCTTACGTGAGAAGTCACTCCGCTATACTCAATTATTGCTACAGTAATTGCTGCATCATATCTCTTATATTATTGATTCAATTATTGTCACAGTATCATCTGTATAATATATTATATTGTTAAATCAATAATTGAGACGACAAGTTATAAATGATTAATAATTGTTGAAAGATTAAATATGTGTTGATTAAAAATAAAATGATTTGTGGTAATATTTATTCAATCCTTGATGTATATAAAGGGTCTATTATGAGACGTTTGCGGTAAGTTTGATTATTTTATGGGGGGCCCATATGTCATCTAAGAGTCTCTTCGTCAATAGTAATTACCTTCGTCAATTGTAATTACCTTTACCAGTCGTCAAACCACTTGTCGTTTCATATTACAAGCGTCGAACCACTTGTCATTTCACATTACAGGCGTCAAACCACTTTTCTTTTCACATCACCAGTCGTCAAGCCACTTGCCTTTTCATATGGCAAGTGCTAAGCTAGAAATCTTCTATAAATAGAGGCCTAGTGCTTCATTATTTTTCACGAATTCATTCAAGCTATAGAGAGAGAAAGTATAGAGAGAATAAGAGAGAAAGAAGAAGAGTATTCTGTTACTACACTACTGCAGTATTCAATCTCCTACTAAAGTAAGGGGTGTTATTCTTTCTTATTCATGAAGAGAACTGTTGTTATTCCATTGCTTATTATTCTGTTGGAATAACCTGTATACGCGGTTTACCCTATACTTGGTGACATTCTTCTATTATTCTGTTGGAATATCATGTCTGTGTGTTTTACACCGGTCCTGGTTCCGTCTTTATTATTATTCTGTTGGAACATCCTGTCTGTGTGTTTTACGCCGGACCTGGTTCCATTCTTTATTATTCTATTGGAATATCCTGTCTGTGCATTTTACGCCAGACCTGGTTCCGTTATTTATTATTCTGTTGTAATAACCTGCCTGTGCGGTCTATCGCATGCATGGTGATTTCTTTTGTTATTCCATTCTTTATTATACTCAGTTGGTTAAAACTTTGACTTCTATACTCCATGAAATTAGTGGAATATCCTTGATATTTGCGTTTTATTCAGTATCCTTTCATGGAAATATTCTTCTAAGTATTCTTGAATTTTACTCTACAAAGCAGTATCATGTTGACAGATTGAATGTTATTGGTTCCTGAATAAATTAATTCTTGAACTTGTTTTATTGAATTCTTATATCATTGTCATCATCCTCATGTTTATATTATGTTGAAAGTCATCTGTGGCCGGTAGTGCATAGATGAACTTGGTGTGATTATGACCAGGGATTATTCGGTGTAATCATGACCGTAATGTTACAAATGATGTGGTAAAAATCCTCATTGGCTCGTAGTGCATTGATGGACAGTTGTTGGCATGATCATGACCATTAATGAATACACAAATATTCTTGGCCCGTAGTGCATGGATAATTGTGGTCGTGATACTAAAGAATATCCTTGGCCGTAGTGCAGGGGTGATTTGATGATGTGAAATATTTATTAAGCTGAGTCTCAGCTATAATAGTGATGAAAAACCTTTTAAATCATAAAAGATAGTAGATTTTATTTTCTACTTGACTCTTTTAATGGATTGCTGGTTCCGATGCAGTTAAACTTGATGTTTATTATATTTTATCAGTTTAACACTGTTGAAGGCTAATGATAATTTATTCTGCATTATCTTAGTCATAATATTTCTTACTGGGCTAGTTGAGCTCACCCTTTCTTTTACTGTTCTCTTTAGGAAATGAGAATATAGCTGGGACGAGTCGGGGAACGGAGTAATGGTCCAGATAATAGCATTAGTAGTCCTCACTATTCTGTAAAATAGTGTGATAATAATTGTATACTCCCTCCGTCCCAAAATTAATTGCTCAGTTTTGACTTTTTAAAGTTAAATTGACCATTTTTAAAACTAATCTTTTTACTATTTTTGCTAAAATATAGGTGAAGAGATTATAACCAAAAGAAAGTATATACAATTTATTACTAATCCTAATTTTTATAATTTTAGAAATATATTTATATATGCTTAATTATTAATTCTAAAAATAGTCAATTTGACTTAAAAAAATCAAAATTGAGCAGTTAATTTGGGACGGAGGGAGTAATTGATTACCTAGCGTATGCTGGTATGAACGTTGGTATAGTGGATAATACCTCGTGAAAAATCAAACGTACTATTTTCCGCATCCATTACGCCACCACTGACACTTTCCCATCGCAATCAGATCTCACCTCTTTCTTCTTCCTCGCGTAACTCATGAATGGCAATCCAATAGTGAATTACTATCCAAATTAATCCGGCTATGGAGTCCGAGCTCGAAGACTTAAACCCTAAATCAAATTCAAACCCCCCACCACCCGAACCCACCACAATCGATGATGCCTCCACCAAAGACAACCGCCCTCTCCTCAAACCCGAGCCGTCTTCTGCCACCGCAGCCGCTGCGACCCAACCAAGCATCAAAGAGCTCGAGACGGAATACGCTGCCTACGTCCGCCATGACGTCTACGGCACAATGGGCCGGGGTGAGCTCCCTTGGACCGAGAAAGTCTTGCTTGGGATCGCCCTTGTCACGCTTTTGCCGCTCCGGGTGGCTATTTCCTTTACTATATTGGTGGTTTATTACTTGATTTGCCGCGTATGCACCTTGTTTTCGACCCCGAATAGGGAAGAGGAACAGGAGGATTATGCTCATATGGGAGGATGGAGGCGGACTGTTGTTATTCAAAGTGGGAGGTTTTTAGCAAGGGTTATACTCTTTGTTATAGGGTTTTATTGGATTCATGAAACCTTTCGGATTTCGAACTTAGATAATAAATTGAACTCTGAGGTACATATTCTGTCCCAATTCACTTAATTCCATTTACTTCAGATAAAGCTATGATATTGACATAAAAAGCTGGGTAAAGTTCTAAATTTAGCCTAAAATGGTAATAGTCAAGTCTAAATTAAAGTGAAATAGGTTTTGGGTTACCCAAAAGAAGGGAAGGGGACAACTAAATTGGAATTGAGAAACTACAGTTTATATACGCATTAATAGTATTAGCTTTGTTATTATGCGATTTATGTGAATTTTTTTTAATTATTGGCTTTTGAATTATGAAAAATTTCTGAAAATGATTGATTCTATTGTCAGATTATTTTAGGTTGTGTATGCAGCTTGTACTTTAAGTGAAAGAAATATTATAAGAACTTGCAAACTTTTATATGAGGAAGACACAACTTATTACAAGAATTAACTTACCACATAATATATGCTTCGTCTTTCCTAGCGTGGATCAATATTTTGAGTTTTGCTACATGGATTAATAAATTGTAGTAAAAAGAAACAAAGATGAGAGAAATAGATATTAGAGGAGACAAATTAATATATATTGGAAGTTGCAATATTAGCTAGTGAAGTAAGTCTATAAGAAAATTTATAGGATATTTACCATTTTTCAGATCCTTTTTATGATTGACAGTTTAGGGGTTGCAGAATCCAGAGAGTTGATCCTCCGTGAGTGAATTAGGTTAATAGTTCAATTGTTTCAAAAAGGTTATTAATTCAATCATTAGGTGCTGATGTATGTCAGTGTCGCTCCTACTTGTATTTTCTTGTAGATATTTTATAATTATATAATTTAAGGTAGGACTTGATTTAAGATCACTGATGAATGTTTTCAAAATAAAGTTTGACATTTAGGAATTAGAAGGAGTTGATTGTCAAAACTATTTGTACCTTGAAGCTTACAGTTTTGTTTGGGAGTTTGAACATTTGTATCAATGGACTAGTTTCAATAGATTTTAAAAAGTTTTCTGTTCTAATGCAATTTTGTAATTTTGTTCTGATCAAATTTCCTTCTCTTTCTCTACCACATCCGCATGTGCTCAACTAACTAATTCACAGGGAAACGAAGTCACTTGACAATATTTTTCATTTGATCGAGTAGCTGGATATGCTAATGATCTCATTTGCCACATCATTAGTTTAAGTTAGACAAGATTTCCTCTTTGTATGCAAGTTTAGGTACTAAGTTGTTATATGACGAGCTTTAGACGGGTGATGCAGGACAAGCCTGCGAAACTTTGTTGAACCAATATAAAAACAATGTTTTAAAAAGCGCTAGGCGGCCGGGGGGCCTAGGCGGAATTTTTTATTTTAAGCAAATTTTAATATTTTATCTTACATTTATTCAAACAAAACAATAATATAAAGCAAAACAATCTATATAATAAAGATAATAAAGACCTTTGCTTAAAGTTCAAACACATCTATATTGCTAATGTCAAAATTCAAACACAAACATGCAATTATTCAAAGTTCAAACATGTTTTTAACACATTAGTTTTATTCATAAACAAGATTGCTATTAAATAATAAAATTTAAAATTTCAAGAATTTAATTTAATATTAAAACTTAAGAAACTAAATATAAATTTAAGAATTATATTGAATTAAACTAAATATTACAAATGTATCATCATTTATATAATTTGTAGTTGGTACAAGTTTAAAAAATTACAACTATAATAAAATTATCCATTTTAACTTTATATTGTTCACTTCTTGTTGTGATTTGATATGCTACAACATGTATTATGAATATGATAAATCATTAGAAAAATAAATATATCAAGATTTGGTTTGGGTAGCTATTAAAATAAAAAAACCTCTCCGCCTAGACCCCTCTTAATTTTTTGAAGGAATTTTTTTGCCGCCTTAGACCTAGATGAGGCGTCAGGGGGTCTAACGCATACGCGAGGCGCCAAGGGGGGCATGACGCCTAGGCGGGGCACCAGGGGGCATAGTGCCTAGGCGGGGCGCCAGAGGGCCTAGGCAGGGATTTTTAGAACACTGTATAAAAGGTTTTGGAATCCCGTGGAAATAAAAGAAAATTCTAAAAGTTGTATTTAATTAATTTACCTAATTTTAAATTTTGGTAGTTGTCTTATTACAATTGAATTTGGCTTGTGAAAGGTTTTTGGGAGTATTATGAGTAGAGATGTACCCTATTATTTTTGATACAGTGAATTAGAAGAATTATTTTAGATTTGCGAAGAATTGCGTTGTGTGCAAAAGTGTGAATTACCTTTATCTTGAAACCCTTGTCCCATAAAGGGGAAAGTAAAAGAAGTTAATCTGGTGAAAGAAAACACCGTATTGCATTGCACTCTATGAAAATCTATTATTTACTTATTTTTATTACTTAGTTTCTCTGTATCATGTTTGCATGTTTTAGTAGGACATAATATGAAGTTATCGGGCTCGGTAAATATGAGCCAGTCTATATTGCCTTTTAGAATCTGATTGTTGATTTTTTGAATCAAAAGCAACTTCAGACTTTTGGGGTGAATTTCTTGGAACCAACAAATTTTGCCAAAATCTGAAAATTAAGAGGTTGGGGTTCGTTTTTGCTATTTATTTTTTGAAATTTCTAAAATCATAAGAATCTAAATAAGCAATTATAGGAAGTTAATTCAAACGCTCACTTAAGCTTTTATTTATTTATTTAATTTTATAGATTAAAGGTACCATATGATAAAGATTCATGGACGCTGTACTGATCTTTGTGCCTTTCCTTTTCTTTCTGTCTCTTCATTCTTTTGGATTTATCAGGTGGAGTGCAAAGATCAATCTGACGAGCCTGAAAGACCTGGGGCAATTGTATCAAATCATGTATCTTATTTAGATATATTATACCATATGTCGGCTTCATTTCCGAGCTTTGTTGCAAAGGTTTGATAACTTGTTATGATAAAGTTTGAACACAACTTTGTGGTGATTGAGCTGACATGTTTCTGTACTAATTTTGCTGTCCATGTTATTGAATTTTATCGATGAAGAGATCAGTGGGTAAACTTCCTCTGGTTGGTCTTATCAGGTTGGTTAGCATCAAGTTTCTTTATTCTATAAATTTTGTTGTGTTTCATCAAAATTTGGTGATAAATTTTGGTTCTGTGACTTTTACTGAATGTTCTCTGCATACCGACAGGAGACTTCCATATATAATTATTTCTAAGTTGAAGTTATTATTTGATAAAGCATAAGCGGATCAAGTGGTCAATTATTATATATTCAGCCTTAGCTAAAGATAGGAGTCAATTTTTTGATCCATTTTTCTTTTAACAATTGGTAGGGGGCAGTTGGAGTAATTTAGAAATACATTTTCTTTTAACTATGGCTGAGGGAAAAGAGGGAATGGAGCATTTAAAAATTAAAAATTTAATTAGATGAGATTTGTAAGACCATGGTTTACATTTACAAAGGGGTTTTTTGTTTACATCTGAAGTCTAAGAGCAAATCCAATGGGATGCTATAATTGGTTCTATAGTCAAATTATAGCACTAAATGTCAAAAACTCAAATCCAACCCACTTCTATAATTAGTTCTAAAATAGCAAAATGCTATACTTGGTTCTAAATATAGAACCAAGGATGACTATAGTCATCCTATAACAATAATGATGATGATAATAATAATAATTAATCATGAGATGGAAGGAAAGTTAGTTAAATTTGAAACAATTTGGTGCTAAAATAGAACCAACCACTGGAGACTGGGTTTTATTTTAGCATCAAAAAGCACTTTTCGGTGCCAAAATATAGCAATGGCTATAGCCATTTTGACATTACCATTGGATTTGCTCTAACTGAGTCTGAATTTGACCGAATAAGTCATTCAGACCGTTTGTTTTATAAATTTTAAACTCTGAATGCATCTGAATGTATCTGAACGATTCATCCAGAAAATTGTGGCTGAATCAGTAAAAAGTAGTGTTGAATGATATTTTTACCTATCTACTATCATAAACAATTATAAATTACATTTAATATCCATCTTTTTTTTTTACTATTGCAAACAAATTTTGCTATGTACAAATTATTTTTTGATTTTTTTCTTTAACTAATTGGTCAATAACTAAATTAATTAATGTTGTTGTAGTCTTTTGTTTTGATTTTATGGACTAATAGAATGTTATTAAAAGAATTTAGTGTTTATTCCTAAAATTATATTACTAATAGTATACTCCATTAATGATTGTTCACAAGTTTATATCTAATTTTTCTTAGATAACATTGTTTATATATAATTACATAATAAATTTGTTCATAATAGTCCATAAGGTTAAAATAGGGAAATAGATGTATTCAAATGTTTTAGACAGACAATTATCAAACACATCATTTCATTCTATATTCAAAACTTTTACTTCATTCACATCATTTCATTCTATATTCAAAACTTCTACTTCATTCAGCTCATTCAAATTATCTTAATAATTCAAAACTTTTCAGTTCAATTTTATCAAACAACACTAGAGTACATGATTGATTTTATGCTACTCCTAA
This sequence comes from Panax japonicus, assembly GCA_020205505.1. Taxonomy (NCBI): domain Eukaryota; kingdom Viridiplantae; phylum Streptophyta; class Magnoliopsida; order Apiales; family Araliaceae; genus Panax; species Panax japonicus. The sequence continues at coordinate 27,390,905 of CM035094.1, read as the reverse complement.
ATATCTATAGTAATTACAACATTTCGAATCTAGGACATTGAATTTAGATTTGAGCTGTAGAGTAAGGAAACTATTGGGGTGTCTTTGCTAGTTATTTTTAATGCTGATTTTTATGTTTGCTTTTCATGCCATATAATTCTTCTTAGTTGTTAATGAATGGCAGATTGGTCAAAGGACGTTGAATTGTTATTATTTGTTCTTTCTTACAGTAAATGCCTTGGTTGTGTTTATGTCCAGCGGGAGTCAAAATCATCCGACTTTAAGGGTGTCTCAGGTATGAAGATATTTGATGCTAATATAATAGTTATTGCTGCTCTATAACTGTGTCATCTTCTTTCTACTAAATATGTGGCACATTTGACTTTTGGGGAAAACAATGTGGTCGTGTGATTTGTGTGCATGTTTTAATAACTCATAAAATTATAAATTAATTTTCCTTTCATATTTTGGTGGATATATCTCTAACCATGGTCATGTACTTTGATGAAAGTTTGATTTTCCCAGAATGTATCCTAATTTTTGGCATATTTTGATAGTGGATGTTATAGTATTAGTAGTAGTTATAGGAAAATATCTTTGAATGGAGGGTCGTCTGAAGAAAGAAGTGGCATAAGTTCAAAAGTTGGTTAACACCAAACCCATTTCTTCAAATATAAATTGTTCAAAAGTCTGAAATTTTGCTTATAACGATCATATAACTTCTAGCAAGCATGGATCCTCATGGTGTCATTATCGGACACATCAAATGTGGACATGCACCATACCACCATGTGTCCTATTGATGTAGGACAAGATTTGAGGAAAAAATAATTGTTAAAACAAAGGAAATTAACTCGGGTGAGGCTTCGCGCCTCACTCCTCTAAGGATTTTTTACTTGGGCTATGTTCCTCACACCACTGCCCCAAGGGTTTCTCGATCGCAGAAGAGAGGGAAAATCTGATAACTTAATAACGAACAATATCAAATAATCAATAAACAATTCTGTAGCGTTTTTAACTTGTGGGGACTGCATCAATATTTATAAAGACGCAAACCCTAATATTAATTGGGGAACAATAAAATAACTAAATGACTAGAATACCTTTACTAAATATTAAAATGCTAATCACTATTAAATGTCCTAAATCCTCACTCATAAATATAACAAATAATTACATCAATTTTCCTCAAATTAAACATAATAAAACTTTCATAAAATAAATAGAAATTTCTTCTTGGCTTTGGATTTGTCTTCTCCATCAAGTAGTATGTCATTTCTGTAATTACATAAGCATGATCTCTATTGTCTGCATTTTTTATTCAGTTTCTCGATAAGATGTTTTTCTTTCTCAGGGAAAAAAATAGAGTAGGCAAATTTTTGCATATGTCTTGCTTTCTTTCTTTCCATTTTTAGGTGAAATTATTTTATGATTTTGGACTTTAGATGCATTTCATGACAAATATTACCCTTGGTTGCTTGCAGGTGTTGTGAATGAAAGAGTCCGGGAAGCTCATCAGAACAAGTTTGCTCCAATGATGTTGCTTTTTCCAGGTTATCATTTGGTTAGCCGATAGAGTGCATCCTTGCGATTCAAAGAAACCACACATTGACTTTCAATTCTTATATGTTCTACTAGACTTTTAAAACTATTATGAGGAGCTTATTCCTTTAAATGAATGAGAAAAAAGCTAGGATTATTCAAGGTAATAACTTTGCAAAATACATATTGATGCAAGGAGTAGGACAAGATGGAAGGAAAAAAATAAAACCAAGTTAAAGAATATAATTAGGCTAAAAGCCATAGAACAAGGCTTAATTCAGTAATGATTCATCATTCAATCAATATATAATAAAGTAGTAAAAATTACAATGTCTTATATAGGGCAATGAGAAAAGGTGATTGATAATGCTAGAGCAATAATTATGTTGTCAGAGCAAATATGCATTTAGCGACACTTTTACACTTGTTTTAATGACACTTTGAACTTTTAGCGACACTTATTGTCGGACAACATAATTATTGCTCTGACATTATCAATGACCTAAGAAAATCCTAAATTTAACAATCAAGTAAAATCTTCTTTTAAAAAGGAAACATATCCATAATAGTAATCTACTACTATAGATAAAAACTCTAGAATAATCTACCTAGTATCATATACATAATTAATGACTACAAGTTTTTTTTTTGTTTTTTATCTCTAAGTAATAGTATATAATATTCAAAAAATATAATTAATCATTAATTTTCCTCCTTATCACATATGGTGCATTGCAAAATGCAATAATGGAATAAAACTAGTGTTACCCAGATTTACCAAATACTCTTAATGATCTAGCAAATTGTATTTTTTAGCTAACCAGATATTTCTTTGTTTTCAATCTCTAGTTGCACAAATCCAGTGAACCAGTATTCTCGAACTCGAATCCTTACTTCATAGGTTATTTATCATTTAATTAATTTCAATGATAAATCTCTCTAGCTCTTTAAAGTTATGGGTCCTAAAATGTAGGAAATCTGTTAATGGGGGTGTGAAAACTGAAAAGAAAGAAGCGATAAAGAATACTAAATAAGTTTTTCTTTTTTATTAGTTACACAACTTTAAGAAGCGTTTATGTTTTTCCCACTCCCAAAATAAAATAGCTATGTGGTTGTGTATTCAATATCAAAATATAGGGCTATAACTGTTCCCATTGCTACAACTGTCCCCATTGCTATCCCTAACTATAAAAGTTTCATCAGATATGAATTTCCAAATGTCCTTGACGCTGAACAAATGATCAACATCACTATAACTAGAATTGTCACTTTGTAATTGTCAGTGTGTCACGCTTTTGTTTTAGTTATGCTAAAATTTTTGTTGCCCATTTGAAAATAATACAACTGTACCCCACTAATATTTTCCGTCACAAGTCAGAATCCCTACTAGATATATTGTTTTACTTTGTTTAAACGCTTGACCACATTGACTGCTTACAGTTTTTAAATTTGCTTGTCTGTCTCTTTTTCAGAAGGCACAACTACAAATGGAGATTATCTCCTTCCATTCAAGACGGGTGCATTTTTACCAAAAGCTCCAGTTCTTCCAGTGATTTTAAGATATCCATACAAGAGGTTTAGTCCTGCTTGGGACACCATATCAGGGGTGAGTATTTGTTTGGCAGTCTCAACGTTGGTGGCCACAACAAATTTCAGTTGACATGTATAGATTTTAATTTGTAGGTGCGACATGTGATTCTGCTGTTTTGTCAATTTGTAAATCATTTAGAAGTGACAAGGCTACCAATTTACTACCCTTCACAGCAAGAGAAGGATGATCCAAAGCTATATGCTGATAATGTTCGGAAAGCTGATGGCTCATGAGGTATGTTTTTTTGTCAGTTTCTAATGATGTAAGTTTTTAATTCTGACGAATTAACAAGCATGGGATATCAGTTTGTATATTAATATTATAGCATTATGTCCTGCTCAGTATGTAAGACGAAGAAGACCTTTCAGAAGGACATTGGAAATCCAGTATTAATGTTTTCAATATCTTAGATTCAGTATATGTTAATAATAATGAGACATCAGATGACTGACATGTTTCCTAATTTTGTAATTCCTAAGCGGAGAATATTTCCTTAATTGGCAATGGCCATAAAGGAGCATGTATTGATGAATTGATATTAGAAAGTTCATTTGATTTAGGATATATGAGAAAAATAAAATAAAATGATTCCAAACTACAATAATATGGTTTGAGGACAATCACCTGTTCTGTTCCATATGTGATCTTTTCTACAATGAACTCACGATCATGAAACTTACCCCATTCAGATAATGCTATTGAGCTTATCAAAGGGTTACTGTGTAGACGCTGGCAATGCAAAGTGAATTATGCGTATTGAGAAGCTAATCATTTTGCGGGTTGGTTAGCTTATGAAGCCCTGAATCAGTCTTTGGTCTTTCATATTTTGAGGTGAGGGACTGACACAGGACAAGGTCTAGAAAAGTTTAGATATGCGACCACACTCAGATACTGCTATTGGGCTTATCAAAGGCTTAATGTGTTAACGCTGACAATGCCAGGTGAATTATATGTATTGAGAAGCTAATCATTTTGCAGGTTGGTTGGCTAATGAGAATCAGTCTTTGGTCTTTCATATTTTGAGGCGCGGGACTGATACAGGACAAGGTCTAGAAAAGTTTAGATACACGATAAAGGAGGAATAAGTAAGGGTGAAAAGGGGAGAAAAATATCATTCCAAGGAATTGGTAGCAGCACACAAAAGCGCATCACTTATTTCAAATAATTTAACTCTATTAAACTTGAGGGGATATAATATTTTTATAGATACCTAACACTTGGGAGTCAAGTATATATGGTAATGAAATAAAACTCTAATACCAGTATACTAATAATATAAAAGTAATGGTAGATACCAAAAATACTTTAAACAACCTAATTAACCATACTTATATTAAAAGATCTAATTCAGTTACTAACAATTTACACATAATTAATAATATAAAACAATTTACTAATAATCCTAAAGTATTAATATCTGCATCAGGGACTAGATTATTTTCTGTTTGAGAAGATGGGAGTTGGTGTTTTATTTTTTCTGGCCTTTGGCTCTTTTGAACAAACTAAACTACAACTACTTGAAACTACAAAGAAAACAAATTATTGTACAGACAATCAACACCATTCTAAAAGGTTTCGTTGAATGTCAGACAAAAATTGAGATGTAGCATAGCTGATTATGCCTCCGGGAGAGTGCGGTTGAGCTTCTTGGCTTCCTATTTTTAGGAGATAATTTTCAAATTGGGTGCTTAGGAGGTCTGGGTAGTCAACGATCTCACTTTTTGACAATGTTCTAAAAGGGCGGGTGGCCGGGGGCCTAGGCGGGACTTTTTATTTTAAGCCAATTTTAATATTTTATCTTACATTTATCTAAACAAAACAATAATATAAAGCAAAACAATTTATAATAAAGATAGTAAAGACTTTTGCTTAAAGTTCAAACACATATCCATATTGCTAATGTTAAAGTTCAAACACAAACATGCAATTGTTCAAAGTTCAAACATATTTTTAACGTATTAGTTTTATTCATAAACAAGATTGCTATTAAATACTCCTTCCGTCCCATGATAAAAGTCCTTATTACTATTTTGGATATTCCTAGGTTAAATATCCATTTTCCTTTAATAACCAAACTTTTACACATATTTTCCTATTATACCTGTAACTTTAAATATCTCATACTTTTCTTATTCTAATTCTCTCTCCATATTTAATGACATTATTATGAGCAATTTGTCATTTCATTCATCTTCTTAATATGCGTGAAAAGTACACCATGACTTTTATCCTGGGACGGAGGGAGTAATAAAATTTAAAATTTCAAGAATTTAATTCAATATTAAAACTTAAGAAACTAAACATAAATTTAAGAATTATATTGAATTAAACTAAATATTACAAATGTATCATCATTTATATAATTTAAAGTTGGTACAAGTTCAAAAAATTACAACTATAATAAAATTATCTATTTTGATTTGATATTTTTCACTTCTTGTTGTGATTTGATAGGCTATAACTTGTATTATGAATATAGTAAATCATTAGAAAAATAAATATATTAAGATTTGGGTTGGGTAGTTATTAAAATTAAAAAAATCTCTCCGCCTAGATCCCGCCTAATTTCTAGGAGTTATTTTTTGCCGCCTAATTCCTAGGTGGGGCGCCAAGGAGGGGCCTAGCTCCTAGGCGGGGCACCAAGGGGGACCTATCGCCTAGGCGGGACTTAGGCGGGGATTTTTACAACACTTCTTTCTGAAAGGACAACAAATTATTTCTCTAAAACCTAAGCCATTTACTAATTCTATTTATACTGCAGGGCATTCCTTGAAGTGGACAGGCCATTGAAGTGACAAAATTTCTATAGTTTATGATATCTTTTTATCATTAAGTGCGGTGCAGTGACTTCCATGGAAGAGTATATCATGTGTGTGAGCCTGCCGTGGAATGTAGCTTTCTTTTCCTGGACCAGCTCTGGGGTTGAGTCTGACACATGACAATTTGAGGAAGACAGAGAAATGTTTTGTGAACTGTTATTACACGTGTAGTGTACATGAAATGAGTAGATCACCTGTTGATTTTGATTTGAGGTAATTTGGGCCCTATGGTGGATGGTGTGTGCCTAGTTTTGGGTTGCTAGTGTGATGTCAGGAGCAGTCATCACCTTCTTAAGGGCATGGAAATGAGTTGGGGGATAGAACAAGGAAGAAATGGGACTTACTCCCTCGCTGTTTGTAGTTGGTGCTTTGAAGATGAAGGAATGTTCTGTACTTCAGAGATAGAGATCGACAGAGATCAATTGTCTATATTTGGTTTTGGTTTGTGAATTTTTGTACTTTGGCTAAATGAGGTTGTATGTCAGTTCCTATGCATCTTTGTAGAGTTTTTGGGGGAGTTTGAGCTGTGAGCATAATTGTGTTTAGGTTTTTGTGTGCTTTTTTGGGTTGGGACTTTCTGGTGGGTTAGGTAGTTGTTTGGTATTATAGATGCCCCTCTATATAGCTCTCCGGGATATGTATAAGGGAGACGTCCCCTTGTTACTAGTAAAATAATTAAAATAGAAAGTACTAAAAGGCTCTGTGGAATGGCAGCAAGGGACAATGTAGGAACCATTTGGTCTTAAACGCCCATTAGTGACTGTTGGTAGCATGAGTCGTGGTGTTTGACATGAGAACAACTTAACTAACATGAGGACGCTGCCATTTTCATCCAATAAGGTCCTCACATTCGACAACAGAAGCATTTGTTATTGCATTGATCTCTAGTAATTCTACACCCCTAGTCTTTACTGGGCTCAGGTCCTCAGGATCAAGTCTGAAAAGTAAAGATGCGATGATGAAGTTCAGAATATTACCTGGGACTCCTATTTGATGGATCATAAACCATCTCAGACCACAACAAAAATTCCGTGCTTTTTAATAGGCAAGTTTAGCCCCAATATGTGGATTGGAACTAGCAACCTTGAGGTCTTTTCTCTAGGCCTTTCCTATTTCTCCCACCCCTTAGAGTTCAAATTTATGTTCATTGTGTTTTTATGTCCATGGAAGCAACTTAAATCATATCATTGGATGTTCTGAAGAAAAAACTTCCTTTTATGAGAGCATATATTTTGGAAATTCTGAAATTTGGATCAAGTCATTGTTTCCCGTCAAGTCAACTAAAACATTAAATTGTGCTGTGCAATCCTATGAAGTTTATGAACCATATATGGTAAATGCTTTGGCAACCAGGTACCGTTGACAGAAAGATGACGAGCTTACTCAAATGATATTTCTTGTAGTGTTAATGTTACTTTATTGAATGACCAATCAAAAGTGATGTACTCAACGTCAACCGCCGTTATAGTGACTCATCATTTGAGACCCATAATCAATACGTCTTGCTATTTAAACAAGAAAAATTCTTGATTAGATGGTTTGATATTGCTTGCTTTTTATATTGTACAAGTGGTGCCTAAGCAGTTGCTTTGAGCTATCATATGGCATACTCCTATGACAGTAGATTGTACTGTACTAGTGAGCGAGTACAATTGTAGAGCTGGATCTTGTTTAGATTTAGACGGTATTAATTGAATCTCCTGCTTCATTGTGGGTCGTTAATGTTCTTTTAATAATGTAGCCCCTGGGTTCCAATATTTGGCTATATTTCCCTAGAAGAATGCCATCTTTGTTTGTATTGGTTTATTATTTTACTGGCTAGGTTGTGTTTTTAGAGTTTCCATTACTTTCATTTTCTACTGTCCAGTCTTAATTGCTTTTGCTGTTTCACATGCAGGGTAATTTGATAATGGCGGATATTGGTTTGGCAGAGAAACGAGTATATCATGCTGCTCTCAATGGTAATAATAGCCTGCCTACTGTTTTGCATCAGAAAGCCGAATGATAATTTCATGGCCTGGCTCTCAAAAGTTATGTAGTCCACTTGGGTTATTTAGTTCTCCTTAGTGTTGACTTTGGAATAAACTGCAGCTGAAGGGTGGCTATGACCACCCAGTAAAACAAGAAAACATTGTGTGGGGTTTCCCATCCATTAAACAAGAAAACACCATGTACTATCCTAATTTGTATTCTTATTAAAAGAAGTTGCCTGTTAAATACAGTATCTGATGTTTTTTGAGAATATCCCCCGGAAGCATCCAGTTTTAAAGCTTCCTTGGCTTTACTGTGTTTTCTTTTTCCAGTAGCTTTCATTATCTAAATTCTTGTAAGCCCTTACTGGAAAAGAGAGGAAAATTGCATATGTAAATCTGAAACATCTGTTTCGTGTTCGTGCAGGTTTGTTTTGTCAACAGTAATTCGGATACGCGATCTGTATATTCCTTGTATGGTTCTATTCTTTAGAAAAAGTATAAAATTTATTTATAGGAAGTTAGCTATGAACAATCATTCATAATGTCAAAGTTGGAAAATGTACCTCCAGACATTGCAATATTGCTACCTAATCCAGTGCGCTTACCTTAAAGCAGTCTCTTGTCTATATCTCTTCTTTCGGGTGAAGTCTATCTTATTCATAAAGATGGTTTGGTCAATCAAGCTAGCTAAATCTGCTTCTGACATTGGATGGAATGTGTTTCTCCAAGCAAGGGCTGTGTTTCCATGTATGCTCCAGCTCCTGTACAGAGGTGATCATATTGTTTATTAATTCTTGTCCTCTTTTTTGGAAATGAGTCAGGTTAGTAGAAAATAGAATTCTCTGAAGCTCTCTCTCTCTATATATATGTATGTCCAGCTCTCTAGCCAAAAAAAATAAACCAAAGACAAACTGACTATAGCGACGGGTTTTTCTGTCGCTAAAACATAGAGTTATATCTCACAAAATCGTCGTTATAGCCAATTTGTTTTTGGTTCATTTTTTTGGTTCGTTGGAGAGATTTTGTGTGTGTGTGTGTGTATATATATATATATATATATATATATATATATATATATATATATAGAGCTGTGTATATAATATTTTTCAAAACCAAATAAAATAAAAAGGATTGTAAATACGTTTTTTCTGATTTGATGCCAATTGGTTGCACCCCCCCCCCCCCCCCCCTCAAAAACCCACAAACCCCTTTTTTTGCCCTTATGTTAAAAATTGTTACTACTGTACTTCATGTTTAGTACAATTGGGGTACCAGTGAAACTGAGAAACTAGACATTAATCATTAGATAATGAATGATCAATGAACGAACTGTTACTTTGCGACCCCCTTGGTACAAATTTAATATTCGTCTAAAAGTAAGTCTTGAGACTCACACATGTGACCCACATTATTATTTTTTCTTTCCAAGAACGTATTTTAATTTCAAGTTACAAAACTTGGAAATAATTTGAGCGTGCTGTTTTTTGAGATCACGTAAAGCTTATTAACGAGTTTCAATGTCCCCCTGCATATTAATCAGTTGCATTGCGAGTTATTTTGGCTAGAGACTGCCAATTAAATGTCGAATCCGCAACAATTTGATCTTTACCTTGCGTGCATTTGAAAGCATGGAAGATGCACCAAGAATCGACAGAGTTCAAGCATTGAGTTATTCTGTTCCAATTGGGTTTCTGATTCCAGTATCAAAACCAAGGATTTCATGTCACCAGACAACACAAGGAGCAAACAGGCTTAAATTTTAATACTACTACATAATAAGGTTGGAGATGTCTAAGGGGGTTTGATGCCATGTTTTAGTTAACACCTTAAAGCATGTATGGGGGGTAACCAGGAAGTTGAAATTTCTTGCAACAAAGAGCCTAGAGTTCTGCTAGACAGATATAAATATCTACATCATCCGTTTCAAAATATAAGATCACTTGCCTCTTATATTTTGGAACGTAGGGAGTATAAGCCAAGAGTAAGAACGAAAATGAGAGAGGGGGGACGGGGGTGGGGGGGGGGTGGGGGGCAAGGGGGAGAGAGATGATGGCGACGATGGTGAATCTGCTAAACTTTCCAATGCAGATGTAAATAATTGTTACCATGTTACACATATTTCCCCCTTTCCAAAGCTGATGACTTGATTACAAAATATTTAATCACATGAGACACCTTTAAACTAGTGCTTGCCAAAGACAATGTTGGGGGATAAAACATTTTCAGTGGGAATCTCCATCTTACCTTTCATTCAGCGAGCCGTTGTTGGATCGTCTGAGTTCCCAGGGTGGTAAGCAGCCTTTCAGGGGGGACTGTAAAAACAATGAAGATGTTGACAACTGTTTCTGCCTCATTGAGATTGAAGAGAGGCAACTGAAGCTGCTTCTTAGCCTTCTCTTCTCGCTATCAAATGCTTGGTAATTTGGGTCATGTTGCACAGCTGAAATTCTAAGGGCTTCAGGCAGTACACAGTTGAACATTGAGCCTATAGGAAAACATTTTGAACACTAAAATCATAAAGGTATAGTGAATTACTTCGACGCTATGCAGTAAAGTCATGGAACAGATGTAAGCTACCTAGTTTTGCAAGTCGATTCACCCATTTTGGGATATGCTTCCCAGTCAACTTGTAGCAGATATCATTGCAAAAATGGTTGCAGTTCTTAACAATCAAGTGATATGAATCACCACTGTAGCTTGCTGCGTGATGCTCCATGAATTCCCTAACCTGGGCAGGGTCCAAACATGTAGTCCCGATGAATATGGACTTCCTAAACTTGAAGCCTGGGCATTGCCGAGGCTCGACTTCAAAGACACCGCTAGTTGGATAGTCGTGTGCTCCAAATGCATACTCTATACCATGAACTGTCAAGAACATGAAGGGTTAGTCAATAACTGTTTATTTTATCTGATCTGTTGGTGCAAAACATAGAAGGAAATACATGAACATGTGCATGAACAATTTTCACAATCAAGTGCAAAGTAATGAGCCAATGACCACCTGTAACTCACCAACATATTAAGCTAAAATATTTATCTTGAGAGAGAGACGCTTTTAGGACCCAAGTACCAAACTTGAGGTTTGGACCAAAAGGACAACTGATGCATCATCTAGGTTGATTGTGCAACTGAAACTTACCAAACATTAATATACAAAATCTTTCAAATCAAAAACTTAATTTAGAGTAGTTCTTGTAAATATAAAATCTGCAGAGAATGCCTATATTGCTTGGGTTTAAGCAATTTATCAAGAGTTTGTGTTTCAAAGGAAGATGGATTTTGGCTGGTCTATCGGAACCAGAATCCTAGGTAACTGCATCTTTCAGCTTAAGAGAACTATCTGTTTTACTTTGACCTGGGTATCATAGTCCTTGGAAAATACAAGAGGTTTTTAACAATTCTGAGTACACTACAAGGGAAGTAAACTATTGGCTACCCATTCGACCATAAACATCATTCGTTTAAGAGGCAGTGTACATGGTTATTCTAGTGCAAGCAAGACACATATAAATTGGTCTTTCTACACCTTCAACCCCTTAAACAGAGGATATGAGGATGTCTTAGACTCCATTAGTCAGCTAGTGTTGTGTCTTATGGCTCTTTTACTCGAGTCATGCCAGATGAATGTGATTAGTTGAGGCAGAATAGCATCCTCTTCTAACCTCCAACTATAACCAGATAATATGCATCTCAGAAGCCCTACATTCTTGATACCCACGAAGCCAGTAGACCCTGCACCCCCCGCTTTTGTCCCACAAGCCATTGATTCCACATCTCAAGTATTCAATTTAACAGGCAGCGTAGACCATTCGAATACTCTGACCTGTGCAGATGACTCGGTTCTTTATGTAAATATTAGTTCTTTACTGCATACGTTTGAATGGAAAGTTAAATAAATAATGTGTTCATAATTGTTATATACATATTAAAAACAGAGACTATAAGTAAACTATTCCAGTCTAATATTATTGTTAATTACTGCACAGCATAGTTTTAAAAGAAAATAAGTAACAGTTCTAATAACAAGTAGAATCTACATGAGGACAAGTAAAGATTCTTTATGTTATTTCCTGGAAGCAAACATTGGCACGATTTTTAAGAACTAAACTGAGTGCTAGATGAGAAAATAGAAACAAAAGATCCAAATTCATATCAAAGAAAAAAAAGGTGAAAAAAGATTAAGCAAGGCCTACCTTCTACACCAGAGTGAAAGATACCGAATCCAGCCCAATAGGCGTAGCCATTCATGGGTGTCAAGTCATATACATTGAGATAAACTGGTGTATTGCCTGAACCATAATTAGCTGACTTCACCTTGGGGAATAAACAAAATCGTAGGGTAGATTTTCCTCGTAAGCGGAGAGGAACTATTGACTTCCATACTTTCTTTGTTCCAAATTTCATGGTGTTTCTAGTAGGGAAACCAGAAGTTCTGTACATACAAGTAAGTATATAAGCATGAAACGTATACCAAAAAAGATCACAACGACAATGACAAAAGGGAAGTGGGGAGAGGAAGCAACAAAGAGTGCTAAAAGATCCAATTAAAAACAACCTGCGAATAAGGGATCGTACAATGGTACTAGTCAGAACCATACACCGAGAGAAACTAAGCACTCGAGACAAAGTATTGGCTAATAGCAGGTTAGTTTCAGTTGGAAAAGGTAGAGCCAATGTGAAATGAAACATATGTATCTGATTGTTATGTCTAAAAGAATGAAAAGAAAAGGGTATCAAACGGAGGGTCAAATGTACTTAAGTCTGTTAAATGCCCTTAATTAGCATAACTCATTTATAAACTTCTACATCATTTGATAATATATTGTGGACAAGGTCAACCTATAAAACGTAGATGCCTCACAATGTAAAATCATCTTTACCTCGTATTATCAACAGCCACCTTAATTCTTCAGGCATGCACATTTTGATTCTAAGACCTGCCTATACCAACTCTTTTCAATTAATAAGCTTAATCTTTCATTTTTCCGGTCAACTTTAATTTTATGGGGCCTCCAAATATATGGAGCAAAGTCAGCACACACCTAAACAATCAAAGCAACTCTCTCCTTGCTATACATCCCAATACTGACCGAGTCTTTGAACAACTATAATAGATTACAGAATGCTATCATAACTAACTTTCTAATTTCCATTGAAGCCTGCTACTGCAGCCGACCATGTGACAAACATGAATAAACTATCTCCATTATTAATTTATTTTTTTTAAATAATCAATTCAAGTGAGTTGACCTTGAAATATTACATTTTTTTAATTAAAAAAAGAAAAGAATTTCCCTAACAGTACATGGGCCAGCAAAGATCCAATAGAAAACCAAAAAGATAATATGCAGGCACCGTTTTAAGAAGAAATCAAGTAATGGCAGGAGTGGGAGTCCATGAATACAGTCAGTGGTTTGCATATGTTTTTTAAAATAAGGTTGCTAATGTTGATTCCATTAATCTTACCACTAGTGAAGAGGAGAATCTAGTGTGCCTGATAACTCATTCTGTTCAAGCAAAGTTGGATGTAAATATTAAAAGGCATGCAACTCTATCCAAAATTAGCTTCTCTGACAGCATCAACTTCAATGTTACTCAATAAAATCCTTTCTGTGCCTTAATTTTAACAATCCGTACAAATTCTTAAATATACTTTCAAGTTTCAAGTTCCTTCTAATAATCACACATGAAGATTACAGAAAAACTCTCATGCTGTTAAAAGAGCATTCCCCGGGTTCGGTGGTGTCTATGACTTTGAGCTTATGTCACTTTCAAAGATCAGTATTTATACATTTATCCATGCCAGACAAAGAAGTAATTTGAAGAGCAGCAACAATTGCAATCCTTATTAAATGTTTATAACAAATTAATTAATGAAATGCACAAATTAATATGCCAAGTCAAATGAATTATATATCTTAGAGACATATACTAACTTGCTACCTATATAGAAAGATGAAAAATTCTTCTTCTTAATTATATAAGAAATCTGCATATTTTAAAACTTCAGAACTGGCGGAACAAAATCACACATCTCGCATGTGCATATGCACAGAGGGAAATGGAGAGAGAGAGAGAGCAAATAACATGAACACTCTTTCTTCAGATGCCTGAGCCCGAAAGCAATTTTGATTGGAAATTCCCCTTAGGCTATCACTGTTCTCATAATAGTGTCTATTATAAAAGATATGATAAAAAAATAGTCTCAATCTAAGGACATTGTTACCAAAACCTACTAAGCTATCACTTTTTTACTCCAAATCCTAATTTGAAAGACTTATTTTCCCCAAAAGCAACAGAAATAAGTCAATTCATAATCATACAACCAATAATTCTGAACATCCTCAATAATGTGAAATGTAAAACCATAAGGAGTAATCAAGAGAGAATAATAATGTGAAATGTACAACCCATAAGGAGTAATCAAGAGAGAATCTTTAGCTTCAGATTCAAGACTATAAGTGAAGCCATTTCAGATCTTGTTGATAAAATTGCACTTTCAGGCAGAAATATAGAAAAATATATAACAAAGCAAAATAATAATAAAAAAGAAGAAGCAATTTTTAGACTAGCAGATCATATGGGTCAGACACAGTAAAATTCAAGAAAATGAAGATGGTCTAATCCACCAAAACAAATTAAGAGTTTTTGGGAGACACCCACAAGACATAAATTATAGGAAAATAAGGTAGAAAGTTTATGGGAGAGAAAAACCTACAGATTAGGAGAAGATAGCCATTGAAAGGGAGGAACAAAGTCCAGGTTCTGAAGAAATAGTAAAAACCCAGCAGCAGAGAGAACAGAACCAGCTGGTAAAAGAAAGAGGTAGCTGGGTGTCCCTGGCTGAATAATTAACACACGCTCATTTTCCTGCAAACCCCAAGTAAGGCGCTGCAAATCCTGAAATTACAGACCCCATTTTTGAGCCAAACAAATTAAAGATAAACAAAAAAACGAGAGTAAAAACGAGACCCGAGGTTATGGAAGTTAAGGACAACTGACATAAGTCCCCCACCGGTCACCACCTCTCTGTCTCTCTCCTCTGCTTTTTTATCTTTTAAATTTTCATTTTTATTTTGAGTTAGGCTTTGAAAATATTCAATTAGGTTACATGTCTAATAATATAGAATTCAATTTGAATTTGAACAAAAAAATATAATTTAGATTCATTCTAATTTTTAAATTATTAAAATAAAGAGAGATGGAGAATTTCGTTACGTCGTACTCCCTCCGTTCCTTAATATATGTTGTTTTAGACATGTGAACAAGAATTAAAAAAATGATTGAAAAGCATTAACTATATTATCATTTGTCTATAATACCCTTCAACTCACATTATCTCATAATATGGATCAAAAAATTAAGTGAAGTTATAAGGGGCAATTTGGAAAAAATAGTTATCAAATCTCCTAGATAACCACAAATGACAAATAATTAGGAATAACAAAAAATGTGAGACCCCAGATTTTATGAATAAATATTTAATTTTCTCGAATTATATTTTTGAATATTATGGTGTTGATTTGATATAATGTTATAGTTGTGGGTAGTATTTATAAATTTTGCAATGTACGCAAGTTGTTATATAATATTCGATTGGTCGGAGAATATTCTTTTTGTCGGGGAATATCCGTACGACGAGACAATCATTGGTGGATCCCACAATGGAATTATTGTCGGATTGAGAAAATGACAAAAATACTTTATGTAACGACCCCAAAATAGGTCCATTCCATCTAACTCATTCTGAGTCGCCAAATATATGGTACATGAAACAACTACAACTTTATTACAATAATTGTCGTGCAAAATACAACAACACATATGTTGTGAGTTTGGATACAAATATATACCAACTGTAGCACGTCACAATGACACCTTACATAAAGGTATAGTAAAAAACTGTTTTAGAAATTAGAATCTTTGGGAAGTGCTCAAGGAAACCTTCTATATGGGAGACCATGCTTTTAGGTTATGGTAGATATCATATAGCCACAGAATTATCCTTGGTTGACCCAATAGACCCCAAAGAAAAATGAGAAGATTACTATCATATTCTTCCCAATGATGAGTCTTCTCTTGACATATCATTATCTCCACTGTCTCTAATTGGGAATTAAACTCCAAACAAACACCAAGATTATATAGGTAGTGCTTGTAAATATACTCAGCAAGTGGATGAACACAACCCTGTCTTATGATGACACGAGGTTGTATGTCATTAGACATCTTGTATAATAGTGGCAAAACACCCTTCCAAGTTAAATTCACCTCACCCTTAATATCTATAGACCACTGTTCTATTTCCTTGTTATCCCCCGCTCGACCCAACTACACTTTTATTACCTGAAAGGAATTGTAAAGCAAAAGGGTGAGCACAACTAACTCAGTAAAGAATATTATGACTAAAGATAAATAAATTATCAATAGCCTTCAACAGTAATAAATCAGAGATTTAGAACATATGGTAAATGATAAAACTTTTCAACCATAGTTGCAGCGGAATGAGCAATCCATTAGAAGAGTCAAATAGACTATAAAGTCTATTATCTTCTCCATGTTAAAAGTCCACTAACAATGTTTTATCCCTGTAACATCAATCAACAATTCCTGTCCACAATCACATGTATAACTCATAATCGTAATTGTAGTTCTAAATTCCTTTTCTCATTCAGGACAAAGATAATTTTCATCACCTGAAACATCAAAGATTATGGTTATACCAAATCACAGTTTATGTTCATAATCCTACTAATAAATTCATCTTTGCACTACAGGCCAAAGATATTCATCAACAAGTCATCTTTGCACTACAGGCCAAAGATATTCATCAACAAGTCAACTTTGCACTACAGGCCAAAGATATTTATCAGTTGGTCATGTTTATCTAAACACATGTTCATCTTTGCACTACGGGCCAAAGATATTCATCAGAAATCATTCATCTTTGCACTACAGGCCAAAGATATTCAGTTATATTTTCATTTAGGACTGAGGATGATGAAAAATATTTTAAAGAAAACGAATCCAGTGAAACAAAAGAACAAATATTAAGGATTCGTACTTTAAATAATTCCCGTTCAAAAATACTTCATAAATAACCAGAGTGGAGTAAAATTCAAGAATGAAGACAAAAACATAGATCCAATCAAAGATAGTATCCAGAATTGATATTTTGGACAAAAAGAAGAAATTTTATTTTTTCGGTGAATAGTGTCGTATTTGTGAATAGTGCCGTATACGTGAATAGTAACTCCGACACCAAAAGATAAAAATTTCACAAAAAACATCATCATGTTTCGTGAATAGTACTCATGAATAGTAACTCGTGAATAGTAACTCATGAATAATAACTCCGACATGAAAAAGTTCTAAATTTGATAAAAAATTTCAAACCAACATTCTGACATAATGATATTGAAGAAATAATATCATTTTAGAAGAAAATAACCTCCCTTACCTCAGAAAGAATAGTACTTCTGACTGGAATACTGGATATAGTGTTAAAAGAACTTGCACCGTATAGCAATACTCGAAGTACTAAAATACTCACAAAAATACGCTCGATATTATAGAGAGAGAAAGAGAGAGAAATCTGTAGTTTCTGGTGTAATTTTTAATTCTAAACTAAGCATCTTATTTATAGGATATTGCTTAGAACACCAAAGCAGAAAATTGAATATAATAATATTATATTTATAAAATTTTCTTACGCACACTTTCTCAGATCTGAATTCAGCCAACAAAGAATAACAAAAAAAAACGTTTTTGTTATTAAAAATAATTAAAACTTTCAAAAATTAATTATTTCGGAACTATGAAACTTCAATAATTCATAATAAATAGCCCTTTTATCAGAAAATTCGAATCTCGCGAATTTTTATAGGAAATTCAATTCTCTACAACTTTGCAGAAGAAAGTTTTTCTAAATTCCAAGTAAAAATTGACCGAAATCCACAAACAGGCGATTTACAGGCTATAATCAAATTTTAGTCAAGAAATGGGGTCCACCGACACACAAAATATGTGTTAATCATTTAATGCAACAAAAATACTCTTCCTCATCATATACTCATATATCACACATTCATTATAAAAATATCATCATTATTATATTATTAAAATAATATATTCAAATGAATTATTTTATCAGAAAAAGCTAAAATATTAATTTTCAACAATTGTCACATCTAAAATTTTTCTCCATCTATATCCACATAAAATTAATATTTTCCTCATCATATAAATTAATAATTAATTATTCACAAATAATATTATGTAATCACAATAATGACAACCAGACAGTTCCTAGGAAAGAGGGGGCTTTCCAATAAGAATTTCTCCTTACTGGCGCGCAATTAGGTGACTAAACTTCTCCTTAGACAGAACTTTCTAGACATTGCAAATAATGTTATCTAATAATATTATTCAGATAATATGAATTATTGCTCTGATAATGGAAAATACTTTGTAGTGACAATTATTAAAACAACAGTAATATAAAATATCAACGCAGCAATTATTGAATCAATAAAATGATGAACAGTAATTACTGTAACAATTATTGAGTAGTGCCTTCTTACGTAAGAATCAATAATGGGTGCAATACCGTGTGCTACTGTGCAACAACACGTATTACTGTGTTTTAACCACCGGGTATTCCAACAGTGTTAACGGTAACCACTACGCCATTATTCATAAAAACTTTAATTTGTCTTTTTCTTCATTCCACAGTTATTCTATTATGGGGCCCACAAATGGTTGCGCCGTCGTACGAATATTTCCCGACAGAAAGGATATTCCACGACCAAACGAATATTCCCCGACAACAATGGGTATTTTATAACCACTTGCTTATTTTGAAAAAAAAATCATATATCACCCTTAACTTTAACCTTTTATCAATTTAACCATTTACTGAATAGTAATTATAAGAAAAATTGAATACTTTTATTTCATAAAATTCGGGCTCTTACACTTTATGAAAATAACAGCGGAAGTTTTATCGTTAACTGTTGAAACACCCGGTGTTAAAAGTACAGTAATGCGCATTGTTGCATAGTATCACACGGTATTGATTATTGATGCTTACGTGAGAAGTCACTTAGTTATACTCAATTATTGCTACAGTAATTGTTGCATCATATCTCTCATATTATTGATTAAATTATTGTTACAGTATCATCTGCATAATATGATATATTATTAAATCAATAATTGAGACGACAAAGTTATTCATATTATTATTTGTAATATTGACAATGACTAGAAGTTCTGTCAAGGAGAGGTTTGGTCACCTAATTGCGCGCCAATAAGGAGAAATCCTTATCGGAAAGCCCCTCTTTCCTGGGAACGACCTGGTTGTTAAATATTATGAATTATAATATTAATGATGAATAAGTTCGTGTTGATTAAAGATAAATTTTATAGTTCCATTGTGTTGGACTTATTTGTGTTAGTATAATTGATGTCTGGAGGATATATTGTTCAATCGGGTATTCGGGACACTTTTCATGTCGGAGTTACTATTCATAAGTTACTATTCACGAGTTACTATTCATGAGTTACTATTCATGAGTTACTATTCATGAGTTACTATTCACCCGGTTACTATTCACTCTAGTATTGTGCATTCGGGTATTTGGGTACAATATTATTCCATGAGGAGATGTGCTAATTTTTCAGACCGTTAGTTGAAGTTATATTAGTGAATCAATATGGACCGCTGGTGGAGTTATAATAGTAAATCAATATGGATCACTGGTTTAAAGTTTTAATAGTAAATCAGTATGGACCGTTGTTTTAAGTTTTAATAGTAAACCAATATGGACCGTCCGTTTAAAAGTAGATCAATCTGGACCGTTCATGAATTAGTTACTATTCATTCCATTTTTCTATAAATAGAAGCTCATTCCTTCATTATTTCTTACGAATTCACTGAAACTCTAGAGATATAATTATAAGAGAACCTATAAAAAAGTATTCTGCTACTTCCCTACTCTTATATTCAATTTCTTTTACGGTAAGGGATGTTATTTGTTGTACTCATGAACAGAACTTCTGTTATTCCATTATTTATTATTCTGTTGGAATAACCTGTATACGCGGGCTACCCTATACATGGTGACATTCTTCTAATATTCTATTCTTTATTATTCTGTCGGAATATCCTATCTGTGCGTTTACGCCGGACCTGGTTCCATTATTTATTATTCTGTCGGAATATCCTGTCTGTATATTTACGCCGGACCTGGTTCCATTATTTATTATTCTGTCAGAATATCCTGTCTGTGCGTTTACGCCGGACCTGGTTCCATCCTTTATTATTCTGTTGGAATAACATGCATGTGCGGTCTATCGCATGCATGGTGATTTCTTTTGTTATTCCATTCTTTATTATACTCAGTTGGTTAAAACTTTGACTTCTATACCCATGAAATTAGTGGAATATCTTTGATATTTGCACTTCATCTAGTATCTTTTCATGGAAATATTCTTCTGAGCATTCTTGAATTTTACTCTACAAAGCAGTATCATATTGACAATTTGGACGTTATCAGTTCTTAGATAAATTAATTCTTGAAATTCTTATATCATTGTCATCATCCTCATGTTTATATTTTGTTGAAAGTCATCTGTGGCCTGTAGTGCATAGATGGACTTGGTATGATTATGACCAGGGATTATTCGGTGTAATCATAACCGTAATATTACAAATGATGTGATAAAAAGTCCTCATTGGCCCGTAGTGCATTGATGGACAGTTTTTGGTATGATTATGGCTATGGATTCTCTTTGGCCGTAGTGCAAAGATGAATTGTTTTATGGCATGATCAGGACCGTTGATGAAAACATGATTATCTTTAGTCGTAGTACATGGATAATTCGTGGTCGTGATACTAAAGAATATCCTTGGCCGCAGTGCAGGGGTGATTCGATGATGTGGAATATTTATTAAGCTGAGTACTAGCGATAAAAGTGATGAAAAACCTTTTAAATCATAGAAGATAGTAGATTTTATTCCCTACTTGACTCTTCTAATGGGTTGCTTGTTCCGTTGCAGTTAAACTTGATAGTTATTATATTTTATCAGTTTAACACTGTTGAAGGCTAACGATAAAATATTCTGCATTATCTTAGTCATAATATTTCTTACTTGGCTAGTTGAGCTCACCCTTTCTTTTACTGTTCTCTTCAGGAAATGAGAACGTAGCTGGGACTAGTCGGGGAACAGAGTGATGGTCCTAGATGGTGCATTAGTAGTCCTCACTATTCTGTGAAATAGTGTGATAATAATTGTAATGAGGACTTCTTTTGAGTTTGTATAATCTCTAGTAGATAATATTTGTATTCAAACTCACAGTTTATGTTTTGTCGTATTGTACACGACAGTTGTATTATTAAGTTGTATTTGAATTCTGTACCATGTATCTGGCGACTAAAGATGGGTGATGTATACCTAATTTTGGGGGCGTCACAGTTGGTATCAAAGCTTAGGGATATGATCCCTGACTAAGATGTGAGAATAGAACTAGGAGGGGAGAGACGAGGAATTCCTTCGCTAGTATGACCTACCTAAGTTTTTTTTTTGTATTTAATTAGTCGGTCAAAATATAGGGATAATATGTTACATGTCAATTAACCTTTTGTTTTGTGGCAGTATCTGAAAATGACATCTGAGAATGTTGAGATTAACAATGGAGCACAGGCTGTGACGCCCCCAAAATTAGGTATACATCACTCATCTTGGGTTGTCAGATACATGGTACAAAATTCAAATACAACTTACTAATATAACTGTCGTGTACAATACGACAAAACATAATTGTGAGTTTGAATACAATTATTGTCTACTAGAGATTATACAAACTCAAAAGGAGTCCTCATTACAATTATTAACACACTATTTCATAGAATAGTGAGGACTACTAATGCTATCATCTAGACCGATACTCCGTTCCCCGACTAGTCCCTGTTATGTTCTCATTTCCTGAAGAGAACAGTGAAAGAAAGGGTGAGCTCAACTAGCCCAGTAAGAAATATTATGACTATGATAATGCAGAATAAATTATCGTTAGCCTTCAACAGTGTTAAACTGATAAAATATAACAACATCAAGTTTAACTGCAGCGGAACAAGCAATCCATTAAAAGAGTCAAGTAGAGAGTAAAATCTACTATCTTTTATGATTTAAAAGGTTTTTCATGACTTTTATCGCTGGGACTCAGCTTAATAAATAATCTGTCAGGAATAAATATGTGAATGATATTCCTATTTAATATATAATTTGATTATGATATATATATGAATGAATATGCAAGTATTCTTGCATGAAGAAAAGCTGTAAAGTCCTTTGATAGATAATAGAAATATATGTACAAGGACTTAGAATGAATTGATTAAATATGTTAGGTTGATCCTACATAAGCAAAACAGTTTTGTAAAGTCCTTAAAAAGAAATGATGTACAAGGACTATAAATATAGAAAGATCAAGCTTGTTAGGTTGATCTTATGATGTAATAGATAGGCTTGTCTGATCGTCGAGCACTGCACCAGAAGTCGTAGTCTGCCAGGAGAGTCAGAGTTAACTCGGGAGATATCGAGGCAGAATAGGAGTATGAAAGATGGTGAGATCTCGGAGTTCGTAAACTTTCAGGGGAAACGAAGAAGGATCGTAGTGTGTCGAGAAAAGCTTCCTCGAGATCGTAGTCTGCTGAGGAAGTCATGTTCAGAATGGTAGAGACAGTCTGTCTATAAGTCGAACGACCATCTGTCGAAGCCAAGTATGAAACATAGACTACACTCAGAGTCGTAGAGTCTATCGATGCCAAAGCCAAGACAAGGATCGTAGGCTACACTCTGAGATCGTAGAGTCGACTAAATGAATGCAGAGATCGTAGTCGGGCAAGATCAGATGAAGACAACAAACACAAGGCAGAAATCGTAGAGTGTCAAGATCTGATCTCGGGATCGTAGTGTCTGCAAAGCCAAAGCTGAATCGTAGAGTGCAGGACTACGACTCCAACAGAATTGCTCAAAATACTAAGTCAGAATCGTAGAGTAGATATGATTCTCAATGAATGAGCACTCCTAGAATATCCAAAGATACAAAGCCTCTTGTTCGCACTGCAATAATGCATTCCACAGTAAGGGAACCAGAGAGCACTCAACGAATGGCATGCAGGCTAACAGAAGATCTAAGCACAAACCCAATCAGCATTAAGATTGAGGTGTAAGTCCATTCGTGATGAAGTCTTCCACAAGGAGATCCAATGAAGACTTCAGCAGCTGACTAAGGAAAAGTCAGCTAATGCAATAGCTGTCAAGAGAACAGAAGACAATGATCTTGGAAGCAACCAAGATCGTAGTATTTGCCAAACAAAGAAGGAACTGATGGAAGGTGAACCTAGATACTTGTCAGCCTCTGGAGAGAAAGACTAAAGTGATTAAGTACATGGTTAGTTCATTGATGATAAGTGAGTGGAAGATCACCAGGAGAAAGTAAGCTGGACTCGCCACAAATCTGAAGTGTCTTGATATTCAGAAGGGGACCAGAGCAAGGAATTAGGCCATCAGTATCTAAGAACAGTCAAAGAAAACAGAAGTATTGAAGCACTGCACAATACTAGGAAGAGGTGTTCTACATTGAAGATCCAATCAACACTCTTCAGGATCGTAGTGTTAACTCTTCTAAGTCAACGAGAAACACTCATCAAGACACTACGATCAGGTCCCTGAAGACGTGCATCAGAATCGTAGAGTTTAGATACCTGAAGACTGAAGCATTGACAACGGTTCAATCTGAAGTGTAATATTCGGACAAGTGCTTATTGAGAGCATCGATGCAAAAGGACAACCTCTGATCAAGAAATTAGAAGAAATAAAGTCTTTGACTTGCCCAAGATAGTAAAGTGATACATCTGACAGGGTAGGTGAAACAATAGACTGCAGAGTCATAAAAAGTATGTCATGTCACATCAAGCAGTCTACCTCAAGCAACTTAAGATCCGTGAAGACATTTGAATAGCTTCCAATGGCTACTTTCCAACGGAAGGATTGGGAAGGTGTATAAATGTAGAAGAGCTTCAAAGATCAAAGGTTGCTAGAGTTGTGAGTTTTGGAGAGAAGGTGGACTGATCGAATCAAGTGATAGTGAGTCCAGAGGCTCACTCTACGATCCACCAAGAGCACTCAAAAGTCAGATCAAACAAGAAGTAGAAGTATGAGTTCTACTATGTAGAAGTGAGAGCTCTACTACATGAAGAGTGTTCTGAACTGCCGAGAGAAAGAAGAACATCATACCATCTGGATGTCCATCATGGGAAGACACTACGTACAACAGAGAAGAGATTACGGTCAACATAGCAAGTCCATCATGGGAAGGCATCGAGTAGCAAGAAGGGAGATCACAAAAGCCATCTTGGTGTCAAGCATGAGAAAGCTTTTAAGTACCTTGCAGAAGAGCTTACAGTTATCTTAGAAGCCTTTCATGTGCAGCCATCAAGTACCAAGGAGAATGATCTTCAAGGCAGTTCATCAAGGGGTCATTCAGAGTAGTTGAGTAACCTAAGAAGCTGAGCATCATGCAACACTCAACTGCTCTTTAAGGATGATCAAGCTAAGCTGCTAGGGATAGAAGATGTTAAGAGCATGAAGACATCTTAGTAGCTCAGCACCGAATCCAACAACAACAAACAAACAAGTCAACGAAGCCAGGGCCTGAGGGGTCCTTGTCTAGAGGGACTAAATGAAGCAGGGCCAAAGGGTCCTTGTCCGGAGGGACTAAATAAAGCAGGGACAAAGGGTCCTTATCCAGAGGGACTAAACGAAGTTCCAAGCCTGCTGGGCTTGAAGAGTTCCTAGGGAACTAGAAGAGTCCCAAGGCTACTGGCCTTGAAGAGTTTTTAGTGAACTAAAGTCCCAAGGCTGTTGGCCTTGAAGGAATCTTAGAGATTCAGGGTGCTGCCCTTCCTTAGTGGAAATCCTGCTAGTTGAAAGCAGAAGAGTGGATTAGGAGCTTGAGTCTCTGAACCACTTAAAACCCCTTCTGTCTTTTACATTATATCATTTACATTATGTCTATAACTGCTATAACTGCTATGTATGTTCTAACTGATTACAACTAAACTAACCCTACGAACAATGTATGTATGATTATGAATATATCAATGAAGGGGAATCTTTTACTTATTCCGCTGTGCTTGAAAAGATTCTTATGTTTGTCATATACTCTAATATGAACAATACAACATAAACCAGAAAAGTATTTGAAAAAAAGGATCTATTCAACCCCCCCACCTTCTAGATCTATTGTACCATCTGGGAACTAACATAATCCAAATCATCGAATCACCCATGCACTACGGCCAAGGATATTCTTTAGTATCACGACCACAAATTATCCGTGCACTACAGCCAAGAACATTTGTGTATTCATTAATGGTCATGATCATGCCAACAACTGTCCATCAATGCACTACGGGCCAATGATAACTTTTACAACATCATTTATAACATTACGGTCATGATTACTGTCATCTATGCACTACAGGTCACAGATGACTTTCAACATAATATAAACATGAGGATGATGACAATGATATAAGAATTCAATAAAACAAGTTCATGAATTAATTTATCCAGGAACTAATAATTTCTAAATTGTCAACATGATACTGCTTTGTAGAGTAAAATTCAAGAATGATCAGAAGAATATTTTCATGAAAAGATACAGGATGAAGCATAAATATCAAGGATATTCTACTAATTTCATGGAGTATAGAAGTCAAAACTTTAACCAACTAAGTATAATAAAGAATTGAATAACAAAAGAAATCACCATGCATGCGGTACTTCGCATAGACATGTTATTCCAACAGAATAATAATAACGGAACTTGGTCAGGCAAAATTTACACCGACATGATGTTCCAATAGAATAATAAAGATGGAACCAGGTCCGGTGTAAAACACACAGACATGATGTTCTAACAGAATAATAATAAAGACGGAACCAGGTCCGGTGTAAAACACACAGACAGGATGTTCCAACAGAATAATAATAAAGACAGAACCAGGTCTGGTGTAAAACACACAGACAGGATGTTCCAACAGAATAATAGTAGAATGTCACCAAGTATAGGGTAAACCACATATACAGGTTGTAAGACCCCGGAAATTTTTAAATAAAAAAGAATTTCCTTTATTTATTTTTTTTTGAAATAGCAAGGGTGAATTTGATTAATGTGGTTAGTTATGGGTAAACTGTGCAAATATTTTAAATAAGTAGGTGGTTATAAAATATTCAATGTTGTCGGGGAATATTCGTTTGGTCGTGGAATATTCTTGCTGTCGGGGAATATTCGTACGACGGCGCAGTCTTTTGTGGGCCCCATAACGGAAAGCGATTGGATGAAGAAAACGACAAGTATAAGTTGTTTATAAAAAACGGCGTAGTTGTTACCGTTAATACTGTTGGAATACCCAGTGGTTAAAACACAGTAATACGCGTTGTTGCACAGTAACACACAGTATTGCACCAATTATTGATTCTTACGTAAGAAGACACTACTCAATAATTATTACAATAATTACTGTTCAGTATTTTATGTTATTGATTCAATAATTGCTGCATTGATATTTTATATTACTGTTCTTTCAATAAATTGTCATTACACAGTATTTTCCATTATCGAAGCAATAATTCATATTATCTGAATAATATTATTTGATAACATTATTGGCAATGTCTAAAAAGTTCTGTCTAAGGAGAGGTTTGGTCACCTAATTGCGCGTCAGTAAGGAGAAATTCTTATTCGAAAGCCCCCTCTTTCCTGGGAACTGTCTGGTTGTCAATATTGTGATTCTGTAATATTATTTGTGAATAATTAATTATTGATTCATATGATGAGGAAAATATTGATTTTATGTGGATATAGATGGAGAAAATTTTTAATGTGACAATTGTTGAAAATTGAAATTTTATCTTTTTCTGATAAAATAATTCATTTAAATATATTATTATATTTTAATAATATAATAATGATGATATTTTTACAATGAATGTGTGATATATGAGTATACGAGGAGAAAGAGTATTTTTATTGCAATAAATGTTTAAAACATGTTAAACATGTCGGTGGACCCCATTTATTGACTGAAATTTGATTATAGCATGTAAAATCGCCTGTTTGTGGATTTCGGTCAATTTCTGTTTGGAATTTGGAAAAATTTTCTTCTGCAAAGTTGTAGAGAATTGAATTTCCTATAAAAAAATGCGAGATTCAAATTTTCTGCTAAAAGGGCTATTTATTATGAATTATTGAAGTTCTGGAGTTCTGAAATAATTGATTTTTGGAAGTTTTAAATATTTATATTAACAAAAACGTTTTTCTTACTTTTTCTAGAAGGTTAGCATGTGTGAATTGCTGAAAATTCAGATTTCAAAGAATACGTATAATATTTTTATAAATATTAATATTTT
The DNA here is from genome assembly GCA_020205505.1 of Panax japonicus. Lineage (NCBI taxonomy): Eukaryota > Viridiplantae > Streptophyta > Magnoliopsida > Apiales > Araliaceae > Panax > Panax japonicus. Next base: position 27,363,518 of record CM035094.1, on the reverse strand, counting down.
ATTAAATTTTTTGTTTTGGTGTTCTAAGCAATTTCCTATAAATAGGTGCTTAGGTTAGAATTGAAAATCACACCAAAAACTGAAGTTTTCTCTCTCTATAATATCGAGCGTATTCTTGTGAGTATTTTGAGTATACTTTGAGTATTGCTATACGATGCAAGTTCAAATCATAGCCTATATCCGGTGTTTCAACTAGAAGTACTGTCTTTCGAGGTAAGGGATGTTATTTTCTTCTCAAATAATATTATTTCTTCAATATCATTATGCTGAAATATTGGTTGGAAATTTTTATTAAATTTGGAACTTTTTCATGTCGGAGTTACTATTCATGAGTTACTATTCACGAGTTACTATTCATGAGTTACTATTCACGAGTTACTATTCACGAAGCGTGATGATGTTTTTTTGTGAAATTTCTATCTTTTGGTGTCGGAGTTACAATTCACGTATACGGCACTATTCACGTATACGACACTATTCACGAATACGACACTATTCACCGAAAAAATGAAATTTCTTTTTTTTGTCCAAAATATCTATTCTGGATACTAGCTTTGATTGTATCCATGTTTTGATCATTCTTGAATTTTACTTCAGTATGATTATTTATGAAGTATTTTTGAACTCGGATTTCTTCTTAGTCATATTATTCTTTACTGGGCTAGTTGAGCTCACCCTTTTTCTTGTTGTTCTATTTTTTCTTCTCAGGAGACGAGAATGTAGCGAGTACGAGTCGGGGGATGTAATGATGGTTCTAGAGAGAGTTGTTTAGTAGTCCTCACCATTTTTGTAAAATAATGTATCAATAATTATGATGGGGATTTATTTGTATGTGGATATTGTCTAGACGGCAATAGTTTATATGTTGTAATAATAAAGTTGTAGTTATTTCTGTACCATGTATTTGGCAACTCAGAATGGGTTGGATGGAATGGACCTATTTTGGGGGTGTCACACAGGTTATTCCAACAGAATAATAAGCAATGGAATAACAATAGTTCTCTTCATGAATAAAAAAGAATAACACCCCTTACATTAGTAGGAGATTGAATATTGCAGTAGTGTAGTAACAGAATACTCTTCTTCTTTCTCTCTTATTCTTTCTATACTTACTCTCTCTATAGCTTGAATGAATTCGTGAAAAATAATGAAGTACTAGGCCTCTATTTATAGAAGATTTCTAGCTTAGCACTTGAAATGTGAAAAGGCAAGTGGCTTGACGACTGGTGATGTGAAAAGAAAAGTTGTTTGACGCCTGTAATGTGAAACACCAAGTGGTTTGACGCCTGTAATGTGAAACGATAATTGGTTCGACGCCAGTAATATGAAACGACAGGTGGTTTGACGTCTGGTAAAGGTAATTACTATTGACGAAGATAATTACTATTGACAAAGGTAATTATTATTGACGAAGGTAATTACTATTGGCGAAGGTAATTACTATTGACGAAGAGACTCTTAGATGACATATGGGCCCCCCCCCCATAAAATAACCAAACTTACCACAAACGTCTCATAATAGAATCTTTATATACATCAAGGATTGAATAAATATTACCACAAATCATTTTATTTTTAATCAACATATATTTAATCTTTCAACAATTATTAATCATTTATAACTTGTCGTCTCAATTATTGATTTAATAATATAACATATTATACAGATGATAATATGACAATAATTGAATTAATAATATAAGAGATATGATGCAGTAATTACTGTAGCAATAATTGAGTATAGCTGAGTGACTTCTCACGTAAGCATCAATAATCAATATCGTGTGCTACTATGCAACCACGCGTATTACTGTACTTTTACTACCGGGTAGTTCAACAGTTTTAACGGTAACACCTACGCTGTTATTTTCATAAAGTATTTTTGTCGTTTTCTCAATCCGACAATAATTTCGTTATGGGGTCCACCAATGATTGTGTCGTCGTACGAATATTCCCCGACAAAAAGAATATTCCCTGACTAAACGAATATTTTATAACAACTTGCTTACTTTGCAAAATTTATAAAAGTTGGGGTCTTACAACCTCCATTCTTATGAAATTTCGCCCTCGAAATTAGGGTACTTACCTGGTATGTCGAAGAGGTAAAGATACCTTGATTTCATTTTAGATTCTAACTCCCACGTCATTTCCTCAACATCGTAGTTACTCCATAAAACTTTGACTTGAGGTATAACCTTAGAGCGTAGAATATGTTCCTTCTTATCCAAGATTTGAACATGAACCTCTTCATACGTCAAATCTTCTGCTATTTCGTCCGGTTCTAACTCAATAATGTGGTTCGGGTCTTTCACATATTTACGTAACATGGATATGTGAAAAACGTTATGAACACGAGACATACTTGGCGGTAAAGCGAGTCTATAGGCTACAGTTCCTACTCGATCGAGGATTAAAAATGGGCCGATGAATCGAGGATTGAGTTTTCCTCTCTTTCCAAATCTCGTAACTCCTTTCCATGGAGCAACACGCAACAACACATGATCTCCTATATCGAATTTCACGTCCTTTCGATGAAGATCAGCATAACTCTTTTGTCGATCTTGTGAGGTTCTTATACGTTGTCGGATCGTTTGAATCTTTTCCGTAGTCATACGTACCAACTTCAGTCCCAACAACGTTGCTTCACCCACCTCATCCCAACATACTGGAGAACGACTCTTTCTTCCATACAACGCTTTGAATGGAGCCATGCCAATACTTGCTTGATAACTGTTGTTGTAGGAAAACTCTACCAATGGTAAGAACTTGTCCCAACTTTCATTAAAATCAAGGACACTGAGTCTTAATAGATCTTTAAGAGTTTGAATAGTCCTCTCCGACTGTCCGTCCGTCTGAGGATGATATGCCGAGCTAAATCGTAAGTCTGTGCCCATAGCTTTTTGCAAACTAACCCAAAATCGTGAAGTGAATCTTGGGTCTCGATCAGAAACTATGGATACCGGCATACCATGCAGTCTTACAATCTCGTTTATGTATATATGAGCAAGACGTTTAAGTGTATAAGTTTCTCGTATCGATAAAAAATGAGCAGACTTGGTCAATCTATCAACAATGACCCAAATCGCATCTATGCCTTGAGAAACCTTAGGAAGACTGGTAACGAAATCCATGGTAATGTGCTCCCACTTCCATTCTAGAATTTCAAGTGGTTGCAATGGACCTTTTGGTACTTGATGCTCCACTTTAACTCGTTGACAAGTTACACGCCTTGAGATAAAAAACGCTATCTCTCTCTTTATATTTCTCCACCAAAATGTATGACGAATATCATGATACATTTTGGTACTCCCAGGATGGATTGTAAACGGTGTGTTGTGCGCCTCCATCATGATTTTATACTTTAAATCAGGGTGGTTAGGAACACAAAGTCTGGAGTTGACTCGAAGTATTCCTTCTTCATCGATTCTTGCTTCCGGCATAGTACCTTCTTGCACTTTTTTCCTCATACGCATCAGCTCCAGGTCTGTAACTTGAGCAGCTTTAACTTTATCGATTAAAGTCGGTTCTACTCGTATATTCGCCATCATCACATGGGTCCCTGGAGTCTTTAACTCTATCTCCATCCTTTGCAAGTCACACAATATGGGCCTTTGCGTTGACAATATCGCACTCGTGCTCGCATATGATCTTCTACTCAATGCGTCAGCTACCACATTCGCTTTTCCAGGATGGTATTGGATGGTATGATCATAATCTTTCAACAGTTCAAGCCAACGTCATTGTCGTATGTTGAGTTCTTTTTGAGTAAAGAAATATTTGAGGCTTTTATGATTCGTAAAGATCTCCACCTTCTCCCCATACAAGTAATGTCTCCAAATTTTAAGTGCAAAGACAACAGCTGCCAACTCTAGAAAATGAGTAGGATAATCCCTCTCATATTCTTTGAGTTGTCTTAAGGCATAGGTTATGACTTTCCCATGTTGCATGAGAACACATCCCAACCCTTTGCTCGAAGCATCACTGTAGATGACAAATCCCTTCGAGCCAGATGGTATTGTCAGAACAGGTACTGAAATGAGTCTCCTCTTGAGTTCTTAAAAACTCTTCTCACATTCTTCGCTCCAACCGAACTTTGTATCTTTTCGAGTCAGCTGAGTTAATGGTGTAGCAATTCGATTACCTGTAGATCTTATTTCATTAAAAATACTTGCATTTGACGTGATTCTAGGGATTGATTAGTTAACTACTCATCATGCAAAAATTGATTGTTTCCGTAAGGTTGTTAGCTTTCATATTCCTAATAACCCTATTATACAAATTCAAGCGACCAAACCATTAAAATCAATCACGGTTATCTCAAGCCATAAAGCTATTCATTTATTGAAAAACGGATGTCAAGCTTTCTTATCTCATGTCATAGATTTAAACAAAAATACGTCAGTTTTGAACGATATTTCTATTGTTAATAAATTTCCTTACGTATTCCCCGAAGAACTTCCTGGCCTACCCCCTGAGCGTGAAATTGAATTTTGTATTGATGACCTGTTTGACCAGTTGCAAGGAGCCAAATTCTTTTCAAAGATTGATCTTCATTTCGGATATCACCAATTGAAGATTTGAACAGATGACATTCCAAAGACGGCTTTCAGAACTCGGTACGGGCATTATGAATTCCTAGTCATGTCCTTTGGATTGACTAATTCTCCTGTTGCCTTCATGGATATAATGAACCGAGTATTCAAGGAATATTTGGATCACTTTGTGGTCGTCTTTATTGATGACATCCTTATTTATTCCAAAAGCAGTGAAGATCATGAGCAACACTTGAGGCTAACACTCCAAAAGCTTCGTGAATACAAGCTTTATGCCAAGTTGAAGAAATGTGAATTCTGGCTTGAGGAAGTAGCATTCCTTGGGCACGCATTCCTTGGGCACGTAGTATCAAGTCATGGAATATCTGTTGACCCAGCAAAGATTGAAGCAATTCAAAGCTGGGAGCAACCTAAATCAGTGATCGAAGTACGTAGCTTTCTCGGCTTAACTGGTTATTATCGGAGATTTGTGGAAGGATTTTCTCGAATTGCTACTCCATTAACTCAGCTGACTCGAAAAGATACAAAGTTCGGTTGGAGCGAAGAATGTGAGAAGTGTTTTCAAAAACTCAAGAGGAGACTCATTTCAGCACCTGTTCTGACAATACCATCTGGCTCGGAGGGATTTGTCATCTACAGTGATGCTTTGAGCAAAGGGTTGGGATGTGTTATTGTGCAACATGGGAAAGTCATAGCCTATGCCTCAAGACAACTCAAAGAATATGAGAGGAATTATCCTACTCATGATCTAGAGTTGGCATCTGTTATCTTTGCACTTAAAATTTGGAGGAATTAGTTGTATGGGGAGAAGGTGGAGATCTTTACGGATCATAAAAGCCTCAAATATTTCTTTACTCAAAAGGAACTCAACATGCGATAATGACGTTGGCTTGAACTGTTGAAAGATTATGATCATACCATCCAATACCATCCTGGAAAAGCGAATGTGGTAGCTGACACATTGAGTAGAAGATCATATGAAAGTATGAGTGCGATATTGTCAACGCAAAGGCCCATTTTGTGTGACTTGCAAAGGATGGAGATAGAGTTAAAGACTCCAGGGACCCATGTGATGATGGCAATTATACGAGTAGAACCGACTTTAATCGATAAAGTTAAAGCTGCTCAAGTTACAGACCTGGAGCTGATGCGTATGAGGAAGAAAGTACAAGAAGGTACTATGCCGGAAGCAAGAATCGATGAAGAAGGAATACTTCGAGTCAACTCCAGACTTTGTGTTCCTAACGACCCTGATTTAAAGTATAAAATCATGATGGAGGCGCACAACACACCGTTTATAATCCATCCTGGGAGTACCAAAATGTATCATGATATTCGTCATACATTTTGGTGGAGAAATATGAAGAGAGAGATAGCGTTGTTTATCTCAAGGCGTGTAACTTGTCAACGAGTTAAAGCGGAGCATCAAGTACCAAAAGGTCCATTGCAACCACTTGAAATTCCATAATGGAAGTGGGAGCACATTACCATGGATTTCATTACCGGTCTTCCTAAGGTTTCTCAAGGCATAGATGCAATTTGGGTCATTGTTGATAGATTGACCAAGTCTGCTCATTTTTTATCGATAGGAAAAACTTATACACTTGAACGTCTTGCTCGTATATACATAAACGAGATTGTAAGACTGCATGGTATGCCGGTATCCATAGTTTCTGATCGAGACCCATGATTCACTTCATGATTTTGGGTTAGTTTGCAAAAAAGCTATGGGCACAGACTTACGATTTAGCTCGGCATATCATCCTCAGACGGACGGACAGTCGAAGAGGACTATTCAAACTCTTGAAGATCTATTAAGACTCGGTGTCCTTGATTTCAAGGGAAGTTGGGACAAGTTCTTACCATTGGTGGAGTTTTCCTACAACAACAGTTATCAAGCAAGTATTGGCATGACTCCATTCGAAGCGTTGTATGGAAGAAAATGTCGTTCTCTAGTATGCTGGGATGAGGTGGGTGAAGCAACGTTGTTTGGACCAAAGTTGGTATGTATGAATAGGGAAAAGATTCAAACGATTCGATAACGTATAAAAACCTCTCAAGATCAACAAAAGAGTTATGCTGATCTTCATCGAAAGGACATAGAATTCGATATAGGAGATCATGTGTTGTTGCGTGTTGCTCTATAGAAAGGAGTTACGAGATTTGGAAAGAGAGGAAAACTCAATCCTCGATTCATCGGCCCATTTTTAATCCTCGATCGAGTAGGAACTGTGGCCTATAGACTCGCTTTACCGCCAAGTATGTTTCGTGTTCATAACGTTTTTCACATATTCATGTTACGTAAATATGTGAAAGACCCGAACCACATTATTGAGTTAGAACCAGACGAAATAGCGGAAGATTTAACGTATGAAGAGGTTTCTATTCAAATCTTGGATAAGAAGGAACATTTTCTACGCTCCAAGGTTATACCTCAAGTCAAAGTTTTGTGGAGAAACCACGATGTTGAGGAAATGACTTGGGAGTTAGAATCTTAAATGAAATCAAGGTATCTTTACCTCTTCGATATACCAGGTAAGTACCCTAATTTCGAGGGCGAAATTTCATAAGTAGGGGAGGTTGTAAGACCCCAACTTTTATAAATTTTGCAAAGTAAGCAAGTTGTTATAAAATATTCGTTTAGTCTGGGAATATTCTTTTTGTCGGGGAATATTCGTACGACGGCACAATCATTGGTGGACCCCACAACAGAATTATTGTTGGATTGAGAAAACGACAAAAATACTTTATGAAAATAACGGCGGAGATGTTACCGTTAAAACTGTTGAACTGCCCGGTAGTAAAAGTACAGTAATACGCGTGGTTGCATAGTAGCGCATGGTATTGATTATTGATGCTTACATGAGAAGTCACTCAGCTATACTCAATTACTACTACAGTAATTGCTGCATCATATCTCTTATATTATTGATTCTATTATTGTCACAGTATCATCTGTATAATATGTTATATTATTAAATCAATAATTGAGACGACAAGTTATAAATGATTAATAATTGTTGAAAGATTAAATATGTGTTGATTAAAAATAAAATGATTTGTGGTAATATTTATTCAATTCTTGATGTATATAAAGAGTCTATTATGAGACGTTTGTGGTAAGTTTGGTTATTTTATGGGGGGGCATATGTTATCTAAGAGTCTCTTGTCAATAGTAATTACCTTCGTCAATAGTAATTTTCTTCGTCAATAGTAATTACCTTCGTCAATAGTAATTATCTTCGTCAATAGTAATTACCTTTACCAGACGTCAAACCACTTGTCGTTTCATATTACAGACGTCGAACCAATTATCGTTTCACATTACAGGCGTCAAACCACTTGGTGTTTCACATTACAGGCGTCAAACAACTTTTCTTTTCACATCACCAGTCGTCAAGCCACTTGCCTTTTCACATTTCAAGTGCTAAGCTAGAAATCTTCTATAAATAGAGGCCTAGTACTTCATTATTTTTCACGAATTCATTCAAGTTATAGAGAGAGAAAGTATAAAAAGAATAAGAGAGAAAGAAGAAGAGTATTCTGTTACTACACTACTGCAATATTCAATCTCCTACTAATGTAAGGGGTGTTATTCTTTTTTATTCATGAAGAGAACTTTTGTTATTCCATTGCTTATTATTCTATTGGAATAACCTGTATACGCGGTTTACCCTATACTTGGTGACATTCTTCTATTATTCTGTTAGAACATCCTGTCTGTGTGTTTTACACCAGACCTGGTTCCGTCTTTATTATTATTCTGTTGGAACATCCTGTCTGTGTGTTTTACACCGGACCTGGTTCCGTCTTTATTATTATTCTGTTGGAATATCCTGTCTGTGTGTTTTACACCGGACCTGGTTCCATCTTTATTATTCTGTTGGAACATCCTGTCGGTGTAAATTTTGCCTGACCTGGTTCCGTTATTATTATTCTATTGGAATAACCTGACTATGCGAAGTACCGCATGCATGGTGATTTCTTTTGTTATTCCATTCTTTATAGAAATACTTTATGAAAATAACGGCGGAGGTGTTACCGTTAAAACTGTTGAACTACCCGGTAGTAAAAGTACAGTAATACGCGTGGTTACATAGCAGCACACGGTATTGATTATTGATGCTTACGTGAGAAGTCACTCAGCTATACTTAATTATCGCTACAGTAATTACTGCATCATATCTCTTATATTATTGATTCAATTATTGTCACAGTATCATCTGTATAATATGTTATATTATTAAATCAATAATTGAGACGACAAGTTATAAATGATTAATAATTGTTGAAAGATTAAATATGTGTTGATTAAAAATAAAATGATTTGTGGTAATATTTATTCAATCCTTGATGTATATAAAGAGTCTATTATGAGACGTTTGTGGTAAGTTTGGTTATTTTATGGGGGGGCATATGTCATCTAAGAGTCTCTTTTGTCAATAGTAATTACCTTCGTCAATAGTAATTACCTTTACCAGACGTCAAACCACTTGCCATTTCATATTACAGGCGTCGAACCAATTGTCGTTTCACATTACAGGCGTCGAACCAATTAGTGTTTCACATTACAGGCGTCAAACCACTTTTTTTTCACATCACCAGTCGTCAAGCCACTTGCCTTTTCACATTTCAAGTGCTAAGCTAGAAATCTTCTATAAATAGAGGCCTAGTGCTTCATTATTTTTCACGAATTCATTCAAGCTATAGAGAGAGAAAGTATAGAGAGAATAAGAGAGAAAGAAGAAGAGTATTCTGTTACTACACTACTACAGTATTCAATCTCCTACTAATGTAAGGGGTGTTATTCTTTCTTATTCATGTAGAGAACTGTTGTTATTCCATTGCTTATTATTCTGTTGGAATAACATGTATACACGGTTTACCCTATACTTGGTGACATTCTTCTATTATTCTGTTGGAACATCCTGTCTGTGTGTTTTACACCGGACCTGGTTCTGTCTTTATTATTATTCTGTTGGAACATCCTGTCTGTGTGTTTTACACCGGACCTGGTTCCGTCTTTATTATTATTTTGTTGGAACATCTTGTCTGTGTGTTTACATCGGACCTGGTTCCGTCTTTATTATTCTGTTGGAACATCCTGTCGGTGCAAATTTTGCCTGACCTGGTTCCGTTATTATTATTCTGTTGGAATAACCTGTCTATGCGAAGTACCGCATGCATGTTGAGTTCTTTTGTTATTCCATTCTTTATTATACTCAGTTGGTTAAAGTTTTGACTTCTATACTCCATGAAATTAATAGAATATCATTGATATTTGCACTTCATCCAGTATCTTTTCATGAAAATATTCTTCTGATCATTCATGAATTTTACTCTACAAAGCAGTATCATGTTGACAATTTGGACATTATTAGTTCCTGGATAAATTAATTCTTGAACTTGTTTTATTGAATTCTTATATCATTGTCATCATCCTCATGTTTATATTATGTTGAAAGTCATCTGTGGCATGTAGTGCATAGATGGACTTGGTATGATTATGACCAGGGATTATTCGGTGTAATCATGACCGTAATGTTACAAATGATGTGGTAAAAGTTATCATTGGCTCGTAGTGCATTGATGGACAGTTGTTGGCATGATCTTGACCATTAATGAATACACAAATGTCCTTGGCTGTAGTGCATGGATAATTTGTGGTCGTTATACTAAAGAATATCATTGGTCGATCGTAGTGCATGGGTGATTCGATGATGTGGATTATTTATTAAGCTGAGTCCCAACGATAAAAGTCATGAAAACCTTTTAAATCATAAAAGATAGTAGATTTTACTCTCTACTTGACTCTTTTAATGGATTGCTTATTCCGCTGCAGTTAAACTTGTTGTTGTTATATTTTATTAGTTTAACACTGTTGAAGGCTAACGATAATTTATTCTGCATTATCTTAGTCATAATATTTCTTACTGGGCTAGTTGAGCTCACCCTTTCTTTCACTGTTCTCTTCAGGAAATCAGAAAATAGCAGGGACTAGTCGGGGAACGGAGTGACGGTCCAGAGGATAGCATTAGTAGTCCTCACTATTCTGTGAAATAGTGTGTTAATAATTGTAATGAGGACTCCTTTTGAGTTTGTATAATCTTTAGTAGACAATAATTAATTTCAAACTCACAGTTATGTTTTGTTGTATTGTACACGATAGTTGTATTTAAATTTTGTACCATGTATCTGACAACCCAAGATGGGTGATGTATACCTAATTTTGGGGGCGTCACATTAACACGTCAATCAATGAAGTTGAGAGTTCCAGTGTGATAAGTAAGGGGTAATTAACTTATTCATTAATTCTATATTAAGGGGTATATGTGGAAAATTATGTTAAAAATTGTCATTTAAACTGATTTTCTTAAATTATGTGCCAAAAGAAATCAGCATATAACTATGGGACGAATGAGTAATAATAATACATTGAGTATTGGTATAGTAGCAATGCTTGGTAATAAAATTGTAAAAAATAAATTTTTTTAAAAAGAAAATGTTTGTTTTTATGAGCTATGGTCTTGGGGTTGTTGGGAATGACTTATAAGTTCAAATTTTAAAAATGATTTATAAGTTATTTTTAAGTTGTGACTTATAAATAAAAGTGTTTGATATCATTTTGATTTACAAGCAAGAAATTAAGTAAAAATAAATTACAAAAATGAGTAAAATAAGGGTAAAATAATCTTTACATTTAGTCAAACCTACTTATTTTAAAATAACTTATAAATCAAAAATTTAGAGAAGTACAATAAGAAATTGTTGTTTTTCAAAAATTACTTATAAGTCAGTTCATAAGTTAAAAAATAAATTGCATACAACACTCAAATAGTAAAAAACTACATATAAATTAGTTTGATCAACTTATAAGCAACTCCCGAACAAGTCCTTTGTAATTAACTAATCTGCTATTTAGGATCCACCAATTTGGATAATAATACATGTGACTTGAACATAAAAGACATAAAAATAATTTTTTCATATTAATTTCAATAAATCAAGTGTAATTTATTCTGTTAAGTGAGCAAGCAATATAATACATATTTCTTTTTGGTAAAGTATTTCTATCAAAACTTGACCATATCCTTGAGCTACAAACTTTTGAAATTTTGAAGAGGGGAAAATGAAGCAAGTGAAACAAATCTTCCATTAAAATTTAGCAATGTCAAAATTTAATTTAATTTAATTATATATATATATATATGGGGTTCCATCCACAGCAACCGATTGTTGAGAGCAACCCATTTTTGGTCAGCCGTAACAGCTTGTACCGGCCTTAGAATTTTTTATTTTTTTTTTATAAGCTGTAACAAGCTGTACCGGCTGGCCAAAAAAGAGTTGCTCCCTAACAACCGGTTACTGTGGATGGAGACCCTATATATATATATATATATATATATATATATATATATATATATATATATATATATATATATATATACTATCTCTCCTACTATTACTATGTGTTGTGAATCCAACTTTGACTTTTGGAATGCCCGAAAGCAAAAAAGCTCACTTTCAATTTATTTATTTTATTTTTTCAAATAATTAAGGTAGCATGCAAATCATTGAGTATATTCAAATAAGTGGGTCCAACCACAAGCAAATCTAGATATACAGTATTGCATGTGTTCTAGTTAGTTGTGTTTCATGAGGTAGTCTTAATTAATACTACCTCGTTGTTATTTTAAAAAAAATACTAATTTAAGTAGAAAAACTTAATAATTGCATGTGTGATTAATTAATTAATTAATTAATTAGTACCACAAACAAGTAATTACATTATTAAGATTATACACGTTATAGTAATAGTGTAATTAATGACATTTTACGCAACACGTCACTAAAATAACAACATTATTATACATTTATCATTCATAACTTTGACTTTTTACTTCAAAATTAGTAAATGATAAAAAAGATTATAATAAGTATATAAATTTAGTAGGGTCCACTAGTATATATATATATATATATATATATATATATATATAAAAAGACTCATCATTTTTTTGTAATTTTGTGAGGTAATAAGGATAAATTTTAAAAAAATTATTCTCTTATTTTATTTTAATTTTTTTAATTTTTGTACAAAATATATTTTCTTATGGTATTGAAAAGAAAAGAAAAGAATGTGAAAATATTGTACAGCTGTCTCTCAACTATTAATAATGCATGTCTAGTTGGCTGCATTATCTACTACAGTTATTGTCCTACGTTAACATGAAACTCTTCAAAATACTCCCTCCCTCCGTGTCTTAATATAAATTATTTTAGAGTTGTGCACAATTAATCTCTTCGTCTTTTAATATAAGTTATTTTACAATTATGCACAAGTATTATAAAAATTATTGTACAATATTAAATATAATATCAATTACTTATATTGAAAAAAATGCTATTTATTGAGAAAAAAAATAGTGAGAATCAAATTTATATTTAATACTTGGGGTAATCTTAGAAACTAAACCATTAATACTTTTACTTGAAATTCTCAAACCACACATTAAGAGACAAAAATATTTCTCTAAAACAACTTATATTAATGGACGGACGGATGGGGTATTATGAATTGTTATGCCTATGTGAAGTGAAATTAATGAACACTTTTTATAAATAAATAAAAAAGAGGAAGAAGATATTAATTATATCGTTAAAATATTACTACATCAAAGATAAATATATAAAATTACAAAATATATCATTTTTTAAAATATATTCAAATACAATGTGGGAATAAGTTTGAGTGTTGCCAGCCCACTATATATTGAGGTGCAGTATTAAATGATACTAGTATTAAATGATTTTTTAATTTACGTGAAAAATTTTATACGACACTTATTTAGGAACGGAGGGAGTATATTGAATGTGGGCCCTCCTTAGTTACAAAAAGGTATAAATATGTGCCTTGTAATAATCCGCTGCAAAATTTTTAAAAATTGGAATTTCACAAACAAAGAATGTAGGAATCCGGTCCAACCACTTACTGTTAAATTCTATGGGTAGATGATGATGACAGAAAACAGAAAGTGCTTAGATTCATATGAACATTAAAAAAATTCTTCTTTAGAGCAACAAAAGGACTAAAGGGAATAATTTTCTTTCAGGAAAAAGCAAATATAACACTGACATGTTCACCAGAGTTTTACCCAAAAACAAAAAAAGGTAGTAGAAAATATAATAAAGCCCTATGCACCAGAAGCATGAACCGATGCACTGATTAAAGCCTCTATCCTGTCAAGAGTCACTTCAGATAATTTTAATTTATTTATTCAGTCTAGATGTCTATCAGGCCGATTCGATTAGCATCAAGTAAACTTCATCTCCCATACAGTGTTGACACATGCCGGAGGGTGATTTTTCTGTTTGCGTGTCAGTACTGTATTCATGATAACCACCCCCTATCATAACATTTGAAAAAACACTGGTATACTTACACATGCAGTTTTTCTCAACGCAAGGCAACATGGTGTAATGTCGTGTTAAGACAGAAAATATGTATACCTAATTAATTACCTATGCACAATTCAATATGGTATATTTACACATGCAGTTTGCAGATTCTGTATAGCCCTCATGGCTTTGAAGCAGTCAAATTGAACCAAGTGAATTGAAGTGATCCCATGCCTCCTGTAAACAAAGAATAAAGTTCTTGTCAATAAAAAGTTGTCTTCTAGTCATACATGTATGCTGAGAGGGGGCTAGCGGCAATCATCAACAAAAACCCCTCTTGTTTGGTCATCCTCATAGCTAGGAAAAAAGAAGAAGTTAAACTTGAAAACAACTACAGCTCACCATTTGATGAGATCTATGAGACCAAGATATTCTGTTTTTGTTCCACAAAAAGAGTCTGTATTTTTGTTGATGGTAGTATAAACATGAAAATTTCATCAACATACTAAATTAAACAATAATTATATTTAGGGATAAAGATTGAACAAATTTATAACCTTAAAGTGCGCAAATTTTAAAAATGAAATCTTTTTGTGGAACGGAGGTTAGTATAACAGATTAGTTATGAATCCTCAGAGCAGTGACAGCCCAATCAAATCATTAAATTGTGTATCTGAAATACTTTTCTTCCTAATACTTTGCACCATAACCCTGACACTTAAACTGTGACTGCACAAAGGATCAACACAGTTCAAATAGTTCTTTGAGGTATACATCCATCACTTAAATGGAGCAGTTTAGGAAAATGTTACCAGTTTGAAGAGTTAAAAGAATGACAAAGGGAAAAGGTAATTTGACGCATGCATATTCTACATATTTTCTAGTGCAATACTTGAGGTCTACATGGTGTTTTCTTATTCTGCATAATATAGATTAATATATATCTAATTGACCCGTTTGATTGAGTTTATCTTAAATTAAGTTCCATTCCACAACTAAACTAGGGTAATTTAATACCTGCAAAATATCAAAAACTTTTTCTGCAGTGTACTTTTGATGAGAAGCAGCACCCTTCTGCCGTAGTTTATCTGGGTGTAGGCAGAGCAAAGCTTTCTGATATGCTCTCTTCACTGCATGTCCCTCAATAATATTGACAAGCGGCACTGGTTTCCATCCACTCTCTTCCCAAAGAGCCTATATATGAAGATTATAAGTTGGGAAGATGAGAAATACAATTAGCATGAACCTTGATGGAGTTGTATAACATAAACTAAACGTCTCTTTGAATGACATCACTCTGTATAAACAAAATAGGTTATGGTAAACTGGCATTCGAAGAGAGTATGAAGTATCCACTAGAAAATGCACTAGTACAGGAAACTGCTACAATTCACCAAAATTACATATTTACAAAGGTACAAACAATGGAAATTGTTCAATGATTCCCTAAAAACATATATGTAAATTAATAACCCCATTGAATTCAAAACATTCCATTGATTATGCTCCCAAATGGAAATCCCTTTTTATTTTGTATGGTTTTCTTTCCTGTTGTGGTAAATGGGATTGGTTGCAGTTGTAAGATATGTGAAAGGGAAAATCTAAGGTTTTGGGAAGCTGCCACTGGACACAAGCCATGAGATCTGAAGTTGTGTGGACAAAATCAATAATGTTCGAGTCAGCACTGTTCAACTGTGTTCCGTCCAATCACTAGTAGACTTATGCTTAATTAGTTGATTCAGGAGTGAGATGCTGAACGCATATAAGCGAAATGCAAGACTTTACTTAGGATACTCATGAAGATCTGCCAGATCTGCATTCTAAACTAAGATTGATGATGATAGCAGATGTCATAGTCAACTTTAAATTACAGAGGAAGTTTTACTGTAGTTATATAATCTTATTTAAGTAATAATTTACTTATGACAAGAAAGGAAGTTAATGTGGCATGATCTCAAGGATTACACACTATGGCACGTTTGCTATAATTGATGAATTTAATTCAAAGAAGATTCTGAACTTACATATTGTAAAGTTGAGAGCAGCGAGCGAATGTTTCCTTTCTTCCCACTTGACCATTTAAGAATTTTAGCATCCAAAGCCTACATTGAAGATATTACTAGTATAATTATTGTGTTCCATTAAAAATCAAAACAATCTGGTAATGTAGCTACTTACTTTGAAAGCCTCGCGATCTTCACTAGTTTGTGAAATCTTGATTTGATCATTAGGCAACTCTTGTATCTGTTTCATCATGCAAGTAAACCAGCTCACCGAAAGAAAAAAAAAACACTTGTATATAAACAAAAACTCATGGAGAATACTCCTAATTGGGAAACACCAGATGCGCATTATGCAATTTGATTTCCCAATATGTCATATTTTTTACAGAAATGAACATTTCATCATTGATATAATTTCAAGCCAAGAACACGCAACATTTATGTGGAGCAATGAGCAACTAGGTATAAGAAAAACTATATATAACCAATGCCAAGTAGAAGAATTACATACCAGATAGTTGACTTGAAATGGGTCGTCTATGCTTTCCCTTGTAACTTTAGAATCATCAGGAATTGGTTCTGATTAGAAAGCAGAAATTTTACATAATGAAACCTCAAACAGTTCATAGTCTTGTTAAATCGTCTAGTCAGATTAAGAATGCATATAATTTCTTATTGGTGAATAATTGGTCAGATACTTGAATTTGTAGCTCAATAATATTCTGAGAATAATAAATGTGTTGTTTGATACTGACATTATTGTGAAAAAGAGTGTTAGTTCCTGACCAACTCATCCACCAACACAATTTACACTTCATGACTATTTATCTTTCAAGGAATATAGGTAGGCAATAAACCATCAAATAAAGGTGTAATAAGAAGAACATCCAGTTCCAGTAGTCAATTTTCTAGTGATAACTATCTCCAAATGGACACCGGGCTACCAGTGGGGCAATTTAGTTTCCTGCCCTTTCCTAATTCTAATTCTTCTTCTCAAATGATTACAGTAGACCCAATGCAAATGATTGTGCAGCTTCAGTTATCTTTTCAACATAATATGTATAAAAAAATATTATTCATATCATATAACTAGAAAAATTAAAGTTGCTCCCTACAAACTGAATCATTTTATTTAAGCCAAACCACTCTTATGTTCAAAGATTAAAAGAACTTACCAGAGAATGGGGAAACATCCTTCTGATCAGAAGAATTATCATTACTTGTATTGATTGTGGACTTCATTTGAGATTGAAAAGAAAATGGAGAAGCTTCCTTTGGATCAGAAGAATTATCAATATTTGTATGGATTGTGGACTTTATGTGAGCATGATGTTTCTTTGGTTTTTCAACATTTTCATCCTCCTGAAAAGACACAAGGAGATTTAGAAACTAAATTCACAAAAATTGTTACAGAAAAGACGTAAGCCAGAAAACATCAATTTCTCTACAAGGGAAATCAAATATTTTTAAAAAGCACAGAAGGAATCAAATAATTTCAAGCTGGATACCACGAAGGAAACATCTGGAATCTTGTTCACCTTGGGTAAATGCACTTCAGTTTCCATTTCGTTTGTTCTAATATTTGCTTCATTGACTTTTTCACCACTAACTTTTCCTTCCCAACTACAGCTCTGAGTTTGGGAGTGAGCAATACTTTTGGTCTTTGAAGAAGTTTCTTGGTTGAAAATTTTAACAAAATCTTTGACCTTTCCCCTAACTCCACTTCTCTTGATATTGCCTCCTGGACTTTTGGGTGAACCTTGACTGCTAGCCTTATTCACTTCAGTACTATTTGAATTGATTATTTTCCCATTATGTTTCTTTACATCTTTACTGGCATCAACGTTTGAATGGGACATTTTGGTTGTTTTTGCCACATTTTCTTTTCCTTCTGCCTTCATTACAATATCTTCATTCTCTGCACATAAAAAAATAACTTTCTTGTTAGACATACTTCACGTATTACCGACGTAACTGATTTAAACACATTACCTTGTCCGTCAATCTCATCACGGAGGATCGAACGTAATGGCTTCAGCATTGGCTTGTGAGCTTCTTCTGTGACCATAAAAACTTTGTCAGTTCTTTCAGAAAAGCTTATCTCAGGCAGAGAATTAGGTTTTGTTTCTTCACTTTTATTGGTCAGCATAGTACAGTCGGGGGACTTTTCAACAGTAACTTGTGTGGTTTGAAGAATATCTGATTCTGGCTTAACAACAACTTCTTCGAGGCATGTTTCTGTTCGTTTGAGGGTGATTGTGTTGACTAGCTTCTCGCATTCCATTTTAGAGAACTCAGATTTCACTGATATACTGTGAGTATCAGTAGTACATGCATTGGCTGGAAGTAACTCACAAACTGTGTCACTTTGGACGATCCTTCCTTTAGAGCTAGAGCATCTTGCTAGTTTATCTTTCTCTTTTGATTTTGAACTAATCCCTTTACGAAGAGGCATCACGATAGGTACTCCGCTGCTTGCCCACTTGTATATGGAAAAATGAAATTTATTAATATCAGTTGGAGCATCTATGTTTTTTGAATTGTCTCTCAAATCTCTCCTCGTGTTTGTTTCATTAGATTTGGTCACGTATGATAATTCCTCATTCCTTAGAGAAAATTCATTTGACAAAGGGCTTGGTCCATTAGATGGCCAGACATCACTTCTGAAATCATCCTGTACTTGCATTGTTTGGCTTGAAAATCTTGAAAGAGAAGAACTCGGAGTACTGATTCCACTTGCAGTACCTTCCTTCATTTTAAATGAGCTACTGGTGGCAAATGTTGCATAGTCCATGGCTTTAGTCAATGTGGCAGGAAGGCTGAAAAGGCAAAAAGGAGTTAAAGGGAGGAGCACAAAACTGCATATTGGCAAGGAAATAGAAGAGAAAACTACATATGCAATAGCATGATGACTAGACAATAGTAAAATTGCACAAGTAATTTCACAACTTGATAGGTAAAGAAGCCATAGAATATATATATATATATATATATATATATATATATATATATATATGTGGAGAAATTAAGAACTATAGAAACAAGGTCAGGAAATAATGTTTCTAGCGGACTTTGGGGAATACACGTATGTGACAAGTCCCCATCCAAAAGAAGGTGCCCGTGATTTTCTCTTTAGTCTTTCCCTTGTTTGAGGGAGAGAAATGAACAATCTATTCAACAGCTTAAACTAGAAAATTGATCCCAAAGTCTCGAATAGGCCTAACACATTGACACGCCCAAAATTATTCTATAGAAAAAATCAGGAGAGTTTTTTGTTGCTGAGTTATGATACATAAACGAAAAACTAGTGAAGATGACATATGGGGAGTTAGGCAGAAGTGATGAAAATCTATGCAGACGCAAATCCATAAAATATTAAAAATCAAACACATAAAAGTAATAAAAGAAAATTGAACTCCAGATAACATTTATTAGCAACTAATTAATTTCTGCTAAAGACACCATAACAAACTTCACCAACATTACAAACTCGAGTAGAAAATTAGTACTAGTATACAATCAATCAATCAAATTAGACAAGGTAGCAAAAACCAAAACCTGAATTGGGCAGGAAGTGAAGTGCCAAAAGGCTCAGATTTTGGCGGCAACGGCCTTGATGGGCTCATAACCCTTGAACCAGGTAAAGAAATCATAAAATCCCTTCTGGGTGAACTGCAAGATTTGTCCCCTCGAAAAATATCATCAAAAAAATCGTTACTTTGACGATTTTCCCTCCGATTCGCACTAGTTTCTTCCCCAAGAACCGGCTTTTGGCCACTCAAACTCCGAAACAACACCGTTTCCTCAGACTCCATTGCCCCATCGGAACTGTGTCGGGTCCCGTGAAAAGAAAATCTCCTTGGAGGCCCCCCAAACACGTCGTTAAAATCGACATCGGAGCTCCCGAATGGTGATTTTGGTACAGAGCTGGAGCCTTCTTCAAATGCTGTTTGCGCCGCATAACCCAGCAAGAAATTCTCCCGCGGGTTAATTCTCTCCATTTTCATCAAGAATTAGACCGGGGGTTTCAAATAGGAAATTGGCGGGAAATTCTAGGATTTCTTAGTATAAAGCTAATTTCTGTGGAATCTTGAATATGAGTTTATGATTAAATGTAAACCCTTGAGCAATATGAGGAATTAAAGAGAAATGTGAGGTCTTGATACTCAAAGATTCTGTAGTTTAGAGTACGAATCGATTGAGAAACAGAGTGGGGTTAGAGAGAGAGAGAGAATTGAAGCCATAAATTAGGAATTAGAGGGGATGCAGACTGATGGTGGTCTGTGGATAAGAGAGAAAGGGAAAAATATTCCAACAAATGACAACGGAAGGTCGTTGGATTAGTTTGTCTTTATCCTTATTTTTACTTGGCGCCAATTAAACTGAATTTTTTGTGATAAACAAATTATGATGGTTTGTTTGTATTAAGAAAAAACTTGTGATGGACAAAATTAGAAAATCATGATTTCAAAGTTCATTATGTTTTAGTCCTCACTCAGTCCCAAATTGACAGTTTACCTTCTTTTTTAAAAAAAAAAACTAGTTTTGATTGGTAATGAAAAAGGCTTGGTAAAGGGAAAAAGAAAGAAAGAAAAGTATGTGATAATAAGGGAAAAAAGAAAATTAAATTGTTTAGGATTCGGTTGCGGTTATATGAAATGAACTTCAAAGTTTACTTTATACCCAATATAATGCTAACATACAGGTGTGAGGGTGATCTCTCCGCCGCATATCAACACTATATTAATCATAAAATGAACTTATCATGAAGTTTACTTAATGCTAATCATTCCCATTGTTTATGTCCAAGTTTTATACTTTTACTAAGCTAATATGGAGTCTTATTACAGTGGTGTAATAATAGATTACTAGAGCATCTCTAATAGTCTCTCCAACCATTTTGGTATATTCAAATAGGTGAACAACATCAGAAAAATTATCTCCAATAGTCTCTTCAACCTTAGTCATCAGATCTGCAACCCCATTCTCTCTCTTCAGAACTGGTAAGTTGATTCAAAATATTTATTTTGTTTCGGGAGAATCAAAATCATATAAAAAAGCTTAAAATATTTATTTTACTTAATGTACAACTCATTTTAAAATTTAGTATCATTCCTTTTTATTTATTTATTTATTTATCATATTGGATAAAATATTATTTTGATTACCCTTTGCATAATCACCTTAATTATGACCCTCTGTTTTATCCAATATGACCAATCACATTGGAAAATCAAGTTTGCTTGCTGGATTATTCATCTTTGCAATGTCAACATGATAAAAATAAACAGGAAAATGAATGTTAAATATTAATTTAATTCTTGAAAGGGAATTTAATATTAATTTTTAAATATAATTCATTTTTCAGAATGTTATTTTTTTTTAAATGAATGTTAATTAATTATTTCAAATATTATCAATTATTATTATTTTAAGTCAAATACTTAATGTATTGAAGAAAATGATACAAAATATTAAAATAGCAAATAATACTCCTACTGTTAGAGATGCTATTACATTGGTGTAATAATAGGTTCCTTTTCTAACCGAAATTATGTTTTATATTTCTTTTAGGGCTGAACATTACTCAACTTCTAAAGGAACGTAAAGAATTTTGGTTTCTGTTTTTTGTCTTCAATTAATCACAAGAGATAACTCACAAAACTTGATAGAAAATAATATTCCACAAAAGAATTTCTCTTTTTATACTATATAATGACATACTACCCCAACTTTATCATAACAATTTAATTATATTGCCATCACTAATAAACCACCAATTTATTATACTCCCTCCGTCCCAAATTAATTAATTGCTCAGTTTTGACCTTTTTAAGTCAAATTAACTATTTTTAGAATTAATAATTAAGCATATATAAATATATTTTTAAAATTATAAAAATTGGGGTTAGTAATAAATTGTATATACTTTTTTTTGGTTAT
Organism: Panax japonicus; assembly: GCA_020205505.1. Classification (NCBI taxonomy): domain Eukaryota; kingdom Viridiplantae; phylum Streptophyta; class Magnoliopsida; order Apiales; family Araliaceae; genus Panax; species Panax japonicus. The sequence continues at coordinate 27,341,620 of CM035094.1, read as the reverse complement.
AATCCCTTCACATATATTTTAGCAAAAATAGTAAAAAAATAGTTTTAAAAATAGTCAATTTGACTTTAAAAAGTCAAAACTAAGCAATTAATTTGGGACAAAGAAAGTACTCCCTCCGTCCCAGGATAAAAGTCCTGGTGGACTTTTCACGCATATTAAGAAGAATAAAATGACAAAATTGTCTATAATAATGTCATTAAATATGGAGAGAGAATTAGAATAAGAAAAGTATGAGATATTTAATGCTATGGGCATAATAGGAAAAAATGTGTAAAAGTTTGGTTATTAAAAGAAAGTAGACATTTAACATGGGACAACCCAAAATAGTAATAAGGACTTTTATCCTGGGACGGAGGGAGTATTATTTTAGGCCTTAATGTTTATACAAATTGCAAATGATACTATTTTTGCGGAATGAATGAAGTCATATGTTCTTTATGGCATTCAGAACAATCATAATAAATGAACAGACCAAATCAAATAAAATGACACAATGAAGCAAATGAAATAAAACTCAACCAATGACGGTAAACACTTCCTCCAATCATATCATATGCTAGTGAGTATACATAACATAGCACATTTGTTTACCACTGTCTAAAACACAAACAAAAGGTGATATTACACATTGTTCCCAGAATATGTGATCAGTTAAGACTACCTGCATCCAGTAAAAGATAAAGGCGGCCAATATTGTGCTTCATTTGCATTGGTCAATCAGCAAGATCTCCTGTATCAGCTTATTGCGTATTTGTTTGCCACTCAGAACCATCAGGGAAAGGTTCCAAAGCATCTTGTTTGCCATTAACATAGAACTCAACAATTGCTTGCATTCTGTATAGTTTATCTGGGTGATAGTTTACATGAATAATAACTGGCTTCATCTTCTTCAGTTTATCATCTTTCCTTACAGTCTTGAAAAGAACCATGCTATTCATAAAGAGATAGAAATCCATGGTTCTCTTGGCAATATGGAGCCCAACATACCCAGGATGGGAAGGGAAAAAGAGTTCTTCGTTAAAAACAGCCTGGTCCCAAGAGTTTGGCTGTCGTGTAAGCCGATCAGCCACGCGATCCAGAAGCTCAATTGAAGGAGTTGTAGGTCTGATATAAAAGAAACCAGAGTTGAAAACCCAAATACGCATTGTATGAGCATATCGAGCCCAACCCATTTTAGGTTCATCAAAAACATCATTATATCCATATGCTGTCATATTGTTGTGGCCATCAGTCATGGACTCCACATCTGAGTCGCGATATATATGATGAAATGGATTTTGCAAGTAAACTATATCAACATCTGAGAGAAGAACACTATGACCTAGCTGCAAAAACTCCCTCAAGATACGAAACTTGAGTCCGGAGATGGCATGGTTACTACCTGTCCTTGCAACTGAATCAATACCCTCATCCGGGTCTCTCTTGTACACATGTACATCATTTGATTTGCAGTAATCTGCAATTGCATCATCCAAAGCCACAACCAGATAATTTGGTACACCTGCTTTCTTAATGCTAGTGATCTGTACCTCTAACATGGCTTTCACATTTGAACTAGCAAGTACAACTATAAGCTCTTTCCTGACAGCAACTTCGGCTAAGATCTTGGCCAGTCTAGGGTTCACGGATTCATCAGGAATGACAGTTGGACTAGTTCTCAAACCCTTGACAGTACCAAAAGGACCAACTTTGTATGGTTCACCCAACACCATGAACTGCTCCTGCGCATGATCTTTTCCCTGTTCAGCCAACCGTAGCTTTTCAGTTAGCTCCCTAACCTGCTTCTTCAACTCAAAATTCTTGTCTGACAACCCCATAATATCAGATTTCAACATGTCAATCTTTTCTGGCGATTCACATGAGGTTGATCCAATCTATGAAAGAAAAATGCATTATCAGATCCATAAGATGAACCTCAACATCAGACTAACTAAAGTTTTCTCATTAGACGAATAACATGCTCTTGCACCCTGACTATCATATAAACGTGAGAAGTTTTTTGCAAAAGCATGAAAAAGGCCTGTTTAATGTTAAATGACTTAAGTCACTCTGTTTGCTCAAAACATGGAAATTCATGGATCATTTATGATGCAAGATTAGAACCTTACACAACACAGAGCTATCTGAAGCTCAAGCTCATCAATCACTGAATTTTAATGCATTTCAAATAACAAATTTCACCCTTATTTCTGATGTTCATGAATCAGGATCACACTTTATCCCAAACCGTACTCGTGATAAAGTTTTAACTTTAGACTCAAAAAACCAAACAGAAGGAGCAAAGTCAACCACACTTCAATTCACCACTAAATTTCCAAGATAAAAACAAATATATAGTCACAAAATATGCATACTACTCTGCTTGTGTACATGTAACACATACATATTCAAACAAATACATACACAGTTGACTAATTGTGCATTTCCCAATCTGCAAGAGCTGATATTGCTAATAGCCGGAACAAGTAAATCATACTTTAATACTTAAAAGGTTTTACTTCACCTGGCATTTGAAAATTACAACTAATATTAGCAATAACAATCATCTAACTGAATTTAATAAAGAATTAAAATGTGGACATCTGATTTGAGGATACCAAATGATTTTCATAGTATTGATAAGCAAATAAAAACAGAATTTAATCTTTGTATACATATAATTGAGTGGGTAGGGGTTTAAAGAAGAGTGGAACCTGGAGGTTTGATTTGGAAAGCGGGAGATTATGTGATGTGGACGAATCAAGCGAGAAGAATCCATGGGGGAAGAAGAAGGCGCAGATGCAACCCAAAATAACCCCGATGGCAATTGCAATGGCGATTCGAGATCCAAGCACTGATGATTGACTGCTCTTCTCTTTACGACCCACCATTCTTTTCCTCCCCCGAAATTTGAAAGCAAAGAGACTTTGTTCTCGCAGTTTCTATATCATGAACTGGGGTAACTTGAAATTTTCAAATTATGGAAAAGGAGGAGGATCCAGAAACCCTAAAAAAATGAAAATGTTTAAATTAAAAGTCTTTAGCTGTTACCAGGCCATGAGAAAGAAAGAGAGTCTTCGTTAGTGACACAGTTTTAGGGTTGAGCATGGTGAGGTTTGAAATTCAAACCGCACCCGAAATCGCTTAGGTGCGGTTTAAAAAATTTAAAATCGCACCCGAAACCGCTTGTAATTGGCGCGGTGCGGTTTTAAAGTGTGCGGTGCGGTTTTAATTGGTGCGGATTTCGGTTCCAAAACCAATTGAAACAACAAAAAAGTTTAAGCTTTCAATAAAATTTAACATAAAACTTACATCGAGCAATTAACTTAGTGACAAAGTCGACAATGAGAATTATATCAAGCATGCTTTAAAACTAAAATATCCGCTATATGAAACAACGGAGACCATATATTCGATAACAAACAAGAATGTTTATCTAGTTCCCCAAAAATTAAAAGTATATACTGAAGATAGAATAAAATATATTGTAGGGAGGACTAAAAATAATCTATTAGATTATTACAATTATAGCATTGACATTAACCAATGCATCAAGTGCTCGAGCCCCTCAACTATAAGCCCCTCCAATAACGCATCAAACAAATTCAAAATTCTAAAACCCAATTGCTTAATTTTTGACTCTATAACCTCTAACATCTTCTTTCAATTGGTGAAAAAATGACAATGAAAGACTGAGGTTTTCTCTGAGCGTGTTCAAGTGAAAAATAACTTTAGAATTTACTAGAGATAATACATACGTACACACACATGGTGCGGTTTCGGTTTTATGCGGTTTGGTTTTGGCTAGTAACCAAACCGGAACCGTAAATTTGGTTATTCAACCCACCTAAAACCGCCACATACGCCGGAACCGTTGGTGCGGTTTTAATTGGTGCGGTTCGTGCGGATTTTTGGTGCGATTTCGATTCTAATTTGGTTACTTGCTCAGCCCTACACAGTTTATCAAGGAAATTGATATTTGTCCATTTTAAAATGATATTTCACGTGAGTTTCTGTGGGACCTACTCATTATAAATGTGAGATGAATTATAGTATAAAAATATTATTTTAATATTTAGAAATATCATTTCCTTAATCAAATGTGGTATTGGTTTGACTGATATTGGCTCAGTTTAAATGATATTTTCACCTGTGATTTATTTCTATATAAACTTGTGAAATTTTAATTTAAGAATTATTTTGGGAAAAAAAAAGCAGATAAATTAATTTATCAAATTTCTTTCGCTCTAAAACAACAAGGTTCACTTTTAAAGCAGATTCATATTCGTATTAATAAGAAATCGTTAATTAAAACCTCAAGACATATTTTTAACCAACAACACAATTAAATAAATGAGTAAACAAAAATAAAATGAAGAAGAGAGCTCAGAAATTTTTATAGAAGATCAACATCAGAAAGTGTACAGACTCTCTGTGTGCGCCCGAAAGATGGGTTATGCAACAGCCGACCTGGTAATATATGAAACAACAACAGTGATGTCGTCAAGCTTTCCACCATAATATCGGAATCCAGCTTCTTGGGCGGCGGATGAGAAAGGTGACTGCCGGTTTTTATCCAGCGCTCGTTGGCGTGCCAATGCCGCTATCTTCTGAGCTGTCACCTGAGGCCCAAAGCCAGTTCTCATGGCATGGACCACCACAGCGGTAATATCATTGTTGTACAAATTGTCAAAAAGACCATCACTCCCAGCAATTATAACATCCCCAGAAGCGACAGGAACTGTAAACACCTGTGCACCACATGTACCCAATCTATCTAGTCAAAATGTGTAAATGCTTAAAACAGGATCTGTTTTATGTGCAGCTCTATTAAATGTTGAAGAAGAGAGCACAAGAGATGACATCAACTTACCTCACCAGAGCTAGGCAAGTCACTATTGCTACCGTTCTCCAGTTGATACGTAAAATTGAAATCATGTTGTTGTGCAGGGGATCTGAAAATGGTGTGTCCATCTCTGACCACCATAAACCCACTATCACCTAAATTAATGGCATGAAGACCCTGCATAGAAAACGTTCATTGAATCCAATTCTACTGGGAGAAACTAAAAATTTCATTGCAACTGCTTGAAAAAGGGACAATATTTCACTGGCAAATATCAACGATTTGAATAATGAGTATAGAGACAAATTTGAAACAGTGGTTCCTTCAAACCAAGAAAAGTCATTGGTATATATTCGCTTGACAATATAAACAGACCTTACCAAAAAAATAAAAAAGTAAATACAAACAGCCATTGTCAAGCGAATGTCTAATGAAGTTGATATTATATTATTACTGCCTTTTATCTTTTGATACACCTAAACGGAATGTAATAGGCCAGAACAATATAAGCAATGGAGCACTATTAAAAGAGGCAGGTAGGAGTAGACTGGAAATAGTTTACCTGCTCAGTGAGTGCAATGATGCAAGCAGTTGAGGACCCTCTGGCTTTAGTGCTTGAATAAGCTTTCTCCAGAACCCGGAACGGGTCAACAGAACCCTTAGGTTCATCTTGAATTGCATTAACTGAATTTGACATTAGTTCTCTAGCATAAAGGCCTGCATTAACACCAAGATCAGCCCAGCCACCAACACCATCTGCCACACCAATTGCTTGTTCATCCAAACAGATAAAGTGAGCATCCTCCCCGCCAGTTTCTTCTTTATCAGGATGGGGAAGGTAACAAGATCCTGAATTTAGCTTCAACAATCTGCCTGCTAGGATGTTCCTGCAGTCAATACAAGTAATGATATGATTTATGTAAACAAATCCTCCAAATAATTTATGGAAGTATCACATGTTGGTATTGTAGGCATTTCCTGTGAATTATTTTAACTCCGCTATTATTTCTTTTTACTTGTTTTATATCCCGATTATATGACTAGCCCTCAGTAGAATATAAATGCCAAGACACATCCATTAAACATGAGTCACACTTGAGTAGCATTTGAATGGGCACTGCAGTACTGAATTCAACAATATTGACAATTTAGTTATCTTAAAGAATTCAAGCAAGAACATCACACAGTAAAAAAGACAAAACATACTGTTCAGAAGAATCAGCAGAACTTGCAACCTGTTCCTCACGAACAGGGTTGTCAAAGGACGCATCAGAAGGAGTACCAGCAGAGAAACAAGCAGGTGCTGAGATGTGGAAACTCCTCATTCCGAACCCCAAGGCCGGATTGGAGTTGCCACTCCTCCTCGCAACATGATATATGAAGTACCCATAGAGCAAATAATTGTTCGGTTGTTCTTTATTTCTAAAACTCATGCTGCCTTTTCTGCAATAGTCGAGACTTATATTGCTGCAAGCAGTAATAGAACCACTTATTCGCACTACAAGATGCTCACGCCTGGAAGTTACATTATGTACTGAACGGTTACCAAGAAAAGCTCTGCAACCACTTATAGCCATAGATGCCTTCCGCAAAGAAAAATGACCAGACTCAGATAGCAGGCGATCAACGTGGTACCCACAGACCTGAAATGAGGGTCCAGACACAGATGGAATAGAAAATGTACGAGAAAGTACTCCGACAACTGAAATATTTTTCCTCCGATTAACTAAATGCAAATTTGACTGAGCGGCAACAAGAGTACCAGGCTGTAAAACGACATTCAAGTCAGTTGAAGATGCACTTGGTACAGAATGGAACAGCCTAGAGTTGCCAAACAACAGTTTCCCTTGGCCAACTAGAACATCCACAGAGCCATGGAGTCTTTGTTCTGGCCTAACAAATGATCTCTCAATTCCCTGAAAGAATGCACTTCTCAGTTTTGATATATAATTAGATGGCATCTTAGCCTCCCACACACAGAAATTTTTCTTCAACTGCTTTATCAGAGAGGACACAAGCACTGGCACAGTCTCTGAAGAATAATATCATAACTCCATACAAAACAAGAGCTCCTACATTTGATTCCACAAATAAAAGGACTAAGATTTGAAATCCTGAAGAGCAAAAACAGAAAAATGAGAAAGAAAAAAATAGTAGCGACCCTACTACAGTGTAGACAGAAAGATATATACACCAATAGAAAACTGAAGAACTGAATCTTCGTAGCAAACCCCTAGGTGTGGACTTGTTACCTAATTGTATGTTTGTTATGTTTTGATAAGTTACCTAATTGTTTGTTGACTCCATCCAATCCAATTTGTTGTCTCCTTTACCCTTTTAGATGTCCCAAAAACTTTGCCGGCTTAGTTCTTAACCTAAGCTACCATTACCATTCGACATTGTGCATGAAAAAAAGAGAACTTCGCTTTGATGTCCAATAAAGCTTAATTTCATTGGAACTCAATACAACCTTTACACTAATCTCAGGTAACTCTATACAACCTTTATACTAATCTCAGTAGTCATGGGGACTATTAAACTGGGAGAGGGAGTATTATGCTTATTTATTTTTATTAAGGAACTACCAAGAGAACAACACAGAGCCAACTTCTAAGCAGGTATCGTATCATTAACTGATAGTCCTCCACTTAAAACAAGAACAGAAACAGAAACAGATACCACTTGGTTCCAGGTATATAGAAACCTAACTTAATCAATATCACCTCAGAAACAATATCATTAATACACAAAAGAATATAATACAATTAAAAAAATATACAACCATAGTCATAACAAATATTAACTCAGTTTAACACCAATTCTCATTGCACCGCAAAAATACTGATAGAGAACAGTGAATACTACCCATATCCCAACAGCTAAACAAACTTCTAGAAACTTAATAGCTCTGATACAAGCTATCAAAAGGATTTGAAAATAGTTTTTGAAAAAAATCGGACCTTTACGTTGCTGAAGTGATGAAAACCCTAAAATTGCAATGTCGTCCTAATCTGTCTCAAATTCGCAAATCCAATAATATACGGTGAGTTAGAGCAAAGCCCTTTCACTTTCTCCCACTAGCTCTCTCTCTCTCTGGAAACTTAAGGTCAGAGGTAAAACAGCTAACCCTAATAAAAGACGCATAAATTGGTTTGGTTACATTTTAATTTATAATAGAAAATAATAAATACTACGTCCGTCCGTCGGAAGATAAAAGTTCTAACTATTCACGCATATTAAAAAATAAATAAAATAACAAAATTATTCATAATAATATTATTAAATAATGAGAGATAATTAGAAAAAAAAATATGAGATATTTAATGCTACGGATATAATAAAAAAATATGTATAAAAATTTGGTTATTAAAGAAAAATAGACATTTAACATGGAACTACTCAAAATATATCATGGGACGGAGGGAGTAATAAATTAATAATTTTTTTATGTTGTTATTGAGTTTATAAAAAAAATTAAAAAAGAAAAGAAAACTTAAGTTAAACTAAATGACATAATAAAATATGATCTTATGTTATTTAGTTTTTTCTTTCAAATTAGTTTATTTTTTTGGACGAAAAAATTTGGCCAGAAAAATGACCAAGTTTTTTATTCATTTGTTTTATGTTTCGTTCATTAAAAAACTCAACAACAAAGTAATTGATAAGTTTTATGTTCATTTTTTTTTTCTTTTTTTCTGTTTATTTTAAAACTCAGTAACTGAAATGGATGGAAAAAAAAACAAGTTTTTTATTCAACTGAATTTTAAAATAGATGGAAAAACTTATATTTTCTATCCAATTCTTTTGTTATTGAGTATTTTAACTAACGAAAAAACAAAGAAATTGACTAAAAACTTAATTTCTATTCATGGACGAAAACACAAGTCCAATTCTTTTGTTATCGAGTTTTTTCATGAACGGAAAAACAAAGAAATAGACAGAAAACTTAAATATTTTTTCTTAGCCAAATTTTTCTATCCAAAAACAGATAGATTAGGATGAAAAACTATATAACATAGGACTGTTCTATACGAACATGATAATTGGATATAAGTGTTTTATTAAGTCTGCACAGAGTTTTTCTATAACATAAGTTAAATTTCTATTCTTCACTATTAATCCCTTTATGGGTAACAAGTTTTCTATTATTTTCTTAGTTAGGGTTATGTTTCTTTGTAAGTATTATAATTCGAGAGATTATAATTTTAAAATTATTAATCTGAGAATTATAATCCCTAATCCCAAGACTATAAAACTATTTTATAATCTCTTAAATCTAAATTTAAAAACAAATAAAATACTTAAAATTAATATTTTTATCCCACACAAAACATAGCCTAATTATTATTATTTTTCCCGTCCCAAACTCAATGTATTATTATCTGTTTTATGTGGCATAAAATATAGGGGGTTAATTTAGTCATTCTCAATATAAAACGACGGTCCTGGTCTGTACGGTACTATGGTACGTTAAGCTTCCTTTCCTTCCAACTTGTACAGATAGATTCCTGGACCTCACCATCCAATGGCTCATTAAAATTAAATGAAATTAAGCTATATTTGGAAAATTTAATTTTAAGATTTATAATTAAAACGTTATGAAAATTTAAGTTTCATAAATTAATTCAACTTTATTTTAGAACTTGTACTTTTATTCATTTTAATAAAATCAAATTGAATTATCAAAAATATTAAATTGGGGCGTCAGATTAGGTTTTACAAATTGATGTTTCAAATTAATTTAAAAAATAACGATGATTATTAGAGCGAAATTAGTTGAAGATGGAGTTGAATTTTATTTAAATTTGAATTATAACATAGTTTAGTTTAGACTGAGCACATTCATATTTTATTATGCTAAATAATCCATGTAATTAAGTTCCAATACGGCCGTTGAATTTTAACACACGATGTTTTTTCCTTCCAATTTTTATATAAAATAAATTGTAATTCAATTAGTTGACTAAAAAAGATGAAAAATAATTATAAAAAAATTAAATTTAATCCGAGATTTTACTTTCTCATCATAAAAATACAAGAAATGTGTTGAAAATGCAAGCTAAAAACACTTGAATAGTTTACAATTTTCATAATTGTATTATCTAAAATTAAATTAAATAACATCAATTTTAAATTTTGATCATTTCCCATATGATATATGTGACGCCCTCAAAATAGGTATACATTACCCATCTTGAGTCGCCAGATACATGGTACATAATTCAAATACAACTTAATAATACAACTGTCGTGTACAATACGACAAAACATAAGCTGTGAATTTGAATACAAATATTGTCTACTAGAGATTATACAAACTCAAAATGAGTCCTCATTATAATTATTATCACACTATTTCACAGAATAGTGAGGACTACTAATGCTATCATCTGGCCCGTCACTCCGTTCCCCGACTAGTCTCTGCTACGTTCTCATTTCCTGAGGAGAACAATGAAAATAAAAGGGTGAGCTCAACTAGCCCAGTAGAAAATATTATGACTAAGATAATGCAAAATATATTATCATTAGCCTTCAACAGTGTTAAACAGATACAATATAACAACCATCGAGTTTAACTGCAGCGGGACAAGCAATCCATTAAAAGAGTCAAGTAGAGAATAAAATCTACTATCTTTTATGATTTAGAAAGTTTTTCATCACTTTTATCGCTGAGACTCAGCTTAATAAATAATTCACATCATCAAATCACCCCTGCACTACGGCCAAGGATATTCTTTAGTATCACGACCACAATTATCCATGCGCTACGGGCCAAGAATATTTGTGTATTCAATAATTGTCATGATCATGTCAACAACTGTCCATCAATGCTCTACGGGCCAATGATAACTTTTTTCACATCATTTATAACATTACGGTCATGATTACACTGAATAATCCCTGGTCATAATCATACCAAGTTCATCTATGCACTATAGGCCATAGATGACTTTCAACAAAATATAAACATGAGGATGATGACAATGATATAAGAATTCAATAAAACAAGTTCAAGAATTAATTTATCCAGGAACTAATAACGTTCAAATTGTCAACATGATACTGCTTTGTAGAGTAAAATTCAAGAATGCTCAGAAAAATATTTCCATGAAAAGATACTGGATGAAGCGCAAATATCAAGGATATTCCACTAATTTTATGGAGTATAGAAGTCAAAACTTTAACCAACTGAGTATAATAAGGAATGGAATAACAAAAGAAATCACCAGGCATGCGATAGACCGCACAGGCAGGTTATTCCAACAGAATAATAAATAACGAAATCAGGTCCGGCGTAAAACGCATAGACAGGATATTCCAACAGAAAAATAAAGACGGAACCAGGTCCGGCGTAAAACGCACAGACAGGATATTCCAACAAAATAATAAAGACGGAACCAGGTCCGACGTAGAACGCACAGAATAATTGAATAACTTTGTCGTCTCAATTATTGATTTAATAAAATAACATATTATGTGTAAGACCCCAGTTTTTATAAATAAAGATGAATTTTTATAATTATTATTTTTGAATATTATGGAATAAATTTGATATAATGTTATAGTTGTGGGTAATATTTATAAATTTTACAAAGTACGCAAGTTGTTATAAAATATTCGTTTGGTCGGGGAATATTCTTTTTGTCGGGGAATATTCGTACGACGGCACAATCATTGGTGGACCCCACAACGAAAGTATTGTCGTAGTTAGAAAACGATAAAATTATCTTTCTATAAAATAACGGCGGAGGTGTTACCGTTAAAACTGTTGAACTACTCGGTAGTAAAAGTACAGTAATACGCGTTGTTGCATAGTAGCACACGGTATTGATTATTGATGCTTACGTGAGAAGTCACTCAGCTATACTCAATTATTGCAACAGTAATTGCTGCATCATATCTCTTATATTATTGATTCAATTATTGTCACAGTATCATCTGTATAATATGTTATATTATTTAAACAATAATTGAGACGACAAGTTATAAATGATTAATAATTGTTGAAAGATTAAATATGTGTTGATTAAAAATAAAATGATTTCTGATAATTTTTATTCAATCCTTGATGTATATAAAGAGTCTATTATTAGACGTTTGTGGTAAGTTTAATTATTTATGGGGAGCCATATGTTATCATCTAAGAGTCTCTTTCATAAATAGTAATTACCTTCGTAAATAGTAATTATCTTTGTAAATAGTAATTACCTTCGTAAATAGTAATTATCTTCGTAAATAGTAATTACCTTCGTCAATAGTAATTACATTCGTAAATAGTAAATACTTTCGTAAATAGTAATAAATCTTCTATAAATAGAGGCCTAGGGCTTCATTATTTTTCACGAATTCGTTCAAGCTATAGAGAGAGAAAGTATAGAGAGAATAAGAGAGAAAGAAGAAGAGTATTCGGTTACTACACTACTGCAGTATTCAATCTCCTAATAAGGTAAGAGGTGTTATTCTTTCTTCTTGAAGAGAACTTATGTTATTCCATTCTTTGTTATTCTGTTGGAATAACCTGTAAAAGTGGCATACCCTATACATGACCTGTATACGAGGTATACCCTATACTTGGTGAAATCCTTATGTTATTCCATTCATTATTATTCTGTTGGAATAACCTGTATACGCGGAATACCCTATACTTGGTGACATCCATTTACTATTCTGTCTTTATATTTCTGTCGGAATATCCTGTCTGTGCTATACGTCGGACCTGGTTCCATTTACTATTCCGTCTTTATATTTCTGTCGGAATATCCTGTCTGTGTTATACGTCGGACCTGGTTCCATCATTTACTATTCCGTATTTATTATTCTGTTGGAACATCCTGTCGGTGTGAATTTCACCTGACCTGGTTCCGTTATTATTATTCTGCCAGAATAACTTGTTTGTGCGGTCTCTATCGTATGCATGGTGTAAGACCCCAGTTTTTATAAATAAAAATAAATTTTTATAATTATTATTTTTGAATATTATAGAATAAATTTGATATAATGTTATAGTTGTGGGTAATATTTATAAATTTTGCAAAGTACGCAAGTTGTTATAAAATATTCATTTGGTCGGGGAATATTCTTTTTGTCGGGGAATATTCGTACGACGGCACAATCATTGTGGACCCCACAACGAAAGTATTGTCGTAGTTAGAAAATGACACAATTATCTTTCTATAAAATAACGGCGGAGGTGTTACCGTTAAAACTGTTGAACTACTCGGTAGTAAAAGTACAGTAATACGCGTTGCTGCATAGTAGCACACGGTTTTGATTATTGATGCTTACGTGAGAAGTCACTCAGCTATACTCAATTATTGCAACAGTAATTGCTGCATCATATCTCTTATATTATTGATTCAATTATTGTCACAGTATCATCTGTATAATATGTTATATTATTTAAACAATAATTGAGACGACAAGTTATAACTGATTAATAATTGTTGAAAGATTAAATATGTGTTGATTAAAAATAAAATGATTTCTGATAATTTTTATTCAATCCTTGATGTATATAAAGAGTCTATTATTAGACGTTTGTGGTAAGTTTAATTATTTATGGGGGTCATATGTCATCATCTAAGAGTCTCTTTCGTAAATAGTAATTACATTCGTAAATAGTAATTACATTCGTAAATAGTAATTACCTTCATAAATAGCAATTACCTTCGTAAATAGTAATTACCTTCGTAAATAGTAATTACCTTCGTCAATAGTAATTATCTTCGTAAATAGTAAATACTTTCGTAAATAGTAATAAATCTTCTATAAATAGAGGCCTAGGGCTTCATTATTTTTCACGAATTCGTTCAAGCTATAGAGAGAGAAAGTATAGAGAGAATAAGAGAGAAAGAAGAAGAGTATTCGGTTACTACACTACTGCAGTATTCAATCTCCTAATAAGGTAAGGGGTGTTATTCTTTCTTCTTGAAGAGAACTTATGTTATTCCATTCTTTGTTATTCTATTGGAATAACCTGTAAAAGTGGCATACCCTATACATGACCTGTATACGCGGTATACCCTATACTTGGTGAAATCCTTATGTTATTCCATTCATTATTATTCTGTTGGAATAACCTGTATACGCGGAATACCCTATACTTGGTGACATCCATTTACTATTCTGTCTTTATATTTCTGTCGGAATATCCTGTCTGTGCTATACGCCGGACCTTGTTCCGTCTTTATTATTATTATGTTGGAACATCCTGTCTGTGTGTTTTACGCCGGACCTGGTTCCATTCTTTATTATTCTGTTGGAATATCCTGTCTGTGCGTTTTACGCCGGACCTGGTTCCGTTATTTATTATTCTGTTGGAACATCCTGTCGGTGTGAATATCACCTGACCTGGTTCCGTTATTAATATTCTGCTGGAATAACCTGTCTGTGCGGTCTATCGCATGCATGGTGATTTCTTTTGTTATTCCATTCTTTATTATACTCAGTTGGATAAAACTTTGACTTCTATACTCCATGAAATTAGTGGAATATCCTTGATATTTGCGCTTCATCCAGTATTTTTTCATGGAAATATTCTTCTGAGCATTCTTGAATTTTACACCACAAAACAGTATCGTGTTGACAATTTGGACGTTAATAATTCCTGGATAAAATAATTCTTGAACTTGTTTTATTGAATTCTTATATCATTGTCATCATCCTCATGTTTATATTTTGTTGAAAGTCATCTGTGGCCTGTAGTACATAGATGGACTTGGTATGATTATGACCAGGGATTATTCGGTGTAATCATGACCGTAATATTACAAATGATGTAAAAATTAAAAAATCCTCATTGGCCCGTAGTGCATTGATGGACAGTTGTTGGCATGATCATGACCATTAATGAATACACAAATATTCTTGGCCGTAGTGCATGAATAATTGTGGTCGTGATACTAAAGAATATCCTTGGCCGTAGTGCAGGGGTGATTCGATGATGTGGAATATTTATTAAGCTGAGTCTCAACTATAACAGTGATGAAAAACCTTTTAAATCATAAAAGATAGTAGATTTTATTTTCTACTTGACTCTTTTAATGGATTGCTGATTCTGCTGCAGTTAAACTTGATGTTTATTATATTTTATCAGTTTAACACTGTTGAAGGCTAATGATAATTTATTCTGCATTATCTTAGTCATAATATTTCTTACTGGGCTAGTTGAGCTCACCCTTTCTTTCATTGTTCTCTTCAGGAAATGAGAATATAGTTGGGACGAGTCGGGGAACGGAGTGATGGACCAGAGAATAGTATTAGTAGTCCTCATTATTCTGTTAAATAGTGTGACAATAATTGTATTGAGGACTCCTTTTGAGTTTGTATGATCTCTAGTAGACAATTATTGTATTCAAACTCACAGTTGTATTTTGTCGTATTATACACGACAGTGGTATTAGTAAGTTGTATTTGAATTCTGTACCATGTATCTGACGACTCAAGATGGGTGATGTATACCTAATTTTGGGGGCGTCACAGTTGGTATCAGAGCTTAGGGATATGATCCCTGGCTAAGATGTGAGACTAGAACTAGGAGGGGAGAGACGGGGAATTCTTTTGCTAGTATGACCTACTTAAATTTATTTTGTATTTAAATTGGTTGGTCAGAGTTTAGAGATATTATGTTACATGTCAATTAACCTTTGTTTTGTGGCAGTATCTGAAAATGACATCTGAGAATGTTGAGAATAGCAATGGAGCACAGGCGATCGTTGATTCACCACATATCAATAATCAGGATAATGTGCATCAGGAAGGTGACAATCCTCATGCAAACAACAACACTGACCAAATGATGAATGATCAAATGTTCAGAGGTTTTATGCAATTTATGCAACAGCAGGCGAGAGCGACTCCTGTCCAAAACGTAGATGGAAACACAGGAAACTCTCGGGCGGTCACTGCTAAACAATTCAAGGAGCTGGGACCACCGGAGTTTAAGGGAGAGCCAAAACCACTTATGGCGGAAACATGGATAAAGCAGATTACCAAGATATTTGATGTCTTGGGATGCTTCGAGGAGCAAAAGATTCCCTTTGCCGCTTTTATGTTGCGCGGAGAGGCAGATTACTGGTGGGAATCGGTAAAACGTACTCAACCTGCTGTACTGAAGATATCTTAGGAGAAGTTCCAGGAGTTGTTCAATGACAAATACTTTCTCGAAAGTATTCGCCACATGAAGGAGGTGGAGTTTATTAAGTTGGAACAAAATAATATGACCGTGTCGCAATACGAGGCAAAATTTGCAGAGTTATCACGGTTTGCGTCCCACTTGGTGGATAATGAAGAGAGAATGACGCGAATGTTTTTAAGAGGTTTGAAGCCGGAGATACGTCAACATCTTATTTCTCATAAACTGTGTTTGTATTCAGATGTTGTAAATAGGGCTCAGTTAGTGGAGCGCGATAACGAGTCAACTCAACTAAAAGAGAGCAGCCGGCAAAATTATAATACCAGCGAGAGTGGTCATCGAAGCGGTGACAACAAACGTGGAGGGAATCAGCAAGCCAGAAATGGTAACCACTACGGTGGTAATCAGGGCCAAAACAATAAGAATGGACATTTCAAAAAGAGGAGATTCAACAATGATGGAAAGACGTCAGCACCAGCACCCGTTGTTAAGGAAGGAGAAAGACCACCTATCATATGCTTCAAATGCGGAGGGAAGGGAAACATCAGTTCAAATTGTGCGATGCCGTCCAAATCATGTTATAATTGTGGAAGAGAAGGTCACTTAGCCCAATTTTGTCGTTTACCGAAGACAAATTCAGCTAGCATGGAGGCACCAAAGGCCGTCCCAGAAAGGTCAAAGCCGTTAGTGCAAGGGAGAGCGTTTGTTGTGACCTCCCAAAAAGCAAAGAACCCGAATGAGGTTATCACGGGTAAGCTTATCATAAACTCTAACGAAGTATATACTTTATTTGATACCGGTTCTACCCATTCTTTTATTTCTCCTACTTGCGCTCATCGATTAAATTTGACTCCGGAGAAATTAGACTTTGACTTATCTGTGGAAACTCCGTTGGGAGAAACCTTCATTACATCCACTGTTTATAAGTCTTGTTTGGTTCAAATCGGTACCCTCGCATTACCTGTAGATCTTATTTCATTGAAAATACTTGCATTTGACGTGATTCTAGGGATTGATTGGTTAACTACTCATCATACAAAAATTGATTGTTTCCATAAGGTTGTTAGCTTTCATATTCCTAATCAACCTATTATGCGAATTCAAGCGACCAAACCATTAAAATCAATCACGGTCATCTCAAGCCATAAAGCTATTCGTTTATTGAAAAACGGATGTCAAGCTTTCTTAGCTCATATCACAGATTTAAACAAAAATACGTCAGTTTTGAACGATATTTCTATTGTTAATGAATTTCCTGACGTATTCCCCGAATAACTTCCTGGCCTACCCCCATAGCGTGAGATTGAATTTTGTATCGACCTTGAACCCGGTACAAAACCCATTTCTAAAGCCCCATATCGAATGGCTCCTATTGAACTTCAGGAGTTAAAAACCCAACTGTAGGAATTGTTAGACATTGGCTTTATTCGTCCTAGTACTTCTCCTTGGGGTGCTCCTGTTCTATTCGTGAAGAAGAAAGATGGGAGTATGCGACTTTGTATTGATTATCGGGAGTTGAATCATGTCACCATCAAAAATAGGTATCCATTGCCACGTATTGATGACTTGTTTGACCAGTTGCAAGGAGCCAAATTCTTTTCAAAGATTGATCTTCGTTCCGGGTATCACCAATTGAAGATTAGAACCGATGACATTCCAAAGACAACTTTCAGAACTCGGTACGGGCATTATGAATTCTTAGTCATGTCCTTTGGATTGACTAATGCTCCTGCTGCCTTCATGGATATGATGAACCGAGTATTCAAGGAATATTTGGATCACTTTGTGGTCGTCTTTATTGATGACATCCTTATTTATTCCAAAAGCCGTGAAGATCATGAGCAACACTTGAAGCTGACACTCCAAAAGCTTCGTGAATATAAGCTTTATGCCAAGTTGAAGAAATGCGAGTTCTGGCTTGAGGAAGTAGCATTCCTTGGGCACGTGGTATCAAATCATGGAATATTTGTTGACCCAACAAAGATTGAAGCTATTCAAAGCTGGGAGCAACCTAAATAGTAATTACCTTCGTAAATAGTAATTATCTTCGTAAATAGTAAATACCTTCGTAAATAGTAATTACCTTCGTAAATAGTAAATACTTTCGTAAATAGTAATAAATCTTCTATAAATAGAGGCCTAGGGCTTCATTATTTTTCACGAATTCGTTCAAGCTATAGAGAGAGAAAGTATAGAGAGAATAAGAGAGAAAGAAGAAGAGTATTCGGTTACTACACTACTGCAGTATTCAATCTCCTAATAAAGTAAGGGGTGTTATTCTTTCTTCTTGAAGAGAACTTATGTTATTCCATTCTTTGTTATTCTGTTGGAATAACCTGTAAAAGTGGCATACCCTATACATGACCTGTATACGCGGTATACCCTATACTTGGTGAAATCCTTATGTTATTCCATTCATTATTATTCTGTTGGAATAACCTGTATACGCGGAATACCCTATACTTGGTGACATCCATTTACTATTCTGTCTTTATATTTTTGTCGGAATATCCTGTCTGTGCTATACGCCGGACCTGGTTCCATTTACTATTCCGTCTTTACATTTCTGTCGGAATATCCTGTCTGTGCTATACGCCGGACCTGGTTCCATCATTTACTATTCTGTATTTATTATTCTGTTGGAACATCCTGTCGGTGTGAATTTCACCTGACCTGGTTCCGTTATTATTATTCTGCCGGAATAACCTGTTTGTGCGGTCTCTATCGCATGCATGGTGATATCTTTTGTTATTGTATTAGGTATTACTCAGTTGATTAAAATTCTGACTTCTATACTCCATGAAATTAGTGGAATATCCTTCATATTTGCGCTTCATCCAGTATCCTTTCATGAAAATATTTTTCTGATCATTCTTGAATTTTACTCTACAAAACGGTATCATGTTGAAAATTTGGACGTTAATAATTTCTGGATAAAATAATTCTTAAACTTGTTTTATTGAATTCTTATATCATTGTCATCATCCTCATGTTTATATTTTGTTGAAAGTCATCTGTGGCCTGTAGTGCATAGATGAACTTGGTATGATTATGACCAGGGATTATTCGGTGTAATCATGACCGTAATATTACAAATGATGTAAAAATTAAAAATCCTCATTGGCCCGTAGTGCATTGATGGACAGTTGTTGGCATGATCATGACCATTAATGAATACACAAATATTCTTGGCCCGTAGTGCATGAATAATTGTGGTCGTGATACTAAAGAATATCCTTGGCCGTAGTGCAGGGGTGATTCGATGATGTGGAATATTTATTAAGCTGAGTCTCGGCTATAACAGTGATGAAAAACCTTTTAAATCATAAAAGATAGTAGATTTTATTTTTCTACTTGACTCTTTTAATGGATTGCTGATTCTGCTGCAGTTAAACTTGATGTTTATTATATTTTATCAGTTTAACACTGTTGAAGGCTAATGATAATTTATTCTGCATTATCTTAGTCATAATATTTCTTACTGGCTAGTTGAGCTCACCGTTTCTTTCACTGTTCTCTTCAGGAAATGAGAATATAGCTGGGACGAGTTGGGGAACGGAGTGATGGACCAAAGAATAGTATTAGTAGTCCTCACTATTCTGTTAAATAGTGTGACAATAATTGTATTGAGAAATCCTTTTGAGTTTGTATGATCTCTAGTAGACAATAATTGTATTCAAACTCACAGTTATATTTTATCGTATTGTACACGACACTGGTATTAGTAAGTTGTATTTGAATTCTGTACCATGTATCTGGCGACTCAAGATGGGTGATGTATACCTAATTTTGGGGGCGTCACATTATGCATATGATACTACGACAATAATCGAATCAATAATATGAGAGATATGATGCAACAATTACTGTAGCAATAATTGAGTATAACTGAGTGCCTTCTCACGTAAGCATCAATAATCAATACAGTGTGCTTCAATACAACCACGCGTATTACTGTACTTTTACTACCGGGTAGTTCAACAGTTAACGGTAAAACTTCCGTCGTTATTTTCATAAAGTATTTTTGTCGTTTTCTCAATCCGACAATAATTCTATTGTGGGGGGTCCACCAATGATTGTGCCGTTGTACGAATATTCCCTGTTAAAACGAATATTCCCCGACCAATCGAATATTATATAACAACTTGCGTACTTTGCAAAATTTATAAATATTACCCACAACTATAACATTATATCAAATCCACACCATAATATTCAAAAATATATTTCGAGAAAATTTAATCTTTATTCAAAAAATTGGGGTCTTACAATATATTTTAATTTAATTTTATACGTGATGGATGAGGTTGAATGGTTGAATCAACATAAGATGGTGACACCTCAAAATAATATTGTCGGACTATCATATCATATCATATCATAGCTAGGATAATTTTTGGGCAAAATAAGTTTTTCACGCAAGTTTTATTTAATATATTATTAAAATTTTAATTTTTTTAATTACACTAGTAAACTAATTAAAAAAATAAAATTGGGTTATTCTGTTAAATTGATTGCACGACTGTTAAATATTTTTCTACGTGAATTTATAAAAGAAAAGGAAAATGACGTGGCTTGGACGAGGTCTATCATAAGCGACAATAAAAAAAACCTTCGTTAGTTTTGTCTTGACCTTATACTTCTCATATCAACATATCTTCATTGCCATAGAGAGAGAGAGCGACCGAGCGACGACAACAAAATAACCTTCGTTAGTTTTGTCTTTGCCTTATACTTCTCATTTCAGCATATCTTCGTTGCCAGAGAGCGAGCGACGACTGACGAGTTTAAAGGTAGGCAATCTAGGGTTTTTTTTCTTCTACAAATATATGGCTTTGATCTTCGATGATATGATTTTGTGTTTGGTTTAAGCTATTAATTGTTAAAAAGTAGGGTTTTGTGCGATTTTATTTGGGAATTTTGTGCGATTTCTGTAAATGTACAATGGTTGTAATTGATTTGGATTTAGTTGTAATGAATTAATTATTTTAAATGAAGTTTGGAACATGTTTGATTGGTTTGGTATGCAAAACAGGACAAAATTTGGCAAAAAAAAATTTAATTGAAGGAACTACATGCGTTGAAAATGGAATAGGGCAAAGGTATTCGGTTTTGACTCAAATACAGAGTGGGAATGTAAGACCTCAATTTTTTATGAATAAATATTTAATTTTCTCTAAATATTATTTTAAATAGTAAGGTGACAATTTAATAAATGTTATAGTTATGAGTGATATGTACAAAATTTACAAAGTAAACAAGTTGTCATAAAATATTCATTTTGTCGAATAATATTCGTACGACGACACAATCATTGGTGGGCCCCATAACGGAATAATTGTCGGATGAAAAACGACAAAAAGTAAGTTTTCTAAAAATTGACAGTGGAACTTTTAACGTTAAACTGTTGAAATATCCGATGATAAAAGTACAGTGATACGCATTGTTCCACAGTGGTACGCAGTATTGCACAGTATCTCTGATTATTGATTATTGTTGATTATTACGTAAAAAGTCACTCAGTACTCAATAATTGTCACAGTAGTTGCTGCATAGTATCTCATATTATTGATTCAACTGAGATATTTTGTAGAACAGATAAACCTAATTGGGCCAGCTGGGAAAAATAATTAGTAACATAAGTCCATTAAATAATATATATCTAATAATATTTGTCATCATTAATATTTACGTCCTTATAGCTTGTCAAAATAATTTTCACTTATGCTACTTGGAAAAATGCATTTTTTTTCTGCTATACCGATAACATAAAGTCCAATTAAATTCAAAAGCAACTACTGGGAGCTTCTCTATTGCTAAGCTACTAGAAGCTACTACTTAAAAATTTAAACAAAGTAGTGACTGCTTGCAGTTAAATATCAAGACTCCATACCCACCTATAGTAAATAAATTTGATTGTAAAAAAGACAATACCTTGACTCAGTTATGCGCAAATTCTTCTGATTCAAACTTATAAAAGTAATAGAGGCAAATGCAAGCACATATGTAAAGCTTTTTGTGAATGAAAATTAAGTTACTTGAATCCTGGAATATAGACACTTAGATGGGACTGCAAAACAAGGCCTGTGTGTTGATCATGTAATTCAAAAATACACTTTCCCACCTCATAATTGCTCCCAAAAGCTGTTCATGAAAGGCTTAAATATGAATTAGTACCCTAAACTATAGGCCATATTCTACTTCGGTAATCCACCTTTCAATTTTGTCAATTAGGTGATTAAACTATCAATTTTTTTCCAATTAC
This sequence comes from Panax japonicus, assembly GCA_020205505.1. Lineage (NCBI taxonomy): Eukaryota > Viridiplantae > Streptophyta > Magnoliopsida > Apiales > Araliaceae > Panax > Panax japonicus. The sequence goes on along the minus strand of CM035094.1, from coordinate 27,319,396 downwards.
ACCAAATTGAACACGCCACGTCAGAAATTGCTGACGTGGCTAATTTTGTGGGGTCTTAACAAGCATATGTGGCACAAATAATAATTTATTATTCATAACATAAACAAATCATTTTATATCATGGGCAAAATGGTCAAATCAAACTTAAAATCCCTAATTAAAATAAAACAAACATATCAGTTTAAAGAAAATCAAATTCGTCGATCACCATCTCTCTCATCTCTCCCCCAATTCGATAGAAAAAACCTAGCTCAACCGAAGCGCGAAGAACTTCTGATAATCAACCATTTCGGCACGATAATCGGTTCAAGAATCAAGTAAGTATGTGATTTAGCTCTTCTCTGTTGCTCTGTTGCTACCCTAATTTTGCATAAATCATACTCAGTTCTCACGATAGTCCTCCTATCAGCTGGTGTGATTTAACAGATTTAAGGAAAACAAGCGAGATAGGGTTTCAGTTATGGAAGATGAACTGGAGTTGGGCGAGTGTCTTGATTCGATGGGTGAGACTCCAAGGTGCTATTGTGAGTATAAAGCTCGAATGAAGATATCTTGGATTAAGAGTAATCCAGGAAGAAGGTTCTTTGGTTGTCCACAATGGAGCAAGGTATAGTAATATAGTTTTGGTTGGCTGAGTTTTTCTCTTATTCTCTAGGTACTGTAAAAATACACTTGTGTTGGAATTTAATTTATGTTTTGAATTGGTTTTTATCAATGCAGGACAAATTGACAAGCAAACACTGCAACTTCTTTTATTGGTATGACCAAGAGATTTGTAAAAGGTCTAAAGAAGTTTTACCTGAGTTGAAACTTATGATAAGTGCTCAGAATTTAGAAATAGAAAGGAAGAAGTATGAAATTGAGAGAGGCACTGAAAAAATAAATGAATTGGAAAAAAGCAATGAAAAGCTTCAAATTGAATGTGCAAAGGAAAGTGAAGAGGTTGGAAGACTGAGAGAGCAGATTGAATTGTTGAGAAGGAAGGATAAAATGTATAGCACTTCAATTAAAGCCTTATAACAAGGCATGATATTTGTATTCATGTTAGGACATCTGTATGTGAATGATAGTGGTGAATGATAATGATGAAAGAACAAGTTTGCAATGAATGTATAAAAGAACAAGTTTCCAATGAATGATTGTAATTTTTATTTTGCAATGAATGAATGTAAATTTGCACTGAATGATTGTAATTTTTAGATTGCAATGACTAATTTAAAGTTTTAGATTTGCAATGAATGATTGTAATTTTGAAATATGGTGAAAGTGTATAACATATGCTTGCAGTTTATATGTGCACAAAGGACTGTTAAAGGTGTACAGAGCACTGTAGTTTATTCCTTTTTTTATAACAAAGTCATGTTATAACAAACTGCTGCAAACATAACACCTACAGTGCAAACTTAGTGCAAGCATTGTTATAACACTGATTTCCATTAACAGATGCATAATATTAAAAGCAACAATAATACAATGATACTTATAAAAATAATGACTTTTGCATTAAAGCACTATGTACAACATGTTCAGACAAAGTCATATAGATGTCATACATAAAGTGCACCACTTGCATAAATTAAACCAAGATGTCACAGTTTGGCAAAACAGAATACTACATAACTTAGTGGCTGATATAATGTGTGTAAGACCCCGAATTTTATGAAATAAAAGTATTCAATTTTTCTTATAATTACTATTCAGTAAATGGTTAAATTGATAAAAGTTAAAGTTAAGGGTGATATATGAATTTTTTTCAAAATACACAAGTGGTTATAAAATATTTACTGTTGTCGGGGAATATTCGTTTGGCCGTGGAATATTCTTTCTGTCGGGGAATATTCGTACGACGGCGCAGCCATTTGTGGGCCCCATAACAGAATAACTGTCGGATGAAGAAAACGACAAAATTAAGTTTTTATAAATAACGGCGTAATCGTTACCGTTAACACTGTTGGAATACCCAGTTGGTAAAATAATTACTATTCACAAATTACTATTCATGAGTACTATTCATGACAAAAATTGATTTCTTTTTCTGACCAAATTATCGTTGATTTATGACTGTTGCTCTTGAAAATAAATGCAGTTGATCATATTATTTTTATAATCATATATAACATTTTTATAATCCTGGTGAAGAAATTTCTCTTTGACTTGAGTGTAAAGATGGGTAGATTATTGGTGTGATCATGACTATGGGTTTTCTTTGGCCAGTAGTGCAAAGATGAATTGTGACTAGTATGATCATGACCATTGAATTTACAATTGAATATTTTTAGCTTAAGTGCAAAGGTAAATTGATCAACATATCTATAATTATGGTTTATATAGATTTTGAAATGATTATATATTTCTTTGAGATATGAATGTATTTGCCCTGTAGTGCAAAGATGAACTGTTATTGAATATCTTTGGCCCGTAGTGCAAAGATGACCTGTTGTTGAATATCTTTGGCCTGTAGTGCAAAGATAAAATTGTTAGTATGATTATAAACAGGAACTGTGATTTGGTATAACCATGATATTTGATGTTTCAGGTAAAGACATGTGATGAAAATTATCGTCCTGGATGCGAAGATGAATTTAGAATTACAATTATGATTATGAGTTATTCATATAATTGTGGAAAGGAACTGTTGATTAATGTTATAGAGATAAAACATTGTTGGTGGACTTTTAATATAGAGAAGATAATAGACTTTATGGTCTATTTGACTCTTTTAATGGATTGCTCGTTCCGCTGCAACTATGGTTGAAATTTTTATCATCTACCATATGTTCTAAATCTCTGATTTGTTATTGATGAAGGCTATTGATAATTTAATTATCTTTAGTCATGATATTCTTTACTGAGCTAGTTGTGCTCACCCTTCTACTTCACAATTCCTTTCAGGTAATAAAAGTGTAGCTGGGTCGAGCGGGGGTAACAAGGGAATAGAACGGTGGTCTCTAGCTGTGGAGTTCTCCCTAAACAGTATAGACAGGTGTGTTTTATACATCTTTTAGTTGTTATATTTGGTGAATTGTATAGGGAGAGGCGAACCCAACGTTGGAAGGGTGTTTTGCCACTGTCATACAAGATGTCTAATGACATACAACCTCGTGTCATCATAAGACAGGGTTGTGCTCATCTACTTGCTGAGTATATTTACGAGCACTACCTATATAATCTTGGTGTTTGTTTGAAGTATAATTCTCAATTTGAGACAGTGGAGATAATGATAAGTCAAGAGAAGACTCACCATTGGGAAGAATATGATAGTAATCTTCTCGTTTTTCTTTGGGGTCTATTGGGTCAACCAAGGATAATTCTGTGGCCATATGATATCTATCATAACCTAGAAGCATGGCCTCCCATGTACGAAGGTTTCCTTGAGCACTTCCCAAAGATTCTAATTTCTAAAACAGTTTTTGACTATACATTTATGTAAGGTGTCATTGTGACGTTCTATCCAAAGTTGGGATGAGAGTCACAGTTGATATATATATTTGTATCCAAACTCACAGTATATGTGTTATTGTATTTTGCACGACAATTGTTGTAATAAAGTTGTAGTTGTTTTCTGTACCATGTATTTGGCGACTCAGAATGGGTTGGATAGAATGGACCTATTTTGGGGTTCGTCACAGTTGGTATCAGAGCTATAAGTAAAGAGCCCCGAGCCTCTTGCTGGTGACTTCTGTTGATGCGGGATGCACCGAATCCAGACTCTCCGTAGGGGACGCCGTTCTGCGGTGGCAAACTGATAGGTACCACTGTGAGGTGCTGTCCATGGTTGGGACATGAGTCACATTTGGTATCAGAGCTTAGGGATATGATCTCTGGCAGAGATCCCGGATTAGAACTAAGAAGGAAGAGACGAGAAATATCCTTCGCTAGTGTGTGTCCTACCTAAGCTGAATTTTCTTACTTAAGTTGACAAATTGTGATATGTCAATTAACCCTTGTTTTGAAGCTATATTCTAAAATGATATCTGAAATACAGGAGATGAACAATGGAGAAATCATGATGACAAGGAAGATGAAATCTGGAATGGAAGCAAGGTATTCTCAACTCTTTGAAATACTATGTACGTAAATTTCGGGGACGAAATTTCATAAGGAGGGGAGATTGTAAGACCCCGAATTTTATGAAATAAAATTATTCAATTTTTCTTATAATTAATATTCAGTAAATGGTTAAATTGATAAAAGTTAAAGTTAAGGGTGATATATGAAATTTTTTTCAAAATACACAAGTGGTTATAAAATATTCATTGTTGTCGGAAAATATTCGTTTGGTCGTGGAATATTCGTTCTGTCGGGGAATATTCGTACTACGGCGCAACCATTTGTGGGCCTCATAACAGAATAACTATTGGATGAAGAAAACGACAAAATTAAGTTTATATAAATAACGGCGTAATCGTTACCGTTAACACTGTTGGAATACCCGATTGGTGAAATAAAGTAATACGCGTTTCTACACAGTAGCACACGATATTACACAGTATTTTTGAATTATTAATTCTTACGTAAGAAGGCATTACTCAATAATTGTTATAGTAATTATTGTTCAATATTTTATTTTATTGATTCAATAATTGATGCGTTGATATTTTATATTATTATTGTTTCAATAATTATCACTGCACAATATTTCTCATTATCAGATCAATAATTCATATTATTTGAATAATATTATTAGATAGCATTACTGGCAATGTCTAGAAAGTTCTTTCAAGGAGAGGTTTGGTCACCTAATTGCGCGCCAGTAAGGAAAAATTCTTATTGGAAAGCCCCCTCTTTCCTGGGATCTGCTTGGTTGTCATAATTGTGATTCTGTAATATTATTTGTGAATAATTATTGATTTATATGATAAGAAAATATTTATTTAATGTGGATATAAATGATGAATTTATTTATGTGGTTATAAATGAAGGAATTAATGTTTAGGTATTTTATCAGTATTTTTGTCGGAATAAAAGTATTAAAAATTAAACCAGTATTTTTTAGATATATTGCGTGAGTTATAATTTTTAATCCAACCGTTGGATCGTTGTAGTTTTTGGTTATGTTATACATATATAAGTTGAGTATATGTCCACAAATTTTGAACCGTTAAAAATGAACGTATGATTTGTTATGAATTTTAAGAGGTGAATGGTTCAGAAATTGTTGAAGTATCCGAATTTAGCATTTTGTTGGAAAATTCTAGAATTGAGTGGGCCTCACTCGTGGTTGGTGAAGAAATGTGCTAAATTTTATTTCAAAAGAGGTGGGTGGGAATAGTAGTAAGTAAAGCAATCAGGTTGCAGGTCAAGTCTGCTAAAATTTTCCTATAAATAGAGGGCTAAGTTAGAATTAAAAATCACACCAGAAACATAAGCTTTCTCTCTTTCTCTCTCTAGATTATTGAATGTATTTTGTGAGTATTTAGATACTTGGTGAATTGATATTCATCAGTGCAAGTTTCCTTCAGCGTCATATCCGATATCCAGTCAAAAGTGCTGCTCTTTTGAGGTAGGGGATAGTAAGAGATTGTAAGGGATATTAAGGAATGTTATATTCTTCATAATGATGTTATTCTTTCAATATCATTATAATGACATATTGGTATGGATCTTATTATGGAATTTCTACCTTTTTGAGTCGGGGTTACTATTCACGTATAGGACACTATTCACGTATACAGCACTATTCATGTATATGACACTATTTACGTATATGACATTATTTACGTATACAGTACTATGTACGAATACAGAGTATTATTCACGAGTTACTATTCATGAGTTACTATTCACGAGTTACTATTCACGAGTACTATTCATGACAAAAATTGGTTTCTTTTTCTGACCAAATTATCGTTGATTTATGATTGTTGCTCTTGAAAATAAATGCAGTTGTTGATCATATTATTTTTATTATCATATATAACATTTTTATAATCCTGATGAAGAAATTTCTCTTTAACTTGAGTGTAAAGATGGGTAGATTATTGGTATGATCATGACTATGGGTTCTCTTTGGCCAGAAGTGCAAAGATGAATTGTGACTAGTATGATCATGACCATTGAATTTACAATTGAATATTTTTAGAATAAATGCAAAGGTGAATTGATCAACATGGTTATAATTATGGTTTATATATATTTCTTTGAGATATGAATGTATTTGGCATGTAGTGCAAAGATGACCTGTTGTTGAATATCTTTGGCCCGTAGTGCAAAGATAACCTGTTAATGAATATCTTTGGCCCATAGTGCAAAGATGAAATTGTTAGTATGATTATAAACAGAAACTGTGATTTGGTATAACCATGATCTTTGATGTTTCAGGTAAAGACATGTGATGAAAATTATCTTCGTCCTGGATGCGAAGAGGAATTTAGAATTACAATTATGATTATGAGTTATTCATATAATTGTGGAAATGAACTGTTGATTAATGTTACAGGGATAAAACATTGTTGGTGGACTTTTAATGTGGAGAAGATAATAGACTTTATGGTCTATTTGACTCTTCTAATGGATTGCTCGTTCCGCTGCAACTATGATTGAAATTTTTATCATCTACCATATGTTCTAAATCTCTGATTTGTTATTGATGAAGGCTATTGATAATTTAATTATCTTTAGTCATGATATTCTTTACTGAGCTAGTTGTGCTCACCCTTCAGCTTCACAATTCCTTTCAGGTAATAAAAGTGTAGCTGGGTCGAGCGGGGGTAACAAGGGAATAGAACGGTGATCTCTAGCTGTGGAGTTCTCCCTAAACATTATAGACAAGTGTGTTGTATACATCTTTTAGTAGTTATATTTGGTGAATCATATAGGGAGAGACGAACCCAACGTTGGAAGGGTGTTTTGCCACTATCATACAAGATGTCTAATGACATACAATCTCGTGTCATCATAAGACATGGTTGTGTTCATCTACTTGCTGAGTATATTTACGAGCACTACCTATATAATCTTGGTGTTTGTTTGAAGTATAATTCTCAAATTGAGACAGTGGAGATAATGATAAGTCAAGAGAAGACTCACCATTGGGAATAATATGATAGTAATCTTCTCATTTTTCTTTGGGGTCTATTGGGTCAACCAAGGATAATTCTGTGGCCATATGATATCTATCATAACCTAGAAGCATGGCCTCCCATGTACGAAGGTTTCCTTGAGCACTTCCCAAAGATTCTAATTTCTAAAACAGTTTTTGACTATACATTTATGTAAGGTGTCATTGTGACGTGCTATCCAAGGTTGGGATGAGAGTCACAGTTGGTATATATATATTTGTATCCAAACTCACAGTATATGTGTTGTTGTATTTTGCACGACAATTGTTGTAATAAAGTTGTAGTTGTTTTATGTACAATGTATTTGGCGACTCAGACTGGGTTGGAAGGAATGTACCTATTTTGGGGTTCATCACAGTTGGTATCAGAGCTATAAGTAAAGAGCCTCGAGCCTATTGATGGTGACTTCCTATTGATAAGGAATGCACCGAAGCCAAACTCTCCGTAGGGGACGCCGTTCTGCAGTGGCAAACTGATAGGTACCACTGTGAGGTGCTGTCCATGGTTGGGACATGAGTCACATTTGGTATCCGAGCTTAGGGATATGATCTCTGGCAGAGATCCCGAATTAGAACTAGGAAGGGAGAGACGAGAAATATCCTTCGCTAGTGTGTGTCCTACCTAAGCTGAATTTTCTTACTTAAGTTGACAAATTGTGATATGTCAATTAACCCTTGTTTTGAAGCTGTATTCTAGAATGATATCTGAAATACAGGAGATGAACAATGGAGAAATCATGATGACAAGGAAGATGGAATCTGGAATGGAAGCAAGGTATTCTCAACTCTTTGAAATACCAGGTACGTAAATTTCGGGGACGAAATTTCATAAGGAGGGGAGATTGTAAGACCCCGAATTTTATGAAATAAAAGTATTCAATTTTTCTTATAATTACTATGCAGTAAATGGTTAAATTAATAAAAGTTAAAGTTAAGGTTGATATATGAAATTTTTTTCAAAATACACAAGTGGTTATAAAATATTCAATGTTGTCGAGGAATATTCGTTTGGTCGTGGAATATTCGTTCTGTCGGGGAATATTCGTACTACGGCGCAGCCATTTGTGGGCCCCATAACAGAATAACTGTCGGATGAAGAAAACGACAAAATTAAGTTTATATAAATAATGGCGTAATCGTTACCGTTAACACTGTTGGAATACCCGATTGGTGAAATAAAGTAATACGCGTTTCTGCACAGTAGCACGCGATATTACACAGTATTTTTGAATTATTAATTCTTACGTAAGAAGGCATTACTCAATAATTGTTATAGTAATTATTGTTCAATATTTTATTTTATTGATTCAATAATTGATGCGTTGATATTTTATATTATTATTGTTTCAATAATTATCACTGCACAATATTTCTCATTATCAGATCAATAATTCATATTATTTGAATAATATTATTAGATAGCATTACTGGCAATGTCTAGAAAGTTCTGTCAAGGAGAGGTTTGGTCACCTAATTGCGCGCCAGTAAGGAGAAATTATTATTGGAAAGCCTCCTCTTTTCTGGGAACGGTCTGGTTGTCATAATTATGATTCTGTAATATTATTTGTGAATAATTATTGATTTATATGATAAGAAAATATTTATTTGATGTGGATATAAATGATGAATTTATTTATGTGGTTATAAATGAAGGAATTAATGTTGAGGTATTTTATCAGTATTTTTGTCGAGATGAAGGTATTAAAAATTAAACCAGTATTTTTGAGATATATTGCGTGAGTTATAATTTTTAATCCGACCGTTGGATCGTTGTAATTTTTGGATATGTTATACATATATAAGTTGAGTATATGTCCACAAATTTTGAACCGTTAAAAATGAACGTATGATTTGTTATGAATTTTAAGAGGTGAATGGTTCAGAAATTGTTAAAGTATCCGAATTTAGCATTTTGGTGAAAAATTCTAGAATTGAGTGGGCCCCACTTGTGGTTGGTGAAAAAATGTGCTGAATTTTATTTCAAATGTGGTGGGTGGAAATAGTAGCAGGTAAAGCCATCAGGTTGCAGGTCAAGTCTGCTAAAATTTTTCTATAAATAGAGGGCTAAGTTAGAATTGAAAATCACACCAGAAACATAAGCTTTCTTTCTTTCTCTCTCTAGATTATTGACTGTATTTTGTGAGTATTTAGATACTTGGTGAATTGATATTAATCAGTGCAAGTTTCCTTCATCGTCATATCCGATATCCAGTCAGAAGTGCTGCTCTTTTGAGGTAAGGGATAGTAAGGGATTGTAAGGGATATTAATGAATGTTATATTCTTCATTATGATGTTATTCTTTCAATATCATTATACTGACATATTGGTATGGATCTTATTGTGGAATTTCTACCTTTTTGAGTCGGGTTTACTATTCACGTGTACGGCACTATTCACGTATACGACACTATTCATGTATATGGCACTATTTACGTATATGATATTATTTACGTATACGGTACTATGTACGAATACGGAGTACTATTCATGAGTTACTATTCACGAGTTACTATTCACGAGTTACTATTCACGAGTTATTATTCATTAGTTACTATTCATGAGTTACTATTCACGAGTTACTATTCATGAGTTACTATTCACGAGTTACTATTCACGAGTACTATTCATGACAAAAATTGGTTTCTTTTTCTGACCAAATTATCGTTGATTTATGATTGTTGCTCTTGAAAATAAATGCAGTTGTTGATCATATTATTTTTATTATCATATATAACATTTTTATAATCCTGGTGAAGAAATTTCTCTTTGACTTGAGTGTAAAGATGCGTAGATTATTGGTATGATCATGACTATGGGTTCTCTTTGGCCAGTAGTGCAAAGATGAATGTGACTAGTATGATCATGACTATTAAATTTATAATTGAAAATTTTTAGCTTAAGTGCAAAGGTGAATTGATCAACATGGTTATAATTATGGTTTATATAGATTTTGAAATGATTATATGTTTCTTTGAGATATGAATGTATTTGACCTGTAGTGCAAAGATGAACTGTTATTGAATATCTTTGGCCCGTAGTGCAAAGATGACCTGTTGTTGAATATCTTTGGCCTGTAGTGCAAAGATAACCTGTTAATGAATATCTTTGGCCCGTAGTACAAAGATGAAATTGTTAGTATGATTATAAACAGGAACTGTGATTTGGTATAACCATAATCTTTGATGTTTCAGGTAATAACATGTGATGAAAATTATCTTCGTCCTGGATGCGAAAAGGAATTTAGAATTACAATTACGATTATGAGTTATTCATATAATTGTGGAAATGAACTGTTGATTAATGTTACAGGGATAAAACATTGTTGGTGGACTTTTAATGTGGAGAAGATAATAGACTTTATGGTCTATTTGACTCTTCTAATGGATTGCTCATTCCACTGTAACTATGGTTGAAATTTTTATCATCTACCATATGTTCTAAATCTCTGATTTGTTATTGATGAAGACTATTGATAATTTAATTATCTTTAGTCATGATATTCTTTACTGAGCTAGTTGTGCTCACCCTTCTGCTTCACAATTCCTTTCAGATAATAAAAATGTAGCTGGGTCGAGCGGGGGTAACAAGAGAATAGAACGGTGGTCTCTAGCTGTGGAGTTCTCCCTAAACAGTATAGACAAGTGTGTTGTATACATCTTTTAGTAGTTATATTTGGTGAATCATATAGGGAGAGACGAACCCAACGTTGGAAGGGTGTTTTGCCACTATCATACAAGATGTCTAATGACATACAATCTCGTGTAATCATAAGACATGGTTGTGTTCATCTACTTGCTGAGTATATTTACGAGCACTACCTATATAATCTTGGTGTTTGTTTGAAGTATAATTCTCAATTTGAGACAGTGGAGATAATGATAAGTCAAGAGAAGACTCACCATTGGGAATAATATGATAGTAATCTTCTCGTTTTTCTTTGGGGTCTATTGGGTCAACCAAGGATAATTCTGTGGCAATATGATATCTATCATAACCTAGAAGCATGGCCTCCCATGTACGAAGGTTTCCTTGAGCACTTTCCAAAGATTCTAATTTCTAAAACAGTTTTTGACTATACATTTATGTAAGGTGTCATTGTGACGTGCTATCCAAGGTTGGGATGAGAGTCACAGTTGGTATATATATTTGTATCCAAACTCACATTATATGTGTTGTTGTATTTTGCACGACAATATGTTGTAATAAAGTTGTAGTTATTTTCTGTACCATGTATTTGGCGACTCAGAATGGGTTGGATGGAATGGACCTATTTTGGGGTTCGTCACAATGTGCACCACTTGCCAAAACATTATACTAATACTAATAATATCCACTTGCCAAAACATAAGTGCACCACTTACTATAACATAAGTTATACTACATAATTAATTGCTAGAACTCCTATAATACTAATAATATCCATCATGCACAACTTGAACTAACTATCCACTGCTTTCTCTTTTGCCTTTGCATCTTATCTTGCATTCCTTCCATGGTTTAGTTGATTTACAGAAATCCAATTTCTTCCTCTAGATTGGAATGTAGATGGCCTCATAGCTGACATGGATGTTGAACCTTGAGTATTACATTGGCTTTGATTGTGAGGATTTTCATGACTTACATTAGAACCAGTTGAAATATAAAAAATATTAAATAAAAACAATTAGTAATGTATGATTTAATAAAGTAAACATGCTAGACAATAGATGTAGTATTTACCCTAGTATGTTGTGCCCCACTTGATATGTAAGACTCCCCACTTGCAGATACATAGACACCAAACCCATTTCTACCATTAAAATATGCAAAAACCAAGTCCAGCTGTCTGTGTTCTCAACCTCTACTACTGCCCAAGCAATGGGATACATTTGATTATTTGCATTCCTCCCAACTGCACATAACAACTCACCCTTGCATATTCCTTCGAGGAAACATCCATCAAGGCCAATTATTGGCTTATAACCTGCCAACCACCCTCTTATCAGAGCATCAAATCCTATATAAAATCTTTGAAATCTCCCTGGTTCCTCTGGTGACTGCCTATCTACTTTAATTTCAAATGTTGATCCTTTGTTAGCCCTCATCAATTCCTTCTCATAATCCCATAACTGTCCATATATATCATCAATTGTTGCATAAGCACGTTTGAGTGCTATTTTTCTAGCCCTTTAGCACTAACTCAATGACACTCTAACTTTTAAATGCTTCTTCACATCTCATTGGAATTCTGTGAGTTTCCAAGATGGACAAGCTTTTATTTTATCATAATAGTGCTTGGCCAAAAACCTTGCATTTACTTGTCTATTTTTCTGTTTATTGGTGCACTTGTGAACATTGTTATACCTTTTAACAGTAAAAGTGTTCTCATGTTTCAACACACTTGCCCATAAATTCCAAGGGCAGCCCTCTGCACACTTCATTTGTACCTTATCCCTTGCATTTTTTGGAAACCATACAATGTACTTTTTTCTAATTGCATACTGTTTCACTGTCTCTTTAAATTCTCTGTGGTTTGTAAATTTCATTCCAACAGAAAATTCAACATTTTTAATGTCAGTCTTTGGATTAAATTCAAGAAGTTTTCTCTTTCTTATATTGGTTGGTCTGACCTCATCATCTTCATTCTCACTTGTTTCAGGTGTGTGCAACTCATCAGAATCTAAGTCAATTTCATCCCAACCTTCAGCTTGTGCTTTTTGCCCACCTTCATCAACAGGTCCCTGCCCACCTTCATCAACAGGTCCCTGTCCAATTTCATCAACATCAACATCAACATCATTTCCTCCTTCATTTTCTTCTTCATTTTCTTCTTCATTTATTTTTCTTCTTTTGTTCCTCTTTTTCTCACTTTTTTCCCTCTCTTTTGCTGCTCTCAAATTTTTCCTAGCAGCAAGTAACTCTTCATCTCTATCAATTAACCAGTCACAATTACTACTTATATCAGAGTCTGTATCTCCTACTCCTTCATATTTTGTATCCTTCTCATTATCAGTCTGAAGCACATCAACCTCAATCTCTTCTACTCCTTCATTATTTGAATGTTCTTCAATGTTAACATCTTTTAAAACTTCAACAAATCCCTCACTGTCATCATCAGTACTTACTATTTGTTCATAGTTATGGTCTGAGTATATCTCAACAACAGGGTTCTTCTTAGCATACTCACACATGTCAATAACACCTTTATCATAACCTACTTCCCTAAGCCCTTCTGCTAAACTTTGTCCAGGGATAAGATAATATACATTTTTCACATTCTTGCTTCCAAGTGCTGTTGAAACATAATCAATAATCACAGACCCAATTATATAATCAGGATCATATTTACACAAGTTACTAACAGTGCCTCCAACATAATCAACTATATCACCATTATTTATTAGTTTACCACCATGATGAAATCTTAAAGTAATGACATCCATTTCTGCATTAAAAAAATATATATAAATATATATATATATATATATATATATATATATATATATATATATATATATAACAAGTACTAAACATAAAGTAAACAAATGGGGACCTCACATGAGTTAGGAAGACAAAACTATGGGGAACTAAGGGGGAATACTACTTTACAGTTGGGAGACTACAGATTTGTAAGCAATACAAACATAATGCCCAAATATAACACATATTAAAACCATAAACATAAACTTACTTCGCTGTCTTTCGAAAGTAGTGACCGAAAGCGGAGACTGACAGTGGGGACCAAAAGTGGGGACCTTTGTTGTTTGTGGTGAACGCCGACTCAGCAAATATTGCACATGCATGGTCCTTCTTCGCTGAAATCATGATGAAATCGTGTCGGAATGGTTACATATCAGAAGTTCTTCGCGCTTCGGTTGACCTAGGTTTTTTCTATCGAATTGGGGGAGAGATGGTGATCGATGAATTTGATTCTCTTTAAACTGATCTGTTTGTTTTATTTTAATTAGGAATTTTAAGTTAGGACTGAAATGTTTGACGATTTTGCCCATGATATAAAATGATTTCTTTATGTAATGAATAATAAATTATTATTTTGTCACATAAGCTTGTTAAGACCCCACAAAATTAGCCACGTCAGCAATTTCTGACGTGGCGTGTTCAATTTGATGTAATTAGAAAAAATGGATAGTTTAATCACCTAATTGACAAAATTGAAAGGTGGATCACCGAAGTGGAATATGGCCTATAGTTTAGGGTACTAATTCATATTTAAGCCTTCATAAATAATGTATGCGGAGAGTTTATTTAGTTCTTTGTGCACGTCGACCTCATAATCATCTCTCCCTCCTCTTTCTTCCTCCCACTTGTCCAACATCTTCATAGTACCAGCCACCATTTCTAGCACCCAATCCTGCCCAAGAATACAAATAAGGCTATGCTGGATTTGAGTTGCTCTAGATTAGTTCTTATAAATTATGTTCAAGTGAAGTACTGACGACCAATTATTTAGCCAAAACCAAACCTTAAGCCAGCCAGAAAGAATTTTAGTGTCAAGAATATATACCAAGGTCTAAGTCCTAAAAATGCTACATATAAGATAGGCCACAATACTTAATGTAATACTCCAGTCCCACGTTGAAATATGTGAGATTTTTGTGATGTTCATAAGGCCTAAGGTTACTACATAGAGTACAAGCACCATGACCTTTTGATGAATCTGGTCAAGATAACTCGATTGTACTCATTGGGATAGTAAATTTGATGTTTGATCCGAGCAGGCTAGGACGTTACAAATACAACTTGTGCCTAATTGGATGCAAGTTGTCTACGCACATGGAGTAGAAGAATCACTCCCCAAAACAGTCTTGCTTTAATTTTTGGCAGTGTTCTAAAAGTCAATAGTTGGTCCCATATCGATTGGCTACCGACTAGCGACTAGGGATTAATCGGCTAGTCGGATTTTCAATTTTTAAAAATATATATATATTCTCCTTCCTCCTTCATAAGTTTTGAATACGTAGAATAACATAAGTAACACAAATCATCAAATAATTTAATAATTTAATTTATAAATGAAGTTGAAAAAATTTAAAACTTTAAATGAAATATTATAATTAACTAAAAAAATTAACCAAAAATTAACTAATTTAATTTATCCAACCTTTTCTTTAATGCCCACTAAGGAACTAATTAACTAAAACCAAATAAATTAAAAAAATAATAATTTTGCCCACTTTGGCCAGTTTGCCGACAAACTGCTTATGCCATATAAGCCTTATATCAGTATTCAGAAACTGAGAGAGAGACGAGCCGGATGAGCATCAGTCGAAGATGAAGAGTAGGCGAGCAGCTAACAATCGTCAGCGTCATCGGTTGAAGATCCAGTCGTTCTGATTTGTTCCGATTTGGCCCGACTTTACCGACTAGTCGCCGACTGTGATCCCGACTAAGTCGGCCAGCGACTAAATCAAAAGACTAGGGCCTGGTCGACTCGGCGAGCCTCCGACCCCGACCTAGTCGTCGACTAGGCCGACTTTTAGAACACTGATTTTTGGCACATTCCAAATGAAAACCAATGCAAAGTTAAATTTTAAGTTCTTACAAGTCATTTTAGGCTGTGACATCGATACTGACTTATAAGTTAAAATAAAATATAAAAATTACTAAAAATAACACTAATAAAAAGACACATTAATTCAATATCATATGATTAGAATCACTATTTTTTCATTAAATAAACACTAAACAGACATATATATTATATTGTATTATAAATAAAATAAATATAATACATATTAATAATATATTATATTATATATGCATATATTATTATATTATAATATTGTATATTTAATATATACATATTAATATATTTAATGTTATATTATAATATATATATATATATATATATATATAATATTGTATTGTATCAATTATATATTTATTTATTTATATGGGTGACGATATTTTTGTCTTAATAATTTTGATTACATGTTTGTTTATGTTGGAGAAGAAATAGATATTAAGTTGGAATGATAAAGATGTAATTTAGACAAAATAGAAGAAAGCAAAATAGACATTACATCTGGTCAAACCAATTTATCAAATGACTTAATAAGTAAGTTTAAAATAAACTAAAAGTTGTTATTAATAGTTCTTTTTCTTTTCCCAAAAAAAAAATAAAGTTCTTTTCAGGACAAATGTAATTTATTTGATGACCTTTATTATATCACAAGAGAAAAAACAAAACCAAAAGTGCATCTTATGAAACACTTGCATTCGTATAAAAAGTCAACAAAAGAAGTACTTCAATTTTTTTAAAGATGGAGTACTAAAACTAAAACTCCATTATAAATTGGAACTTTTCTTTTAATTTGGTGAGTGAGGGTGATCGTGGGGTTGGGATTGGGTTGGATATGAAATTGCTTATAAAGCTAAATACCCACCTAAGGAAGGGCTATTGGATATTTCTCCCATCTAGCACTTATATAAGATCGATATACACATACAGAGAGCTATATAGAAGAGAAAGAGAGAGAGAATGACCTTAACCCTCTCCATGTTAAAGGCTTGGCTGGTGATCCTCCTATGAACAGCCCACTTCTCAACCGAATACAAGAAATTCTTCCCATATTCCATACACCAGTTATAGTAGTGGGGCATCACTCTCTGTATTATATCATGGTTGAAATCAATTGGGCTTGATTCCACTTCGGCAATCATCCGCCGTGTTCCCGGAGAATAGACGATAGCTTGGGCCTCCAATACTATGTTGCAGGAAGTGATGTTGAATACTCGGTGGAATCCATATGAATTTGTGCAGAAATTTTAAAAGTGAAAGGACAAGTACTAGCAAGATTAGAAGTAAGGGATTCATGGAGAAGGAGAGAGAGAGAGAGAGAGAGAGTAGTATTTATTTATTTATGCAGCAACAAAACGAAATGAAAATTTGCCTACTTTATAGAACAAATTTCTTTCGTTTATATAATAGAAAGCATTTTTCACTAGTCTAAAGGCCCCATTGGAATTTTGGGGATTTTCCCTAATGTTACGTTTGGGTTTTGGGTCAACTGAATGAAACAGAGACCAGTTGAAATGATTTAATTCATATAAAATTTATAAATTTGGGAGGAATAAGAATGGTTGAATTCATTTGCTATTACGTATTCTAAGTAATCGATTTCATATTACCAATTACTATTACACATAAGCTAATGTTAGAAATCAAATTGGAAAGGCATCGTTTTAGAAGTGCATTTCTAATTTATAAATATCTGCATAAGAATAAATAACTAATAATAAGCCCCACATCAAAAATTAAATAAATATTATACAAAAAAAATTTATTTTTACTTTTTAAAGTCAAATGATTCATATAAAACTTTAAAATTGATGTGAATTTCAAGTATGACATCAATTTTAAATGTTAATATGTCGTCAATAGACTTTCAAAAATTAAAGCAAGGAAAATTCTGTGTCCGCCACTGCTCAGAGTCCCATTAATTTGTTGACCAACCCCCAACCCTTAACAAGCAGAGCATCATAAATATCAGGTAGCTAGCCTTTCATGCCAAATTCAGAATTTTATACAGTATAGATTGTGTTGCAACTTCAATGATACAAATACAAGGCACTTCTCTTACAGTCTTCACTCAGAAATTCTCCTAAGGAGAATCTGTGCACCAAATTGAGGTTGCATGGTTAGCAACTGCCTTGGAGCATGAACATATGACGGTGACATCTCAAAATAATATTTCCGAACGATCATAGCTAGGATAATTTTTGCCTCAACCACAGATAAATTTTGACCAACACAGATTCTTGGGCCTAGCGAGAATGGGAAAAAGGCGGCTAAATGCTTTCGAGACTCGGCAAATCTCATTGGATTGAACTCATTAGCATCCGCTCCCCATATATCGGTGTCATGATGAATAGCAGTCATGGGCAAAAAGAGTTGCGTGTCAGCTGGAATGTCCAAGTCTCCTAGCTTCACGTTTTTGCAGGTTTCCCTCATTATCATCACAGCTGGTGGGTAGAGTCTAAGTGATTCATTCAATATCATGTTTATCTGTCGATGAACACAGATCAGGTATTTTATTTATGTTTTTTATAATAATATCGTGTGTGCATGCATGCATACGTATCCAGTATGTACTACATGAATGCATGAAAGGAAGTGTGTCAGCATTGAATATGCATAGGTGTTGGGAGATGTACCTGAGAGAAGCCAAGCCAAGCGTTGGAGTCAAATAGTTACCCTGCACTTGGATGACTCTCAAATTTAGATAGTCTCAGCTTTCACACATAGTATTTCAGTTTCAAAAGCTCATCTATAGATTTGAAGAAATGCTAGAAATCTCAAGCATGACCTATAAAATACTTCCTCCCATTTGAAAAAAAATAAGAGCATTTTCCTTTGCATATCATTCTCTCTTATATTTGGAGTACTTATTTTTCTCATTTCACGGAAATATGAAGGTATTAACCACGCCATAAGAAAACTTTGAAGCCAATGTTATGACAACAAAGCCAACTGGTAACTTATTTCTAGTGCTGCAGCAACATGTATCAAAGTTATTACTAATTCTGTTGTTCTCACTATATATATTTTACATGCATGACAAATGAAGTCTCTCACTACTTATTAATTTATGTTGACTAGTGGCATGACAAAACGATAAACTAGTGAATTTTTAAACTTTACATAATAAAACTTTGCAATTACGATACGAATTTGGACTTACAATCTTGAAGTCCGTTAAATTGTCAGCAGTTGGAATTTCACCATCTCTGCAGACTTGAAATACTTCTTCCCTAGCCTTTCTCTGCCATTCTTGGTGCAATGCTAAAAGAAGAAGTGTCCAAGTCAAATGATTAGCAGTTGTTTCCTTTCCTGCAAAGTAAAATGTCTTGCATTCATCTATGACTTCTTCTAAGCTCAATCTCTCCTCTTTATTTTCCTGATTCTTATACGGAGACATTAACAAAGTAAGTAGACATTTCGATTTGTCTCTTGTTTTGGAACTTTTTTCAATTAAGGTCCTTATTGAGTGTCGGGTTTCCTTATCCAGTCTCCACCTCATTCTGTTCTTCTTGGTGGGCAGAAACCTGTTCAAAATTAACTTCTCAAACAATGAAAACAAATCAAGAAATGTTTAGCCTGATTTATATTAGTGACAATTAGCTATTATATTACTTCAACTTAAGCTCTTGTTTTATGCCCTGGATGAAGTCGAGTATGTCTGACGAAGAAACTTAACTTATCATTCTAACAATGCTGTTTATAGAGGCCAGACAGCAATTAAAAATTGATTCTGCCATGCCCATCCATGTAGGTTTCACACTGACTTAAATTCTATGAGAACACCTGTCAAAATCATTTTCAATTATGCTACTCGGATAAAGGAATTTTTTCTGCTTTACCAATACATGAAGCCAAAGTAAATTCAAAAGCAACTACTGGGAACTTCTCTATAGTTAAGCTAATTTATAGTGAGCACAATAAATAAAGCTACTGTTTAAAATTTTAAACAAAGTAGTAACTGTTTGTAGTTAAATATCTAGACTCCATACCCACCTATAACACAAGAAATTTGTTTGTGAAAAAGACAATACCTTCACTCAGTTATGTGCATATTCTTCTGATTCAAACTTAAAGAGTAATAGCAGCAAAAGCAAGCACGTAAGTAAATCTTTTTGTAATTAAAAATTTAGTAACTTGAATCCTGGAATATAGACACTTCGAATGGCCTGCAAAACAAAGACTGTTTGTTGATCTTGTAATTCAAAAATGCGTTTTCCCTCCTCAAAATTGCTCCCAAAAGCTGTTCTTGAAATAATGTCTGCAGGAGAGTTTATGAAGTTCTTTGTGCACGTCAACCTCATAATCATCTCTCCCTCCTCTTTCTTCCTCCCACTTGTCCAACATTTTCATAGTACTAACCACCATTTCTGGCACCCAATCCTGCCCAAGAACACAAATAAGGCTATGCTGGATTTGAGTCGCTCTAGATTAGTTCTTATAAATTATGTTTAAGTGAAGTCCCGATGGCCGATTATTTAGCCAAAACCAAAACTTAAGCCAACCAGATAAAATAGAAGTGTTGAGTATATAAGAGGGTTAAGCATTAAAGGCTACATGTAAGATGGGACACAATACTTACAATTGTGCATGACAAAATTTTCGCTTCTACCCAATTGGATGCAAATTGTGTGCCAAGTGGAGTACAAGAATCGTGCCCCAAAATAATATGCTCACTTTTATTTTTGGAACATCCTAAAAATGAGAGTGTATTCATCTTCTAAATCAATGTATTCCCTCCATCCTAAAAATAGTAACTTTTTTTCAATAATTAAGGTTTATCTAGGAAACGCTAGGATATAAGTTATTCAATGATCTTTTCTCAATTTCAAACTTTATGACTATAATTCATTATTGGGGAAAAAACATCATGTCAAAGTTGACCTTATAAAAAAACTTAATAAATTGTAAAAATAAAAAAATAAAAACCATCAATAGAAAGTACTAAGAGATAAATTGCCTTGTGGATTTGTCTCTTCATGTTAACATGTGCATAACTATAAAAGTTTAAATATAATATTGTTATACATAGGGAGATAGGAGAGAGAAATGACCTTAACCCTCTCCATGTTAAAGGCTTGGCTAGTGATCCTCCTATGAACAGACCATTTCTCACCCATCAACCCAACAAGTCCATCTCCAAACAGCAACCTTGCCAACGGGTTAAACTCAATTTTCCCAAAAGCGCCATTGGTGTTCATCAAAATCTCTTTAATCAAAACTGGATCAGCTATAGCCAACCTAGGCTTTGGTCCAAACCAATACAAGAAACTCTTGCCATATTCCATGGACCAGTTGTAGTAGTGGGGCATCACCCTCTGTACTATATGATGGTTGAAATCAATTGGTCTTGATTCAACTTCGGCCAACATCCGCCGTCGGATCTCCGCCGTGTTCCCGAAGAAGAGACGGTAGCTTGGGCCCTTAATACCTTGTCGCCGGAAGTGATTTTGAATTCTGAGTGGAATCCATATGAATTTGTGTATGAATTTTAAAAGTAAGATCACAAGGATTGGCAAGATTAGAAGCAAGGGATTCATGGTCAAAGTCCAAAGATCAAAGATCATGGAGAAGGAGAGAGTGTTATTATTTATATCTACATGAAATGAAAATTGGTTTGAAAAGGTAGTCTTGTTTGCTGGTCAATTTTGAAGTAATTTTCAGTCGTCTATAGACTTTTTCGGAAAAATGATGCGGTTACTAATTTATGTTTATTAATACATCTCTTATATAATATAAGACTTTTTTTAGCTTGTATTGAAAAAAGAGATTTTTATTTATTAGACCTAAAAATAATGAGAAAATTATAATTATATTTAATATTGGGGTAATATTAGAAATTAAGCAATTAATACTTATTTGAAATTCTAAAACGTCATATATTAAGGGGCAAAAAAACTTCTC
Source organism: Panax japonicus (assembly GCA_020205505.1). Classification (NCBI taxonomy): domain Eukaryota; kingdom Viridiplantae; phylum Streptophyta; class Magnoliopsida; order Apiales; family Araliaceae; genus Panax; species Panax japonicus. The sequence goes on along the minus strand of CM035094.1, from coordinate 27,297,910 downwards.
TAAAACGTCACACGGAGGGAGTACTTGTTATGATTTGAAAATGCACGGTTATTGAATTTCCAAATTATTTATTTTAATTATTATATTATCATCTTCTTTATTTTAGTTAATTATTCTAATTTTTTTCCCCTCCTTTTTGTAATAATAAAATTAAAGCTTGACCTTCCCGTTGAGTCTGGTTCCGATCTGGTCAATGGTCAAAGCTTGGCAGGCCTAGATCAGGCCAGGGTGCATGCCTACCTACAATCGACTTTTTTTGACGGGGGAGAGTAGAATTGTATAGACGAAAATTGAAGACGTGGCAACGCGTGTAAGTGTTTTGTGTAAGCTCATCGACGGTGATGTTTTGATGGTCAAAAAGGAGCGATTGAAGAGCACCAAAGCTGAAGACAATAACGAATGGTTTGTCAGAGGGGTTGGACGGCTAAAATTTTGAGTGCTCGAAACGGCGTGTTAAAAAATTGGATCCGGTTATCATGAAGTTAACTTCATGGTAAGTTAGTCAATTGACCAATACAGTGCTGACATGCAGAGGAAAAAATCACCTCCCGCATGAGTATTGACGTTGTATTGGTCAATTAACCAAAATTAACTTCATATGTCAACGTAATTGGCTAATACTGCTCCATATGTCAACGTAAGAAAGTTGAAATATATTATTTTGGAGTTAAGTTGCTTGCATGTAGATAGATGTAGTAAAGGGGATGACAAAATTACAAGTTTAATCTAATTAAAATTTCTAAAATATAATAATACTGAATTCAACATGCAAGTAATATGAGTATGTTAAAAAGGAAATAGACAAAACATACAATTATTATGATCTAACATATCAATTTTTCTATCACAAAAAATAGTACAAAATGATCAATAGCATCCTCATGTTTTACCCCCTAAATTACATTGGCAAACCGATGGTTTGAATGATGTTAAATAGAATTGGTCACACACTCTTCTTCCAGCATAATAAGATTCAAATAATTAAGCTAAGCTAAGCTATGCTATGCTATGCTATTGAGGCAGTTCATTAAGGCGTCTGTTTGCTCAGGCTTACCAACAGAGACACGAACATAACCACTAATTTCTTAGTTGTTGTAGTGACGAATCATCACACCCATTTTCGAAAGATCTTCCTGTAAAATATATAAATTACAATTAGTAATGTTATTAGTCAAAGACTGCAACAGAGTAAGAAATTATACCTTCAGCTTCTTAGCATCCATTCCAGAGGTAACCTCACAAAGAATGAAATTCGAGTAGCTTGGATATGGATTCAGAAATGCTACTTCTTTTAAAAGCCTATACAGCCTCTCTCTTTCTTGCACCAAAGCCACTTTAACATTCTGCTATACATTGTTCATTACCACCAGAAGTGGTTTCTCGGGACCAAGGATATTACTAATTTACTATCTTAGAGAGATGAATTGAGTAGTTAATTTGTTATGAAAAATGTAAAACCAGAAGCAATGAATAATAAAATACCTCCAGATACGTGGGATTTTTTAATGCTGCACATGCAGAAACTTCAGCAGCAACAGACACATATAAGGTTGTTTTACCCTCCAAAGAGGTACTCAATAATGCTCAGCGGAAACGCTCCATACCCCACACGAAGTCCAGCTAACCCTAATGTTATATTTATTCATAATTTAAGAATATAATTTTGTATTTAAAGTGACGTTAAGTAAATACATTTGAGTTATGCTATAGTCCGTATGAGAATTGATTTATGTGATAATATTCGTCATCTTTGTAATTAAAAAAAAACAAAAACTCCAATCATCATTATAAATTTATGAAAACACTCGATCTTATTAGCCGAAAGGCCAAGAAAAGACTTTAGCAGTTGCTCGGACAATAGAAACTAGCTCCAAGTTGCAGACTTGACTCTTGTGGAATATTACGATTTTCTACAGAAGCAACAGAAAAGAAAGACCAAGATTTTCTGTTTTACCAGTCCTACAGTTCTAGTTCACTTGCTGATGGACACAATTTTGACACCTTGAAAATAACTAGTAGTACGGGTATTGCGTAGTGTCACTCATAAAAAAGGATTGCAGGAGGCTAGAGCTCATGCAAGGTTAGCTGTATTGTCTATTTGACCATATTTAAGCATCTTTTTTGTACTAGGGGAAGGGTGCCCTTTTCTTCTACATTCCTGACCATTTAATTTTAATAAAGTTCTTGTATCCCAATCAGCAGACCAGCTACGGGTGGGGAAAAAACAGTTGACAATTTCTTTTTGCTGGACAAAAAAGAGATGGGATGGAAACCAGATTGTCCCAATCAAAATAATTTGTAGCTCTGTAAAGCAAGGGCTTATAAACATACCAGCTCTTTTACTGAAAGTCCGGCGGGACAATCAGGTTCTCATGCTTCTTCACCCATCCCATTCTGGAGTCGATTCCAGAGAATCAATGTATGCTTCATCCAGAACAATCAGTACTGGAAGATCAAGTATCTTCAAGAGAGCCTCGTCATGGATTATACTGTCAGATTAGATGGCAATATTCACATATTAAAACAAAACCTACTACAAATCCCAGTGAAGCATGACACATTCAGTCCCACATTTCATGTTCAAAGTAACCGTCTGCACAACGAAATATTTATGCATAATTGTGTCCCAAATTTACAAGTCACTTGACCAAAGGCATCAATGAGCTGCATGTGGAGGCAGATAGATTAAATATCATTATAAGAGTTCTTTCTAGAGACATTCAAAGTGATGCAAACTGTTAAAGGTCCTAGTATAGAACATTATTTGAAGAAAAAAAAATGTTTGATTAATAGGTCAGACACGAGAGAGCTGAATTTTAATTTATTTCAGTGTCATTTTTCTGTTTTAATAATATACTGTTTACTAGATTAAAGTAAACATCAAAAAATGAATGGAGTACAAATTACCTCCCATCTGGGTTGTTAGGAGAAGTTAGAAAAATGCACTTTGGTTTCTCCTTCTCAACAACTTTAGCAATCATTTCCACATCCAAGCTAAAATCTGACTTCCGGGGTACTGCTAATTAGATGACAGTAAATGACGTTATGCGCGTTAGAGAAAGTATGACAACAATGACATAATGCATATAAAAGCAAATGTACAAGTCAAATATTGAAGATTGAACTTGAAGAATAAAACCAGAAAACCATTCAGTTAAGAGTAAAAACTGTGTTAAGAATTTGAATGGAGATGAAATAATGAAAGTAGAAGAAGAGATCTTTTACCCTTAATTACAAGTGCACCATTAACAGCTGCATCAAATTCATACATGGTAAATGTGGGAGGACAGTCCACAATTTTGTCACCTGGATCCAGTACGCATCTGCAATATAGACAGACCAAAAACAATTGAAATATCAAGCCAGACAAAACATTTGGGATAAAAACATATACCATAACCGGGATTGTGCAAGAATAAAAGTTAAGAGCAGTGCACTTTGCAATCTAAGCCCAATATACTATATCGCTGACCTCATAATCAAATCAATGAGCTCATCTGCACCACAGCCTGCAAGAATATATTCAGACTCAAGGCCAGAATCCTCAGCAAGGGCTGCACACAGTCTACGGCTTTCAGGGTAAGGATATATATTGGAATTTCATTGCACCCAAAGCCTCAAAAACCTACATGCATTTCAGTAAGGACATCCAAAAGGAAACATTTACTTTTAGGGTTAAAATTGTGTGTGCAGCTAAAAGGGGTTGATTTTGTTATAAATAGTCCAAGAAGTCAAGAACATCTCTGATACTAATGACATAAGTTATATCATATAAAGGAGTATTCTGGAAGCTATGACTGCCTCTGGAGGTGGGCCATATGGGTTTTCATTTGCGTCCAACTTTATGATATCCTCAAGCTTTCTACCAAGACGAGTTGACAAAACCTGTGAAGAAAACCAAAAATTTCATATGGAAAATAATGTGAGTTTAACATGATTATCTATGCAATTATTCATGTAATGGAGGCTGCTAAACCATGAAGTAATAATTTGCCATAATAAATTACTACAATATGCAAAGCTGAGCTACTGCTGCTCCTTGCATCTAGTATCTACTGAGCTACTGTTGATCCCTTATGTATAAGCTGAGAAACATTCCATTATGCATATATTTTATGGTGCAATTTATAGGGAAATTCTGCCTAATAAAGTCATTAATTAACATAATCATTGATCAAAGCTGCATATAAAAGTAGAATTAAACCAATTAGAATAAAGTAGAACTTCTTTCTTATACACAAAAAGTGGAAAAATCAAGTCTTTTTATCAACCCCATTAAAATAAGCATCCAAGTAGTAACAAACTGCAAATCCCATCCATTCAAACCAAAAACTACTAACAAATCCACATGATTACAAAGTCAACAAGCAGCATTGCAATGTTTATCACCAATAAAAGGAAAGGTAACATACCTATCTCATTCAACCAATTCATCTAAGCACAGTACTAAACAGTAAAAAACTCAGATTTTTACTTGCAAAAACTAATCAATCATCTGAAACAATCGATACAAATCAAAAGTGTCAAGATCAATTTACCTCAAAAGGTAAAATGGGCTGGTATGGAGACAATTTTCGGAGATGTGCTCGGATAAAAGAATTCCCGGTCAACTGTTGTGGTGCCTGTTTGACATGGTTTACTGGCTCAGTGGAGGCCATACAAGAGACCCAATTCCTCTGTTTTCTTTCAAATGAAGAACAATTAGGTCTATCTGAAGGGACAAAGCTAAGCCCAATTTGGTGTTTGATCATGCAAGACGAACTATTGAAAATATCAATCGCACCCATGAATCTGCATGGTGAAATTCAAAGTTTCAAATGCATTTCCATGTCCATTAACAACAAAAACATTGATTACTTTTATGGATGTAAAATTAGCCTATAAAGCAAGAGTAGTTGACCAACCTCCTAGGAAGATTTAGGATAATGAAATCGGGAGAGAATAGAGATGGAGAGGAACACGTAATCTCAGAAGGAATTGGGAGAGGGGGAGGGATGAAAATCGACTCCTAAACCCTAAAACCCAATAGTTAAGTAGGAGTTGAGCTAGGGGTGTCGGTAAATTAACGTACCAAACTGGTCCGAACCGGAACCGAATCCACCCAAAATTGGATACCGATACCGGTACTGGTTGGACCGGTATACCGAATCGGTACCGAATCGATACCGGTTTTTTCCTACTTTTGTACCGATTGTGGTATTACATATATTTTCCCTTTAGAAGCAACTTACTGGTGCAAACTAATCTGAAGTTAAATTAATGCTGAAATCATCAAATTTAGCTAAAATAAATAAATAGCATAATTCTGCTGCTAACTTCAGAGTAGATTCAAAACTGATTCACTAATCCTTTCCATACATTCCAAGTAAACAAACAACAACATAACGTTTACTTTATACAATTCAAATAGCTTACTATAATATACTCCAAGCTAATTCTGAATGTGGTCCTATCAGATTTGTGTGGCTAGTTTTCATTCTAACAGTAACAGTACATGAATGATTTATGTTTTTCATGAATTAAGTGTCATGAATTCTATTTTAGTAATTTAGTTAAGACTTTACTTGGTATTTTAGATATATTTGTATTCATTTTTAATCAAACACTTGAACTTGTGGTTGAGTTTTCAAATTTGAATGTATCCTAGAGATGTTTAAGTTTATTTGTTGTGTTTGATTTTATCACTATTGAGTTTTGAGTTATGAATTATGATCATGATTTAATATCTTTCTTTTCATATTGATTTGATATTTATTTGAATTGTATAAAGTAAACATTATACAAATAGGTTTAGTTTTTTTTGTTGATAAATTGATTAATTTTATATATTTACTAAATATTATAAATATATATAATATATAATAATTAATTTATTTATTTATTTATTACATATTAATGACATCACTGAGTCAATAACGGTTCGACCACTGGTTGAACCAGTCACCCATCCACCTTGTACTTTTTTCGGTTCGATAAACGGTCCGGGTCTGATAACCTTGAACTAAATACCAAAAACATAACTTTAGAGACATAACTACATTAAACAAAAGTCTTATCATAATTCTAAAATATTCCTAAACTTCTTAAACAAAAATATCTTCCAATCATCCACAAAAGTACCACAATGCTCGGCTCTTAACAAGTATCCAGTAAAAATTATGTCAGGGTAAGCGATGAAGCCCAACAAATAACAATCTTTACTATTTAGGTGGATCAGGTACAATTTGCAAAACAAAATAACTTTTAGAATTCAATATAAATAATAAACATACTTTTCGAAAATAATCTTTTCTTGTTTGATAACAATAGTCAATAATCACAAAACATAATTCGAAAACGATTTAATATGTTCAATATATTCAATGTATCTTTTAATCCACAAACCCCGATGACTAAGGTAACAGCAACTCTGTAACAGAACCCAATAGTTCGATAATGTCAATAATACGCCCTCTACTAAGGTATCTTATCATGCACGCATTAACAGGTTTTGTACATAGTCGGACTGAGGTTCCTAAAAATATTTTCTCAATATTTTCGATATTGAAAATTATACTTTTTTCACATTTCAATATCACATAATTTAATTATCTAAATCAAAATTCTATTTTGATACTTGATCCGGGTTTTTAACAAAATACAAGTGTAACATTTTCATTCAAATGAAAACCTTAAATAAAGTATAACAATTTTTGAAACAATATATTTAGACATTCGAATAATTACTAAAGCATACATAATTATAAACAAAAATTTCAAAATACTAAATAGCTCAGAAAGTCACTTACTTCGATATCGCTGAGCACAAATTTAATAGCCGAACAATTTCCTAAATATAAATTTAGAACCAATAAATATCTTAAGGATATAATTCTATTATTTAACAACTTTCTTATTATTATAACTATAAGTATATTTGCAAAAATATTCTTTCAATATTTAATCCTTTTTCAAACAAACATTACAATTATGCAAAATAATAATCTAAATACACAATATTAATTAAAGGCAATAATGTTATTCCAAAACTATTAATTAATAAACTATCTACTGTTATATTCATGATTTAACAAATATATTTAAAGCTCAATATATATTTTGTTGGTGTAGAGATATGGGAACGTTTATCGAATCGGACAACGATGTTATACTTCTGTGCACATCAATCGTATCTCTGTCGAGTTTTGTCAAGTCAATGCCGCTTCAAAATCTTAATCGGTCAACCCTCTTTGTTGATGTGCTCTAAGTTAAAGAACACCCGCGACAAGAGTTGTTGCAAGTCGTGCCGGAGGAATCAAACTTGCTATGCACTCATCCCATGTTTGGGCCGAAAAGCGGGAGTGAGGGCTGGAATGGCCTGAATTTTATGTACGATAGAGTTCGGATAAGGGATGAAGCTACGTGCTCTACTTTCCACCACATTTTTCAAAGTGAGGTGTAGAGATATATTTTTATTTTAAAATTATAAAATGATATGAATTTTTTTTAATTTCCACATTACTATTTTATTATTATTTTTAACTAATTATCATCACTACTAAGAAATTTTAACAATTTTAGGTTCTACATAATAACAACAATGCAAGATACTAATTTCTAACAAAATATACCAAAATATCAAACTAAATACAATATTTAAAATAATAACAATACAGAAAATTACTTAAGAAACAACATACCCAAAAATACGAATTCCACACAGATTGTCGAAGCCAAAATTTAACCAAAAAGATTTTTTTTATAAAAAACCCTCCCACAACAAAATCTTTCTCAAAAATGGACACCTTATTGTTAGTGAATGAAGCAAAAGGGCCAAGCCCTTCTATTTATAGACTTAGAAAAGGAGTAAAGTTTTCAAATTAGTGGATGTTGAAGGTAAGTACTAAAGCTAGTATAGCTTTGTATGAAAAACTGAATGCTGCATATTCAAAGATAATACGACAGTCCTCTAAGTTTAAATAAGTACATGTGGCATAGATACTCTGTGTGAGATTGCTAATTCACTTGATGGGAACAAATATATTTGCTGTACATAAACCCCTACTTGATTGACAGCAATAAAGTGAAATTGCACCATAATGAACTCGAATATACGATATAATTCTGAAGATTTGCAAAGCATGTATGACTACATCTGATACATTCTAAGATGGTTTATCTTCAGCATTGTGACAGACATGTTGATAGTTGCCCTTTACAGTCTTCTTGATTTGCACCCACATAATGAACTTGAGTAGTAGAAAATCAAAAAAATCAAAATTTAACCTTTGATGATGACAGACCAAAACAAAATAGAAAAATCTGGGTTTTGTTCACTTGTCAAAATAAATAAATAAATAAAAAGTCTGGGCTCTGCTCAATCAATTGTCTAAATAAATTCAAATTATTCATTTTGGCTTCCGAGTACTGAGTAAATTTGTAGATTTCCTTTATACCTCATCCCAAGAATCAGTATATCTAAAAATCAAAACAGAGTGTTACACACAAATAAAGGTTAACACCAGCTCAAGAACAGGAGCAAATTTTGACAATTATGAAAGAGAGAAGGAAATACAATGAAAAGGAATACATAAGCGTGGAGAGGAAAGGAAAGAACCTGGTGCGGTATTTTAGTGGGCAGATGAGGCCGCAATCTGAGAGGGGGGAAAAAAGCACTCAAATATTAAATCTCTCAGTTTGACCAGCAGAAGCTGAGAATACACTGAATAGATGATTATTTGAGAATACCTCAAGAAATTCAGAAGGAAGAGAAAGAGTTGTGGATGTACATGGACGGGATGGGGATAGAAAGAGTAGGAGGGCCTCAGCTTTGAGAAGCAACGGATCACTAATCTCAACCGTAGCTTGTGATTACTTTCTTGTGCTCCAATGTTGTAAAAAAGCTTACCTCCTTTCTTATTTAATTTAATGTTAATTCATCAAATTTATTTTTTTATTTTCTTTAAAAAAGTTTAAAAACTTATAACCAATTTACCCTTTGTAAAATTTATGCTAATTTTTTTTCATAAATTTATGTAATAATGGTAACAACAATGTCAATTGCATGTATATATTAAAATATTGAAGTAACTTCAGATATTCCAAAAAAAAACTATGATACATCTATATAACAAAATACAAATGAATTTGAATTTTCTGCTCATCCTAATAAATCATTTGGACCGTCCAAAGTTTGGTATAAATGTAACGACCCCAAAATAGGTTCATTCAATCCAACCCATTCTGAGTCGCCAAATACATGGTACAGAAAACAACTACAACTTTATTACAACAATTGTCGTGCAAAATACAACAACACATATACTGTGAGTTTTGATACAAATATATACCAAATGTGACACATGTCCCAACCGTGGACAACACCTCACAGTGACACCTTACATAAAGGTATAGTCAAAAACTGTTTTAGAAACTAAAATCTTTGGAAAGTGCTCAAGGAAACCTTCGTACATGGGAGGCCATGCTTTTAGGTTATGATAGATATCATATGGCCACAGAATTATCCTTGGTTGACCCAATATACCCCAAAAAAAATGAGAAGATTACTATCACATTCTTCCCAATGGTGAGTCTTCTCTTGATTTATCATTATCTCCACTGTCTCAAATTGAGAATTATACTTCAAACAAACACCTAGATTATATAGGTAGTGCTCGTAAATATACTCAGCAAGTGGATGAGCACAACCCTGACTTATGATGACACGAGTTTGTATGTCATTAGACATCTTGTATGAAAGTGGCAAAACACCCTTCCAACGTTGGGTTCGTCTCTCCCTATATGATTCACCAAATATAACTACTAAAAGATGTATACAACACACTTGTCTATACTGTTTAGGAAGAACTCCACAGCTAGAGACCACCGTTCTATTCTCCTGTTACCCCTGCTCGACCCAGCCACACTCTTATTACCTGAAAGGAATTGTAAAGCAAAAGGATGAGCACAACTTGCTCAGTAAAGAATATCATGACTAAAGATAATTAAATTATCAATAGCTTTCATCAATAATAAATCAGAGATTTAGAACATATTGTAGATGATAAAAAATTTCAACCATAGTTGCAGCGGAACGAGCAATCCATTAGAAAAGTCAAATAGAATATAAAGTCTATTATCTTCTCCATGTTAAAAATTCACCAACAATGTTTTATCCCTGTAACATCAATCAACAATTCTGGTCCACAATCATATGAATAACTCATAATCATAATTGTAGTTCTAAATTGCTCTTCTCATCCAGGACAAAGATTACCTGAAACATCAAAGATCATGGTTATAGCAAATCACATTTCTTGTTCATAATCATACTAATAATTTCATCTTTGCACTACGGCCAAAGACATTCATTTGTATCACCAGTTGGTCATGTTCATCTCAACACATGTTTCATCTTTGCACTACGGGCCAAATATATTCATCAACAATTCATCTTTGCACTACAGGCTAAAGATATTACTCAACAGTTCATATTTGCACTACAGGCCAAATATATTCATCAACAGTTCATATTTGCACTACAGGCCAAATATATTCATCAACAGTTCATATTTGCACTACAGGCCAAATATATTATTATCTCAAAGAAATATATAATCATTTCAGAATTTATATAAATAATAATTATAACCATGTTGATCAATTCACCTTTGCACTTAAGCTAAAGATATTCAATTATAAATTCAATGGCCATGATCATACCAGTCACAATTCAACTTTTCACTACTGGCCAACGAGAACCCTAGTCATGATCATACCAATAATCTACCCATCTTTATACTCAAGTGAAAGAGAATTTTAACATCAAAGTTATAAAAATGTTATATATGATAATAAAATCAATATAATCAATATATAGTTTTAATCTCCAGAGTAATATTCATAAATCAACTATAATTTGGTTTGAAAAAGAAACCAATTTTGTTGTGAATAGTACCCGTAAATAGTAACTCGTGAATAGTAACCCTGACACAAAAAGGTAAAAATTCTACAATAAAATTTATACCAATATTTCGGTATAATGATATTGAAAGAATAACATTTCTTAAACTTATAAACAATTTATTTTAATTGTTTATACTTTACTAAATAATGCATTTAATCATCATAAAATGTCAAACTTATAAGATTTCATCACCAATAACCAAAACCCTCATAAAAAATCTGCATATACCACATATATGATTCTCAAGTCATAAAATCATATTTTTCAATTTTCTTCCTTCACATAACATATTTAACTCATTTATTCATAACTAGTCTATTTTTATGAAAAATACCAAATCAGTTCCAAAAATATTTCTTTTCTGGGATTTAGCAGAATATAGTCCCATATTAGACATATATATTTTTTAGAATTTTTAAATTTTTTACTATTTTTCATATGGCCAAAATCGCCGAATATTTAGATATTTATCATAAATTATACTTTTATCCAAAAATTCTAAAATTCACAAAGTACACTGATATTATATAGGTGTACTCCCAATAAAATTTTTATCAATTTTAGAGTTAACCACAAGGAGTTATAAGTGGTTGCTTTTAAAATAGTATTTTCTCGTAAAATTCATAACTCTTAATCTATACATCCAAAAATTGCCATTTTTGGACACAATCAATAAAACTCATCAAAATATCATTTTAAATTTTTCCAGAATTTTCTGAAGCACGAAAGAAGTACGAACTGAAAAACATAATAACCCTTAAAATCCATTACCTCAAAAAAACAGTACTTCTGACTGAAATATCGGATGAAAAGCCGAAAGAAAATTGCACTGAAAAGTAACCCTCAAAGTATCTAAATACTCACACAAATATGCTTGATAATCTAGAGAGAAAGAAAACTTGTTTCTGGTGTGATTTTCAATTCTAACATAAACATCTATTTATAGGAAAATGCTAGAACGCCAAAGGAGACTAAAATAATAAAATATTATTATTTATTTCTATTTTTCTCTCTTCCACGCCCATGCTTGCTGAAAATTTGAGCAGCCAACCTTGAACCAAATTCAGCACATTTTTTTTTCTACACCAAACAAAGTGGGTCCCACCCATAAATTAATAAAAAATATTTTATTTTCCAAAACTTTAACAATTCATAAAAAATAGTCCGGTTATCAGAAAAATATGAATTTTATTTCCATTCTGCCTGAAATCGAATTCTCTACAACTTTACAGAAGAAAGTTTTTCCAAATTCCAGACCGAAAATATCCGAAATCCACAAACGAATGATTTTAAACAGCGTTTCAATACCTTTTAAAATTCATAACAAATCTTACGTTAATTTTTAACGGTTCAAAATTTGTGGACATATACTCAACTCATATATGTATAACATATCCTAAAAATCAAAACGATCCAACGGTCAGATTAAAAATTATAACTCACGCAATAGAGCTTTAAGAACACCGATTTGATCTATTAATACCTCCAATCCGACAAAATACTGATAAAACACCTCAACAGTAATTCCTTCATTTATAACCACATAAATAAATCCATCATTTATATCCGCATCAAATAAATATTTCCTTATCATATAAATCAATAAATACTTATTCACAAATAATATTACAGAATCACAGTTATGACAACCAGGCCGTTCCCACGAAAGAGGGGGCTTTCCGATAAAGATTTCTCCTCACTGGCGCGCAATTAGATGACAAAACCTATTCTTGACAGAACTTTTTAGACATTGTCAATAATGTTATCTAATAATATTATTCAAATAATATGAATTATTGATCTGATAATGGAGATACTATGCAGTGACAATTATTGAAACAACAATAATATAAAATATCAACGCAACAATTATTGAATTAATAAAATAAAATATTGAACAATAATTACTGTAACAATTATTGAGTAGTGCATTCTTACGTAAGAATCAATAATTCAAAAATACTGTGTAATACCGTGAGCTACTGTGCAACAACGCGTATTACTTTATTTTACCTACCGGATATTCCAACAGTGTTAACGGTAATAACTACGCCGTTATTTGTAAAAACTCAAATTTATCATTTTCTTCATCCGACAGTTATTCTGTTATGGAGCCCACAAATGGCTGCGCCGTCGTACAAATATTCCCCGACAGAAAAAATATTCCACGACCAAACGAATATTCTCCGACAACAATGAATATTTTATAACCACTTGTGTATTTTGAAAAAAAATTCATATATCACCCTTAACTTAACTTTTATCAATTTAACCATTTACTGAATAGTAATTATAAGAAAAATTGAATACTTTTATTTCATAAAATTCGGGGTCTTACAATAAATTTCACCGTCCATAGTTCCGGAAGCACGGGACTGTTGCTAGTAATCAATATTACATAAATAAAGATATGCATATAAGTTTTACTTTGTTTGAAACAAAAATACTTAAAATTTTATACAAAGACTCATCCATCAAAACTATGTTTTTCCTAAACAGTTCCTCCATCAAAACGATATTATTCAACTACAAGTTTCCTCTCATATAAATAGTAAATGAGTCACATATTCATGTGAAAGAAAATTTGTAAAAATATCAATTTCCTAAAAAATACTTACTTTATCAGTACGTTTTGGAGTTTCAATTTGTTCAAATTTATCTATTTAGTGTTTAATATTTATGCGAGGTTTTTTTGTTTATTCTTGCTCTATAAATTTGATTGATTATTATTAATAATAATAATAATATACTTGATTATGTAATTATATTGTACTTCTCAAAAAAAAACTTAAAAAACAGAAAAAACAAACAGATATTAAAAATAGTGTAACGCATTATTGTTATTTGTTAGCAGTATAATTTATAATTTAATTATTCGCCATATGCACGAGGATTGTCACACATTAAAAACATTCTTTCATGTATAGATCTGAAAGTAGCCCATCATATGATATCGGTAAAACCACATCTGGCTCACAACTGAGTGATATTTTTATATGTGTTTTTGATATTTTCATATAATTTTCTTTTATATGAGAAAAAAATGTGAGCAGCCCTTCTCCGGCGGCCGGGAATTGACGTCGGATCTACTGACCAGCCAATTTTTTATTGTTTTCTTGTGATTCTCAAAAAATGTTTTTGTATAATATTTAATTCGATTGAAATTTTTACAAAATCTAATATTTTTGATGTAATTTAAATATATATAATAAATAGGAGAGGTGACTCTCTCACGTGAAGGTGAAATCTTATCACTATTAATGCGGGAGAAATCATATGAAAATATCATTTTTTTTTATGTAAAAATATTAGTTCTCTTGTACTAACTATATTTACCATAGTAAAACTGCTTAATTAATTGTATAAACTTAATTTGAAAGTCTTAAATTTTTTTATTAAATTACCTAAATTGCATGTTATTAGTAAATAGTATAAAACACTAGTTTCACATGTTATCCTTATATAAATTTTATTATTATGAAAAAAAATGATAGAATTATATTTGATAAAAAGGAAAGTAATTAAAACATTCAACATTTTATATAAAGTTTAAGGATATTTTAAATATTTTCACATAATTAAATTCATATCTATATTATAAAGCAGGTTTGGTGTATATGTGTCACGTTTTTTGTTTTTCTCTCTTGCTCTTACAATTTTAATTATATTACTATTTTATCTTTTTATATATTTTTTAATCTTTCAATTAATCCTCTAAATTTTAAAATTATTATTTATCTCATATCATTTACGTCCATAGGACATGTGTCACTGGGTGTTAATATATATAATTGATATAACGTTATTACATAATATGGAGTGTGCAAATATAAACATCCAAAATAAATTATGAGTTATGTTATGTATTGAGCCAATTTTGCGTCCAATTACTACATATATTTATAAAATTATAATAAAAGTCCATTTACTACATATATTTATAAAAAAAAATACAAATACTTATCAACATAACTGACAATAACAAAAAGTAACACACGCTAATAATATACACTTCATCCGTTTAAAATTATAAGATCAATATTATTTTTTTAAAAGTTAATTTTAAATATTTTTAAATTCAAAATTGACATAAATTTATTTATTTTATGTCAGTATATTTATGAATATTATAAACTCTCTAAAGTACAACTAATTATAAGATTTATTATTTTAAAATTTTAAATAAATTATGTTAATTTTAAAATTTAAAATATTATAAATTAATTTTATAATTCGAAAATGAGGGAGTATCATTTTTTCATAAATTAATAGATAAGACCAGGACTTCCTAGTAAGTGCTGAAAAAAAATTATTGGTGGAATATCCAATTATTAGTCAAGTTGTACTTTAGAAGATAAACAATAAATTGTGAGAGATGGTATTAGATTTTTTATTACTCCTCGTCCCAGATAAAAATCCCTATTATTCTTTTGAGTAGTCTCATGTTAAATTTCCTTTTTCCTTTAATAACCAAAATTTACATAATTTTTTCTATTATACCATTAACATTAAATATCTTATATTTTTCTTATTCTAATTCTCTCTCCATATTCAATAAGTATAATTAGTTATGTGTGAAAATATTTTGAATTGAAAAGCTAGAAAGTCACTCTCTCACCTGCATCGAAAATGATTAATGACATATTTTATGGGTAATTTTGTCATTTTATTCCTCTTCTTAATATGCGTGAAAAATTCACCGGACTTTTTTTTTGGACGGAGGGAGTACTATTTTTCTTACACCAACTGTTTTAGAGTTTTGAATGAGTACACAAGCTAGTAACTTGGAATGGTTAGTATGAAGTTAATTTTGGTCAATTGACTAATACAGTATTGACACGCAAGCGAGAGGTAATCTCTTTCTCTATGTGTCAGCACTGTATTAGTCAATTGACTAACTTACCATGAAGTTAACTTCATGGTAACCGGATCCTAATAACTTGTAGTATTTCAAGAAGAATTTTTTCATATTATTTCAAGGGAAATTTATTGCATTTATTAGTTAACTCATGCATGATCGACCACTCAATTAGAATAAATAACACTATTTATGCCAAATTCAGAATTTTATACATGATGGATGATTGTGTTGCAACTTGAATGACACAAATACAAGATACTTGTCATACACTACTCTTCACTCGGAAATTCTCCTAAAGAGGATCTGTGCACCAAATTGAGGTTGAATGGTTAGCAACTGCTTTGGAGCATGAACATAAGATGGTGACACCTCAAAATAATATTGCCGGACGATCATAGCTAGGATAATTTTTGCCTCAACAACAGATAAATTTTGACCAACGCAGATTCTTGGGCCTAACGAGAATGGAAAAAACGAGGCTAACTGCTTTCGAGACCCGGCAAATCTCATTGGATTGAACTCCTTTGCATCTGCTCCCCATATCTCAGTGTCATGATGAATAGCAGCCATGGGCAAAAGGAGTTGCGTGCCAGCCGGAATGTCAAAGCCTCCTAACTTCACGTTTTTGCAGGTTTCCCTCATTAGCATCACAGGTGGGGGATAGAGTCGAAGTGTTTCATTCAATATCATGTTTATCTGTCAATGAACACATATCAGGTATTTTATTCATATATATAATTTTTAATAATATCATGTATGTATGCTTACATATACAGACATAGTAGTATTTCAGTTTCAAAAGCTTATCTATTGATTGGAAGAAAGGCTAGAAATCTCAAGAATGATGTATAAAACACTTCCTCCCCATTTGAAATATATAAGAGCATTTTCTTTTGTATTTTCCATATCATTTTGCTCTCATATTTTGGAGTATTTATATTTCTCACTTTATGCAAATATGAAAGTATTAACCACATTATAAGAAAACTTTGAAGCCAATGTTATAAGCACAAAGCAAACTGCTAAATTATTTCTACTGCAGCAGAAACATGTATCAAAGTTACTAACAAATTCTGTTGTTATATATCTTACGTACATGACAAATGAAGTCCCTCGGCACTTATTTATGTTGAAATTTTGAATTTCCCAGTGCTAGTGGCATGGCAAAAATGATGAATTAGTGAAGCTTTAAACTTTACAATAACCATACAATTTGGACTTACAATCTTGAAGTCCATTAAATTGTCAGCCGTTGGAATTTCACCATTTCTGCAGACTTGAAATACTTCTTCCCTAGCCTTTCTTTGCCATTCTTGGTGCAGTGCTAAAAGGAGAAGTGTCCAAGTCAAATGATTAGCAGTTGTTTCCTTTCCTGCCAAGTAAAATGTCTTGCATTCATCTATGACTTCTTCGGAGCTCAATCTCTCCTCTTCATTTTCCTGATTCTTATAGGGAGACGTTAACAAAGTAAGTAGACATTTCGTTTTGTCTTGTGTCGTGTAACTTCTTTCAATTAACGTCCTTATGGAGTGTCGGGTTTCCTTATCCAGTCTCCACCTCATTCTGTTCTTCTTGGTAGGCAGAAACCTGTTCAAATGTAACTTCTCAAACAATGAAAACAAGATAAAACCAGATCAAGAAATGCCCAGCCTGATTTATATATACAGTGGCAATTATTATTATATTACTTCCAGTCAAGCTTTTGTTTTATGCCCTGGATGAAGTCAAGTATGTCTGATAAAGAAACTTAACTTATCAATCTAACATTGCCCATAATAGAGGCCGGATAGCAATTAAAAATTGATTCTGCTACAACATACCCATCCTGCCATCCATATAAGGCTTCACACCGACTTAAATTCTATGAGAACACCTGTCAAAATCATTTTCACTTGTGCTACTTGGAAAAAGGTGTTTTTTCTGCTATACCAATAACATGAAGTCCGATTAAATTCAAAAGCAACTACTGGGAGCTTCTCTATAGCTAAGCTAGTGTTCATTGTGAGCACAAGAAATAAAGCTAGAATTTAAAATTTTAAACAAAGTAGTGACTGCTTGCAGTTAAATATCTAGACTTCATACCCATCTATGGCACAATAAATTTGATTGTAAAAAAGACAATACCTCAACTCAATTTTGTGCATATTCTTCTGATTCAAACTTATAAAAGTAATAGAAGCAAAAGCAGCTTTTTGTGAATGAAAATTAAGTTACTTGAATCCTGGAATATAGATACTTCGAACGGCCTGCAAAACAAGGTCTGTTTGTTGATCTTGTAATTCAAAAATACGCTTTCCCTCCTCAAAATTGCTCCCAAAAGCTGTTCGTGAAATAATGTCTGCGGAGAGTTTATTTAGTTCTTTGTGCACATCGACCTCATAATCATCTCTCCCTCCTCTTTCTTCCTCCCACTTGTCCAACATCTTCATAGTACTAGCCACCATTTCTGGCACCCAATCCTGCCCAAGAATACAAATAAGGCTATGCTGGATTTGAGTTGCTCTAGATTTGTTCTTATAAATTATGAACAAAAAAAGTAGTACAATTTTTTTAAAGATGTAGTACTAAATGAAAAACTGAGTAGAGGGATTGCTAAAAGTAAATCTCCCTTATAAATTTTGACTTCTAAAAATCACTCATTGGGAATTTTTCTTTTATTTTGGAATTTTTTTTGGGGGGTGGTGTTTGACTGCTTATAAAAGGCCTATGGGATTTGTCGCCCATTTACCACTGATATAAGATCGATATACAGACAAAAAGAGAGAATTACCTTAACCCTCTCCATGTTAAAGGCTTGACTGGTGATCCTTCTATGAACAGCCCATTTCTCACCCACCAACTCAATTAGTCCATCTCCAAACAGCAAGCTAGCCGATGGGTTAAGCTTAAGTTTCCTAAAAGCCCCATTGGTGTTCATCAAAATCACTTTAATCAAATCTGGTTCCGCTATAGCCAACCTAGGCTTTGCCCCAAACCAATACAAGAAATTCTTCCCATATTCCATAGACCACTTGTAGTAGTGGGGCATCACCCTCTGTACTACTATATCATGGTTGAAATCAGTTGGGCTTGATTTAGCTTCGGCCATCATCCACCGTCGGATCTCCGCCGTGTTACCGAAGAAGGGACGGTAGTTTGGGCCTCTAATGCCTTGTTGCCGGAAGTGATTTTGAATACTCAATGGAATCCATATGAATTTGTGTATGAATTTTAAGAGTGAGATCACAAGTAGTAGCAATATTAGAAGGAAGGGATTCATGGTGAAAGATGATGGAGAAAGAAATTAGAGAAGATCGATTCAGTGCACACATTACATGAGAGTGGAGATGAACACTTATAATTAAGTGGCTGGTACAACTACAACCTCACATGGAACAACAAAAAATGAATATATAAACTTCATACTCCATTAGGATTATAAAATAGATCCATAATTGAGCTTGGAATCAGCGGTTAATGCCAATAAACATGCACCAGAGGGCATTTTTGTTGGGACCCGACCAATGCAATTAAACAAAGATTATGTTAGCCTGTCATAATTTTTTGCTGGAGATTCCTTCGTAAGGCATAACTCAACAACAGTCAAAAAATGGATACTAAGGGGGTGTTTGATAAAAATTGAATGAATCTGAATCTGAATCTGAATCTGAATGAGCTGAATCTGAATGAAAAAAACTGTTTGATAACTGACAAATCTTAAAGATCTGAATGATATATTTTTAATATTTTACCCCTCTGAAAAAATTCAAAGTTGTTGTAAATTTATTTGATATTACATAATATAATAGTTAATATTTTTTTATTATTTTTATTATTATTTTTAATTTTTTTTACTTCATTCAGCCAACCATTCAGCAATTCAGACCAAAAATTCGGCCTTAACCATTCAGCCAACGCATCTGACCGATTCAGCCATTCAGACGATTTTTTTTCAAAACAAACGCACTTAATGATTCAGCCACTTACCGATTCAGTCATTCAGACCCATTAAGTTCTAAACAAACAGCCCCTAAATCTCTATCCGTCTCTTAATATTTAAATGACATTTTAGAGATGGACACAATAATTAAGATAATGATCGGAAAACATTAAATATAGTACTCAATGGTCTATAATTCCCTTAAATCATTAATTTATCATAGCATAAGAGTTTAAAATACCAAAAAAATAAGTAGAGTAATGGGGGGTAATTTTGAAAAAAATTATCATTAATTCTCCTAGATTTGAACAAACCTCAATTAATTAGGGACAAATAAAAAACTCTAAAACGTCATTTAAATAGGGACGAAGGGAGTATTAAATATAATATTAATTGTCATTCTATTTGGAAAAGAGTGTTATTTATTGAAGAAAAAATAGTGAAAGAACCAAAATTAATACTTTGGGTAATATTGGAAACTAAACAATTAAAACTTATTTGAAATTCTCAAACGAGTTATATTAAGATACAAAAACACTTCTATAAAACGACTAATACTAGAGTTTTTCTACGCTGACCGGTTTTTGGCGACCGGTTCAGCGACCGGGCAAATTTATTATTATTATTTTTTAAAATATCTCCCAAATAATTTATAAGATTTATTGGAACTGAAATTTTTATAGAATAAAGTGTTTTGGATGTCATTTGGATACATGTAAAAAATATGTCTGTACAGACTGTACAAGTATATTTTTTACATGTATCCAAATGACATCCAAAACACTTTATTCTGTAAAAATTTCAGTTCCAATAAATCTTATAAATTATTTGGGAGATATTTTTAAAAAAAAAAAATTTGGACCGGTCGCCAAAAACTGTCCCCCTAGAATTTTCCCTAATACTAAGGGATGGAGGGAGTAATATTTAATATTTCTACAAAGGGAATCAATATTTTCACATTTATATTTTTTATTTCTACATGATTCTCTCTCACATTAGCATAGAACATACAATGAGTCTTCCCTTCGTGTAAAAATAAATCATGTGAAAATATCAAAAACACATGAAAATAGTGCTTCCCTCCCACAAAATTTCTCTTACATGAGTGTAAGACTCATTCACTATTCATGTGACAGAGACCGTATAGAACCATCATATTTACTCGTGTGAAAATATCACTTCCCTAAAACTAATACTAGGTTTATATGCTTAATTTGGATTTTCTAAATGTTTGAGGATCCTACACCTATATATGTCCAAGAAAATTTAATAACCTATATATGTCCAAGAAAATTTAATATGTAACTATGGATATGTATCAAACTTGTTGATCATCCATTCCATCTCTGAATAGATTAAAGGCCAACAGCAAATTAGGAATTTTAGAGAGAGAATGAGAAGGTAAAAAAAACAAATTATTTTATTTCATTGACTCATAATGAATTGATACCCATAATTATTTGATTCCATCCAACCTAACTCATATTAAAAATAAATTATATAATTTTAGTTTTTAATGGAATCAATACTTTATTAGCTTTGTCTTTAAAATTTGTTCTTTAGAAAATTATTAAATCAACTTAAATTCATTGGCTTCATCTCTTCTTCATTGATTTTAAATGATCATCTGCATTCATGAATGGGCCGGGTGTGTAGCTCTCCAAGCAATATGACGCTGTCAACTGAAGAATTCCGAAGCATATGCTCTTAATTAGTTCATACTCGGTCCAATGCAGCCTCATGCACGCCCCGCGCGCCCCTCTCTTGTCAACAAAGCCAGCCAACACATTTTTAGGATCCGGTTAACATAAAGTTTATTTTTTTAGTAAGTTAGTCAATTGGTTAATAAAAACTGACACACATATAGTTTTGTCTGCATGTCAGCACTCTATTGTTCAATTGACCAACTTACCCAAAAATAAATTTCATAATAACCGCTACCCATATTTAGGTTTTGTTAACTCAAAAGAGAAAGGGAAGGAACATAAATATACAACTTAAAAGTGTTGTTAATAGTGCATTACATAATTATAAGCATAAACTCTGAAACCAAGTAATGAAGAATGATTAGTGTTAACGCCAAGATCTTTCTCCACTTCCCAATCACGAAAGACGTCCTGATCCTGCACAGTAAACACGACAACACCACAACCTTGACGGCCGGACCGCCGGGGGATAGCTCAGGCGTGAGAGTCAGTATGTCTGTTCACAAGGTTAACTCAAGAGGATGATAGAATCTAGTGTAATGAGAATAAAAATAATCTGTAGTTGTCTGTGTATATGAAATACGTACCTCCTTGTGAAGACTTACTCGGTAGGATATAATATCTTTACCTGGATTATTGTGCCACCTACTACCATCTGACATATCCCCCTGATCTGATGGGTTCTGCCGACTGCATGGAGCTTATCCACTGCTTTTTGGTTGTTGTTCACATCGCCGGCCGACTATAATCCCATCCACATTAATGCATGGCAGATATCTTGGTCAACTGTCATACTATATCATCATTACAAGTCAAAGTAATAGATATTAAGTGACCCAATGGGTTAGTCCATTGACCCAACCCGGTCTTTATAGGATTAAATGAAGTCAACATAATGATTGGGCCCAACGAGCCCAATGACTTAATTATAAAAGCCCAATGGTTTAAATTAATAACTGAACCCAATCTACCCGGCCCAATATAGGAGAAATATCATGACCCAACATTACCCCCTAGTTTTTTGGTTAAACGGGATGTTTAATGGAAAACTATAAATGGTCCAAAAATAGGAAATAATTGAAGCATACCCACTTTAATGCGCGAAATGGGATAAGGGATGGTTGGATGTCCGGAGCAATAAGCCCAATCTGATAAAGGATTTGAATTGAACAGGATGGGCCAATAATTAGAACTCAACAGCTAGGCCCAATCTGATAAGATATCCAAAGGTCATCCAAACGCGTCCCACTCACATTCTCATTATTACTGATATTTAATGCGCCGGCCTCGTTTCCTGTGTAACCGTCAGTATAAAAAGCAAACTTTACCAATTTGACGGTTTTACTTACTGATTTGAAATTCGAACCTTTGAGCTTTCTTCTTCTCAGAAATTCTCTCTCTAGCTTTTGAGGTCTTCAACAATGGTGAATCCAAGCCAGATTCCTTCAAGTTCCTCTCGTCCAAACCCTAATCAAGAGGGTTTGAGTGCAAACCCACCATCTCCCACCGATTTCTTTAAGGATGGGGAACAGTTTCCCCATGCTAATATCTCTTCCACCATCTCTGAATCTGAAATATGTTTCCTCCGGACTCGCTATAGGATTCCGGAATCATATGCTATAAGGGCTCCCGCTCCTGAAGAGCGTATGTACCAGCGACCAGATGGCTGGGTCGCCATGCCTGTTACCTTCCTAGAAAAGGGGGTTCGCTTACCCCTTCACGCCTTCATTGTTACCCTCCTAGGGTTCATAGGAGTGGGTTTCGCACAACTGGTGCCCAACTCCTATATCCACATACTGGCATTCATTGCCTTCTGTCACGAACTAGGGGTTACCCCCTCTGTTGACCTATTCTTCACCCTCTTCTCAGCTGGTAGATCCCGAGAACGAGGGTTTAAGATGCTGAGCAAACAATCTCCGCGTCCAAACTCTAAATTCGAGAAGAGGCCCCTGATGAGCACCCCCTCTAGCAACAAAGACTGGCACGAGAAATGGTTCTTCATCGCTGGACCAGAGATCTCTTCTCTTCCAGATTGGACCATCTCGGACCGGATCTCTGCTGATTTCGGTGACATTCCCGAAGAGCGGGTGAGGGAAATGGCTGAGTTCCTGAAGAAGATCCCTCCACAAGAGTGGAGTTTCACTCTGCTGACCAAACAAGCTTGGCTGTATGATCATAAATGTAAGTTCTGAACAACTCTGTAATATAATTTCTTGAGATATTTGCATGATGAGGATTCTGATATGTGGTTATTTGCAGTGTCTCTGATCAAACCAACTTCTTCGGAAGTGAAAGATTTGGGAGATTTTTTGGCGGGAATGACCTCGGAGGCTAACGAAGAGCTTCCTACTGAAGAATCCTCCCAAGCCAACCCCCCAACCTCCGATCCCCCAACCGATCCCCTTTAAAATGATGAGCCCGAAGCCGACGAGCCTTCTTTTCCTGAAGAAGTCCTCCGACCTCGTCGAAGGAAGAAGATGGCCAAAAGGGCCAGAACCACTCCTCGCGTGATAGACCCTGAAAGCGACGAAGAGGTTTTTCCTGAAGCGAATCCACAACCTACCCCTCCTGAAGCAATTCCACAACCTACTCCTCCAACCGAGCCCACTACCATACCTTCCGAATCGGCCCCAAAAAAGAGGAGTCTACTTGACATACCTCTACAAGATAGGGCAAAAGTCCTTCGTGCCAAAAAAATAAGGACGAAAATAATTCCCCTTACTGCCGAAGAACTCCGCGTTCTTCCAACTTCATCAACTGACCCTCCAACCAGAACTCAAACACCTGAAGCTGAGCTGGTCGAATCCGACCCCACAATGTCCCAAAAAAGAAAACAACCTTCGGACAACTAGCCAGAATCAACTTCTGCCCCTTCTTCGACCCCTGAGCCAATACCTGTTCGATCTCCTCCCCCCGAGGCAGTGCATGCGGATCCATCTCTGGTTCGCAGTCAGCCTATGCCTTCCCCTCAAGGACAAACGACCACCGAATTCCAGCATGATGCCATGGGCCCGCCAACTATGTGGCCCCAATTCAACGCTAACTTCCCCTTCCAACTGTTCGAGGCCTTCGTTCGCGAGACCGATGACCACCGATTCGGTAACAGTTCGAATGGGGATTTGCTTAATGAAGGCATGAGCTACTTGGCGAAGGTAAATGATTCTTTCCTTCCTTTTCATACTTATCTTTGTATTCGTGTATCTGGAACTGATTGAATAACACTGAACATGTACAGGCAAATGCTGTGTTCGGGCGTCTGCGTCCACGATCCCTTGAGGCCGAATCCGAAGAGGAGAGGCTGAGGAAGGAGAACGCCATCCTAAAGTCTACCTTGGCTCGGGAAAGGACCCAACGTGAAGGCATCCTTCATACAAACGAAGGGCTTCAGAAAGAGTTGGCCCAAGCCAAGGAAGATGTGAAAATCTCCAAGGAAGAACTGAAGTCGACTAAAGCACAGCACGCCGAG
The DNA here is from genome assembly GCA_020205505.1 of Panax japonicus. NCBI lineage: Eukaryota > Viridiplantae > Streptophyta > Magnoliopsida > Apiales > Araliaceae > Panax > Panax japonicus. The sequence continues at coordinate 27,273,013 of CM035094.1, read as the reverse complement.
ATCGTCAAGATGAACGTCGACCTGGTTATGAGGAGTGAAATAAGGATGGATGAGATCAAGGAGCTGAAGGCCGATGCTAAGGTCTTAACCAAGACGATCCATAAGCTGGAACGGGAAGAAACCCGTCAAATGAATATACGGCAGCAGCTTGAGCAAGAAATCCGAGAACTCAAGGCTCTTCGGGACCTTGGGCCTCCTTTGACTGATGCTCTTCGTAAAGAGACCTGTGAAGAGTATCGGAATTCAGATGAAATAAATGGAGAAATAATGAAGATTTATACGGAAAGCTACAAGCTCTGCCGAAGTCGTGGCAAAGAGAAGTTGATCAAAGCCAACTTAGATCCCTAATTGCTCGACTCTTCAGATGATGAGGGTGCTGCTTAAACAACATCTTTTGGATCTGTACAGTTCTGTTATTTTCCCGTTTTTGTAAATAAATCAAATATTAATGAAAAGTAATCTTCTTATTTATGACTTCAGTGAATTTTTACTTTATGTTGATACCTCAATATGAATTAATACGGACAAATGTGCAAAAAACTCCTTCGAGGATTTAACTCAAATTGTTAATTAATGATTAAACAAGTCATATAATCAGATAAAATGAGGTTAAAGAACGAGGCATTAAGAACTCAACACTTAGAAAAAATTCAAGTGATAAAGTAAAGGGATATTTATTCAGTTACCGAAGTGTGAGACAGATTTGCTTCATTGAAGGTTTGTTTACCCCGAAAGGCCTAACAGAACCAAAAGATGACACTTGTCTACCACAAAGGGCCTGACAAGGTCTTAGTGGCGACGATTGCCTACCCCGAAGGGCCTGACAATGCCAAATAATGGCGACAATTGCCTACCCCAAAGGGCCTAACAATGCCAAATAGTGACCACCTGCCGAAGAGGCTACCATCGAATGGTCAGCAAATCCTCCCGAACCTCCTAACACCAATGAATTGAGCAGCAACAAAGACAAAATTTGTTCGAGATAAAAGAGGATCTTTTATTGATGATGATGTAGATATTTACAGACTTCTGGCGTACAGACAACAAATCTACTGAAAATACTTTCTAAGCCTTCCAGCGTGCCAAGTATTTTTGATTACTGAGCCATCTAATGTCTTCAAACGATAAGTCCCCAACTTCAGAACTTCAGTGACTTCATAGGGTCCTTCCAAATTTGGCATCAGCTTTCCCAGATTCTGAGGTGTAGACGCTTCGACTTCTCTGAGGTCAAAATCTCCTACTTCAAATCTGCGAAGCTTTACCCCTTTATTATAATATTTAGCCACTCTTCGCTGATATGCCGCCAATCTAATTAAGGCTATCTCCCTGACTTCTTCCAATAAATCAAGATTGGTCTTCAGTCCTTCCTCGTTGTAGATCTCATTGAAATGATTGAATCGAAGACTTGGAGATCCGATTTCAACTGGGACTAAGGCATCAGTACCATAGGCCAGTCTGAAAGGTGAATCCCCTGTTGTAGTCCTGGGGGTAGTTCGATAAGCCCATAACACACTCAGCAGCTCTTCTGGCCATCTGCCTTTAGCTTCGTCCAACCTACGCTTGATCCCATTTAGCAACGTTCTATTGGTTACTTCAACCTGTCCGTTTGACTGAGGATGAGCCACTGAAGTCTTTCTGTGCTGGATCCCCAATTCTGTCAAAAATGGTTCAAACTTCGATCCTACAAATTGACGCCCATTATCCGACACTACCACCTTAGGAATCCCGAAACGGAATACTACTGATTCTTTCATGAACTTCAAACAATCCTGTTCCGTTATTGACCTAAGTGGCTTTGCTTCTACCCATTTGGTCATATAGTCTATGGCAACTATAATAAAACTGACCTGACCCTTTGCTTTCGGTAGTGGACCCAATATATCAACCCCCCAGACAGCGAAGGGTATAGGAGATAAGATCGAGTATAGCTCTTCCGGTGGCTGATGCGGTATTGGACTGTTGAGCTGACATTTCTCGCATTTCTTTACATACTCAGTTGCCTCCTTGAAGATTGTAGGCCAGTAGTACCCTTGACGAAGTACTTTATAAGCTAATGACTTAGTAGCCATATGGTCGCCACAAATGCCTTCATGCACTTCTCGGAGAGCGTATTCGGCTTCGGATGGAGTCAGACACTTCAATAACGGAGACGAGAAGGCCCTTCGGAAGAGATCCCCATCGATTAGAACAAAATTGGCACTTTTGTACTTGACTTTCTTAGCGAGCATCCGATCCGAAGGCAAGACGCCATCAGCCAAATATTCTAAGTAGGGAGTCAACCAGCAGTTGGTTCGGTCAATGCACATTACCACTTCAAGATGAACACTAGGATGTTGTAGAATTTCCAGGTATACCGATCCTTCAAAAACACTAACATCCGTAGTAGCTAGTCTGACAAGTGCATCAGCAATGGAGTTGTTGCTACGCTCGACCCCCTGAAACTCATAGGATGAGAAATACTGAAGCCGGTCCTTTAATTCTTTCAAATACTTGATCATTCTTGGACCTCGAGCTTCGTATTCCCCAGTAAATTGTTTAACGACTAACTGAGAATCACTGAAAATGACTATTCTCTGCACTTCAAGACTCTTCGCTAATCGTAAACCGGCCAATACTACCTAATATTCAGCTTCATTGTTCGTCGCTTTGAACTGAAATCGGATGGCCTGCTGTACCTTGAATCCCTCCGGACTCGTCAAAATAATCCCTGGTCCACTGACGTCTGAAGTAGAAGACCCATCTGCAAACAGCGTCCACGAACTCTCCTTCTGCTGAAGGACGACAACTGCCCTGTCAGATCCTTCAGCTTCGACCACGACTTCATCAGCTTCAGAAAAAGAACACTCAACCACAAAATCAGCTAAGGCTTGCCCTTTGATGGCGGTTCGGGGATGATACTCAATGAAGAATTGAGACAATTCCATCGTCCACGCAGCTAATCTCCCCGATACCGCTGGTTTTCCCATAATCTTCTTTAAAGGCTGATCTGTGTATACTATTACCAGTCTACCCTGGAAGTATTGTCTAAGCTTTCGACTAGCAGTTATTAAAGCGAAAGCAAACTTTTCAATGTTTGGGTACCTTGTTTCAGCATCCCAAAGGACATGGCTCACATAATAAACCGGGTGTTGCTTACCCCCAACTTCACGCACCAAAACCGCTCCTATTGCCAACGGACTAGCTGCGAGGTACAAATATAGAGGCTCGGCAGGAACGGGCTTCACCAGTAAAGGTGCCGAAGATAAATAGGACTTGATGTCCTGAAAGGCGTCTTCACATTCTGAAGTCCATTGGAACATTTTTGAATTCTTCGGCCCTTTCAATGTGTCAAAGAACGGTAAACATCTTTCTGCTGACTTGGACATAAACCTCCGCAAAGCTGCAATCCTTCCAGTCAGACATTGAACATCTTTAAATGACTAAGGAGTCTTCATGTTCAGGATCGCTTGAATCTTTTCTGGATTGGCTTCAATTCCTCTTCGATTGACAAGATAACCCAGAAATTTATCAGCACCCAGACCGAAAGTACACTTAGTGGGATTCAGCCTCAAGTTGTGATGACGAATGGTCTGAAAACATTCTTCTAAGTCATCCAAATGCTTATACACCAACATGCTTTTAACAATCATGTCATCCACATATACCTCAATATTCCTGCCCAACTGATATCTGAAGATATGGTTCATCATTCTCTGGTAAGTGGCTCCGGCATTAATGAGGCCGAAAGTCATTTTCTTATAGGCATATACTGAACGATGCGTAATGAACGCCGTCTTCGGTATATCCTCTTTACACATGGATATCTGATGATACCCAGAGAATGCATCCATAAAAATTAATAAAACATACCCCGAAGTGGCATCAATGAGTTGATCAATGTGGGGCAACGGGTAGAAATCCTTCGGACAGGCCTTGTTCAGATCAGTGTAATCAATGCAGACCCGCCATTTGCCATTATGCTTTTGGACCAGAACCACATTGGCCATCCATTGTGGGTAGTCTATTTCAAAGATGAAGTCCGCTGCCAACAGTTTTGCAATCTCGTCGTCTATGATCCGCTGACGCTCTGGTGCAAAGATCCTCCTCTTCTGTCGAATCGGCTTCTTTGACGGGTCCACCTCCAATCGATGATCAGCAATATCTCTGCTTACTCCCGGCATATCCTGAGGTTCCCATGCGAAAATATCAACAAAACACCTCAGGAGCTCTATGAGGTTCGTCCGGAGAGGTTCCGGCAAACCCGAACCTATTTTCACCGTTTTATCCTCCTTGCCCGGGATGAGCTCTATCTCCTCCGTTTCTTCAGCTGGCGTGACCAACGGTTCGGAGCTACTTTCGGTGAAGGGTTCGATCTCTATCGCCATGGTCTGCTGTTGCTTCGATACCCCCACTCCCGACGTAATAACAGTATTTCTGTAACACCTTCTGGCCAGATCCAGATCTCCTTTCACCTCACCAACCCCATGAGCAGTAGGAAATTTGATTTTGAAATGAGGCATTGATGTTACAGCTTGCAAAGCAATTAAAGTGGGCCTCCCCAAAATAGCATTATAAGCAGAATCCACATACACAACATAAAATTTGCAAATAATTTCTACCTGTTGAGGGGCCGTTCCAAATATGACTGGTAGCTCAATAGTTCCTGTCACCTTAACCGGATCATTGCTGAAACCATAAAGAGGAGCCTCCCATCCTATCTCCATCTTTTGCCCATCCAGATTCATTCTTTGATAAGCGTGGGCATACAGGATGTCTACAGAAGATCCATTATCCACCATCATCCTTTTCACATCCACCGAACCCACCTGTGCAGTCAGCACCAATGATCCCTCGTGAGGTTCGATGATTTCCGAAGGGTAATCCTCATCAGTAAAGGAGATTACCGTATTCGGATAGGGTCTATCGGTCTTCGGGAAGGTACCCGCCGCCGACATGACCGAATCCAAATAGCTTCGGCGTTTCCTTCCAACCAGCTTGCCAGAAGTACCCCTAGTGATGACATCGATCA